>LPNX010276479.1:1071928-1103122 GCA_001517045.1 Pseudotsuga menziesii
TTAAAAAAAACATACCATGGACCTATTATGCTGGTTTTCATTTTTTTACTTATTTTCTAGTTTTATAAAAATAAATTTCTTAAACACAATATAAATCTGTACATGATGACTTAACATAATTCCACAATTTAGACTAGAGGCCCATTTCTTTTCCAAAATAAGTCATTTTTTTTATTTTAAAAATTAGAATGCAACTATGTTTTAATCCCAATTTTGATAGTAAAAATAGATTCAACACCCTTAAACATTATTTTTTACCAAAAATTTCAAAACTTAACCATTTTAACATAGAATTTTTTTTTTAATTCCAACCACATTTTATGGAAATTGTGCCCAAATAAAATTTCCAAGTTGATTTTATGGAAATTGTGCCATTAAAAATAAACTATTTCCAAACTATACCATTATAAATTGGTGCGGTGACCTTAATAAAACACTCAATTGATCTTTACATAGTCAGTGTTTCGTTTCTTTATTGGCTGGTTGACATTTGTTTTCTTCATCTTTTTATTGCTCCGTTAGGTTAAATATATGGAAATGGAAGCAACAGATCTTGTTTCTGAACAATGGAACGAACTGTCGCAGGATTTGCAAATGAAGATATTATCTTGGCTTCCAGTCGAATTATTGTATAGGTATCGAATCGTGTCCAAAGAATGGAAGGACTGGCTTTCTTCAAACGATTTCTTAACTCGGTGGTGCGAGGAGCCTATCACCAGCAAGCAGCCACGGCTTGCTCTGTGTGATAGGAATCCCAAAATGCCTTGTATGTCTTTCTGCTTCCACACACGGACATGGATTAAGTCCTGCTTCACCCTTTCTTTCCTGCACGACTGGATACCGCAAACCTGCAGAATTGATTTGGGTATCTATTGCTCACGCTCAGAGGGAGGACTTTGCCTGGTATACACCTTCATCGGTCGACCGCTGAGGGTCTGCAATCCTTATACACAAACTTTCGTCGAAATTCCGGAGTCATCCATAGACTTGTTCGGTGAATGCATCGTGGTCGATGAGAACAATAATTGGCAATCGGAGACTGCATACAAAGTGGTGGCTGTTGGGTATTCACCGCCAGATGAAAATGGATTGGAAAGACCGGCTGTGGACATTTACGACCCTTCCCAAAAACAATGGAATATCGCAGGATACCTTCCCAACGATGTGACACTGGATATCTCAGGATACTTTCCCAATGAGATTCTTTTCTGCAACGGATCATTCTACTGTTACTGGGAGATGCCAGGGCATGATCTGCCTACCGGCATTGTGGGTTTCACCGTTCCAACAAATGGTTCACCTGTAGGGCCCATTCCCATTCCAGTGATTCTTGTGCCATTCCCTGAAATAGTGCAGAATGTGGACGGCGACAACGATATCCTGTTTCACCTGTGGATGGTCACATGCGGGTCGCGTTTATTATTAATCGCGGGCAAAAGGATGCCCGTCCGTGTTGGACAATTTGATGGGGAAGGGGAAGGGGAGAAGGAAGTGTGGATTATTCTGTGGGAGTTAAGGAACGAGGAAGACCGCTCGGTTTCTCTGGAAAACTCAGAGTCATGGAAAGGGGTGGAGATTGCACGCATGCCTCCTTTAGTTTGCAAGGAGTGGATGAATAAAGATCCACCACTGGATACATGGTGTAACGCCATTGGCGTGGGAGATCATGTTTGCTTCATATCAACACCCAACAACTTTGAACAACCAATAGAAGTGCTTGACTACAATTTAATCGATAACACATGGATTTGGCTACCCAGCTGTCCGAGAAATCATCACTGCGTTGGAGAGGAGGGTTGTAGCTGGGATGTTTACGATGTCATGGCCTTTCAACCGAGGCCTTATATGAAAGTCGAGTAGGACACCGCAATTTCGTAAGCTGAATACCATTGGCTTTTTCTTATGAATAGATTTGGTAGGAGATGATTCGAGCTTTCTCAGTTAAAGGAACTTCTGGGTTAAGAATTTGAAATTTATATTTTCAACAGAAACTTATTTATTTTGAGGAAAGTTTATTTGCTTCCTTAAAAATGGAAATTTTTTTAGCAAAGATTTAAAGTATTAAAGAGATTTATTAAGAATGTGTTTATCAAATTTGTAAATCCTTTACATCTATTTGTATGTTCTAAATCTATTTATGAATTTTCTATATCTATTTATGGTGATTTTATTACTATAAGTAAATGAAATACGTTTCTTCTGATTCTGGATTGTTCTTTTATCTTTTGCTTTTCTTTCATAGGATTTTCAATGTTTATGAAATGGAATAATTGGCTGCTTTTTGGTAATGAATATGAATTAGCAGAACCCCTTTCATCAGAGAGATGTTGTATATGGGTCTCTTACATATTACTCTGAACTTAATGGATTTTTAGTGGACGATTTACCAACTAAGTTATTAAGTTTTTCCAAACATGTTTGGTGGAGACGTGTATGGCATGCTAATTTTGATAGTTATTATGAATTTTCCTAGAAATTGTTTCTTACTTGTTGTTGTTGCTGTGAGGAGAAAGAAATTATCTTCCTAAGATTGCATGTGATCTTTCTATTATTGCATTGGGTAGTTTGAGCTCATATAGCTAGAGGGTTTTAAGGAGAAATTCTTCCTAGATAAGGTTGAGTGAAAAATAGGTTGGTGTTTGGAGTTGGCAAATGGACTTGTTCGAGAGATAGAGAGAGAAATTCAATTGAGTTTAAGCCATTCAACTGAATTTAAGGTATAATTTTTCAGTTTGTTCAATTTGATGATTTGAGTCATGAGTCATGGAAATGGGTGGAAATTAGTTTGTTCAATTTGATGATTTGAGGCCGGAGTCATGGAAATGGGTGGAAATTAAACTGATGCCTTGTTTACTTTGCAAAGGAGCACATGGATAAATTTCCAATAGATACGTGGTGTAATCACTCCATTGGCATGGGAGATCACATGAACTTCATATCAACACCTAACAGTTTTGAGCAACCAATAGAGGTGCTTGACTACCATTTAATCGATAACACATGGATTTGGCTACCCAGTTGTTCGAGAAATCATCACTACATTGGAGAGGAGGTTTGTACTGGGGCGTTTACTATGACATGGCCTTTCAACCGAGGCCATATATGAAAGTTGAGTAGGACACTACATTTTTGTATGGTGAATAACGTTGGCCTTTTCGGTATTTAGACTCAACTAATAATGAGAGGAAGAATAAATATCTTCCTAAGATTGCATGTGATCTTTCTATTATTGCATTTGGTAGTTTGAGATCATAGGTTTCAAGGGAAGTTGTCCTTAGATAACGTTGGGTGGAAAAGTCGTTGGTGTTTGGAGTTGGCAAGTGGATTTGTTTTAGATAGAGATAGAGAGAGCAATTCAATTGAGTTTCACTTATAATTTTTCAGTTTGTTCAATTTGATGATTTTTGTTATTCATCTATTGAAACAATTTATGATTTCCTTAAGAATTGTTGTGACTTGCTACTTAAAAACATTATAAATATGTGGTTAATTATGGAGTATTTGGTACATTTCATTTTTGCTAACATTTAAGGTAACTAGACAATTTTCATGGCATTTTTGGAAGTAATTTTTTTATTCAAACATTGAAGGAAATAGATCTACTATTGGAGCTAAATTTTCTCCTTCCTTCTATTCTTTTTTTCATTCTATAGATTTCTCCTTGAAAGAAGAAGAAGAAAATTCTAGTTGGCCACTGTTATCTGTGGCTATAATTACTACATTGTATATGTTAAACAAGGAAGGTCTTCCAAAACTTAAATTGGGAAGCCAATTGTATTTAATTATTTTTCCTAATTTTACTTTGGAAAATAATTTAAGTGATCTAATTGTTTATGAACTTTAGTGAAACACTAGTTAAAGTGAAAGTGAAATTAGGGTTTTCGCTTTATCTAAAGTTATAAAAGAGAGATCAATTTGTGGAGAGGACACACACTTGTATTTCGATAGAGACAGGATATACACATGGAGAGAAAGTGAGACAAAGGATTTACTAGAGAAGGCAAAGGAGCAAGTAGTGAGATCATTGAGCTTCGTACAACTCGGCCATACACTCACACAGGAGGGTGTTGAGGTTTAGCCGGGATTTTCCCAATGATTCTGCAGGGTGCTTCATTTGCCAGGTTTAGGTGAATTTACAGTGATTGTAAAAGTTCCATATTTTCTCATAATAAAATCTATATCTAACTGTTGCACTAGTTTTCCCATCTTGGGTTTTTATGGGGGTTTCCATACCCAAAATAGTAGTGTCAATATTGTGATGTGATGTTGTGATTTATTTCTCACTTTTATATTTCGATGCATACTGTAAAAGATATTCATGTGTGGTTATCAGTTGATATTTTGCATGCACTCTTTGTCCCTAGTTGAATATTAAAGGAAAATTTACATGGTATTAGATATCTGGATAGCTAAAGCTAAGAGATTTGCAACAAAAGTGATAGATTAGAGGTAGATCTATAGGAAGACATAAAACTAGAATTCCAGATTTAGGGTTTGACAGGTACACTTCACTATGGTTGTGTAGTTGAGAGTTGAGTATAGACTCCATGGTGCTCAGAGGTGCATGTTCAGCATGGCCTCAAGCATGCACCTCGAGCATGGTACTCGAGGATTGAAATCTATCTACAGGAGATTGGATTTTAGAGAAGTGAGGATGACCACAACCTGTACTTCTTGATAGGTGAGGTTCCTCTCATACTGGTCCTATATGTGGATAATCCCTTCTTGATAGGAGATGAGAGGATGATTGGAGACTGCAAGTCCAACCTTGCAATGGAGTTTGAGATGAAGGACCTTGGGTTGACGTATTACCTTTTGGGCTTGGAGGTTTGGTAGAGAGATAGATGGTTCTTCACCGGATAGGGGAAGTATCCACTAGATATCCTGAAGAGATTTAGATTGGAGGAGTGAAATCCTATGTCCATACCTCTAGTTTCCAACTCGAGGAATATTGATGCATTAGGGTTAGCAGGATTTGATCCTACCTTGTATCATCAGCTTATCGGATTGGTTATGTGCCTAGTCAACACTTGACCACACATCAGCTTTGCAGTCAACTCTTTGAGTCAGTTTCATGGTGGAACCTCAGAGAGTGCATTGGATGGTTGCAAAGCACATACTTCGCTACATCATAGGTACAATGGAGTATGGATTAGTTTATGAGTGCAGGGGGAGTGTACAGTTAGCAGGTTTCACAGATGTTAACTGGGAAAGATGTGGAAAGGAATAGAAGAGTACTTCAAGTTGTTGTTTTAGGATTGGATCATGAGTTGTCTCTTGGTTCAGCAGGAAGCAAAAGTCAGTTTCATTGATCTTGGCATATTCTAAGTACATGGAAGCCAACATGGACGCTTGTGAGGGTATGTGGCTGACGAAGTTACTTGCAGGGTTGTTCGATTGTGAGATAGAGTCTATAGTAGTTCACTAGGACAATCAGAGTGGCATCGGAATATTTGATAATCTAGTGTTCCATGACTAGACAAAACACATAGACATCAAATACCACTTCTTGAGAGATTGTGTTCAGAGGGGAACCATTCGGTTGGAGTACATATAGATAGATGAGTAGGTGGTAGACATTTTCACTAAGGCACTTTATAGACAAAGTTTTCTAAATTTCAGGTATAAATTGGGGTTGCTAGAGGGAGTGTTAACCTAGAAACAACAAGGAAGGTCTTCCTGCATGCATGTGTTCTTGTATGCATATGGCTTAAATTAGGAAGCCAATTGTATTTAATTATTTTTCCTAAGTTTACTTTGGAAAATAACTAAAGTGACCTAATTGTTTATTAACTTTAGTGAAACACTAGTTAAAATGAAAGTGAAATTAGTGTTTTTCCTTTACCTAAAGTTATAAAAGAGAGATCGATTGGTGGAGAGGACGCACACTTGTATTCCAAAAGAGACATGATACAGATAGGAATAGAAAGTGAGATAGAGGATTTCATTGAGAAAATGGAGGAGTGAGCAGCGGGATCATCGAGCTTTGTGCAGCTGGGCGATACACTCACATAGGAGGGTGTTGAGGTTGAGCTGGGATTTTCCTAGTAATTATGCTGGGTGCTACATTCCCCAGGATTGGGTGAGTTTGCAATGATTGTAAACGTTCCATATTTTCTCATAATAAAATCTATATCTGACTGCTGGACTGGTTTTCCCATCTTGGGTTTTCTGGGGATTTCCATACCCAAAATAATAGTGTCAATATTGTGATGTGAGGTGATTTATTTCTCAGTTTTATGTTCCGATACATACTATAAAAGATATTCATGTGTGGTTGTCAGTTGATATTTTGCATGCATAGTTTATCCCTTGTTGAATATTAAAGGAAAATTTACAATATGCCATGTGTTTGTCAAATTGTCCAAACATCCTTTATATTTTTGAATTCTTTCACATTTTAGAAAATCAAGTTGAGACCATTATGTTTTGTTGCAGACCAACTTCAGAGGGTATCCATTTTATACACACATGTAACCCCAATTTGTGTTGAAAAAAGTGTTTTTAGAATCAAATTTCATGTTCTAGATAATTTTCTAAATCTCCATGGAATTTGTGGGGATTGTCGTAATGTCTAACTATGCAATCTTGCAAATCATTACCAAACCCCCTTACTGAATTAGGGTAGTAGATAGGAATCAAAGTTTTTTTTATTCCTTGAGAGCTATGTTTGTTTGGTTTCAAATGGTTGTTTTAAGTCCTCAACGAACTGTATTAGTTTCCACCAAAGTGTTTGAGTAAATGTCTCAATGGTTGTAGGTTTCTTGCATGAAAAATGTTTCAATAAATACCTAAATAATTGTAGATTTTACACATACAATTTTTTTTTATTAAATGCCTCAATGGTTGTATATTTCATTCATGTAATGTATTGATTAGATGCCTTACCTTCTTGTTTTTTTATGTGTCTTAGGTTGATGAATTCCATTATCCATTAACTTTGAAGAGATTTTATTTTTTATGCTTACAATGTTACACCAATAACTTGTTTTATCATGTGACCAAACATTACTTAGTTCTTTTCTAGTATTTGTTGGTGCAACTAAGGGTGGTTTTGAATTGAAATTGCATAGGGATTGACTTGATGTTTATCTTTTTTCTAGAGTTATTCTTTTTTTTCCTTTGTTCTTTTTGATTTATTTCTAGTTTGAAATTCTTTTACTTTGCAATCTTGTTTTCCATTCTTTTGGAAAAGAATTAGTTGTATGCATTTGAATTTCCTCTCTAATGATTGTTTTTATGGAAATTTAGTCAAGTGGACATTTGAGCTAGTGTTTATCTCCCCTTTAAAAGAGTTATTTGCATTTCTGAACCCTCTTTCCTTGAGCTTTTATATGCTATGTTCAATTATCCTAAAATTATTCCTTTGTTGCCATCAATTTTTATTATTATTTTGAGTTCATGGTTGAATTTCCCACTTAGCTAAATCATTGATATTTGTATGTACATAATTTGGTGCATTGCATATTCCACTTCTTGATATGATTGAGGGATGTGTATCTCAAAATTAACCTATTAACAAGTTTTTTAGGTTAGTTAATGATTTTGTAATATAAGCATTTTTGTGAAGGACAATGTTAAATAGTTCATGATGCAATTACATACCTTAGGAATTGATGTTAGTTAAGTGTCAATGTTGTGGATGGATATGTGAATGCCAAGATATTTATTTTTGTAGAAAAATCATATGTGAATGGGAAACCATATCCTAATTTCATGTCTAGCGAGCATAGAAATTAATAACCTTACCATGAATGTATGATTTGAAATCCCTATACTATGAGTTACTATTATATCCGTGACTATAGTTTTTACCTTAAATACTTTATTAACTACTCAAGTAGTTCTTGGTAATGATTTTAATTATATTAACTTTGTTATATTATTCCTAGATTCCATATTAAGTATGCTTGACACAAGTATTGATAGCTAAGTGTTTTCACTATCCATTATTGGTTTATAACTTTTCACTATCAATGAAATTTTGATGGTGAGTGGCTTGAAATGGATTGTGGTTTTACAATGTTATCAAAAGGTGTTAACATGAAATTAAAAATTGATATAGTTAGATCATCACACTTGATGGCTTATATGCCAGATGATGGATTTTCGGGTTATCGCCAGATCCGAATCGCAAAGGAAGATCAGCATAATACCACATTCATCATTGAATGGGGTTGTTTTCAATATATAGTCATGCCATTTGGATTGAAGAATGCACCAGCAATATTTTCTCGGGTGGTTGTCGCCGCGTTCAAAGATTTCATTCAACAGTTCTTGCAAATATGCATGGATGATTGGATAGTCTATGGTTTGGTTAGGAATCATTTAGCAATCCTATGTTTGATGCTGGAAAGGTATTGACAACATCAAATTGAATTAAATTCAAAGAAGTGCATTTTTTGCGCACCATTCAGAATACCGTTAGGCCACAATGTGTGCAAGCAAGGGTTGTTGGTCAACCATACAAATATTGCACTTATCCTTAGTCTGTCACCACTGACTGATGTGAAGATGCTTCAGGTGATGCTGGGACACATGGGGTATTATCGCAAGTTCATCAAAGGATACATCGCGATTATGGCCCCTATGGAGAAGTTGCTTAAGAAGGATTGTGCATTTGAGTGGAATCACAAGTGTAAGAGGATTTTTGACACAATGAAGGCCAAGATGGCGTCGCCACCCATCTTGGTATTCCCTGATTGGAACAAGGATTTACACATCCATGTTGATTCCTCTTATATTGCACTAGGGGTAGTACTTGCGGAGCCAAGAGAGGGCGACTTGGATCATCCAGTCGCATTTCCACGTAGGAAGCTATCTTTTGTAGAAAGAAATTATACAACCACCGAGAGAGAGGGATTGTCCATGGTTTTTGCGTTGCAAAATTTTGAGCACTATCTATTGGAAAGTCACTTCAAAATGTTCATATACAATTCTGCTTTACAATACCTGATCAATAAGCCTGTGTTGGGGGGAAAGATCTATCGATGGTTGCTACTTTTTTAGGAATTTGACTTTGTGATAATTGTGAAGTTAGGAGGGTTGAATGTTGGCCCCAATCATCTGTCTCGCATTGAGATAGGAGAAGAGCCTACAAATATTGATGATGGATTTCTCAATGCACAGTTGTTTCAGGTAGATATCGCAGATGACCATTATGCTCCGATCATTCCATTCTTGGAAACTGGAGTTGCTCCAAAGGACCTGTCGACCACTCAGAAGAAGCACTTGATAGTGAAAGCTTCAGATTTCCAGCTAATTGCTGGGTAATTATACAAACTTGGACCAAAAAAATATTGTGATGGTGCATCTTACCACATGAGCAAGGACGTATTCTAGAAGAAGCAAATGCAAGAATCGTGGGAGGGCACTATGGAGGCAGGGCTTCTGCGTGGAAGGTGTTGCATGCTGGATTATGGTGGTCTACCTTACATAATGATTTGGTAGATTATGCATGAAGCTAGGATGTCTATCAGCACATTGACAAACCATCACAGCGGTCTGAGATGATGCTTGTTGCACAAGTAACTCTACAACCTTTTGAAAAATGGGTCATGGACTTTGTGGGTCAAGTTAATCCACCTGGAAGGAGGACCAATGTACGGTACATCATTATAGAAACCGATTATCTGACAAGGTGGGAAGAGGCTATCATAGTCATGGATTGCACTGTTGCAACAGAAGCCAAGTTCATATTCGAGAATATTATGACAAGGTTTGGATGTCCAAGGATATTGATGAGTGACCATGGAAGTCACTTTATCAATCAAACTATGAAATCATTAACCGAGGAGTCGTAGGTGTAGCATCATAAAAGCACACCTTACCGTCCGTAGGAAAATGGAACTATCGAGGCCTTCAACAAAATATTGGAAACCGCACTTACAAAGGTATGCAATACTAATCGTGATGATTGGGATTTGAAAAATTCATCCATACTATGGGCATATCGCACCAGTTGTAAAAGGTTGACAGGACAAACACAATTCAAATTGGTATATGGGCAAGAGGCAGTCATGCCTATGGAATACATTGTTCCTAGTCTGTGGATTACTACTGCAACAGGCATGGATGATGCATAAGCATTAGAGGAGTGCATCGCACAGTTGATCCATCTAGAATAGGATCACTTTGTCGTAGGCTTCCAATAGCATGTTGAGAAGGATCAACAGAAGGCGTGTCATGATCGCCACATTAAGAACAAGTAGCTTAAATAGGGATATTTGGTGTTGTTATATGACAGTAAGTTCATGAAGCATCTAGATAAGTTACAAATGCACTGGTTACATCTATATATTGTTCATTCAATTACTTCTGGGGGTGTATTTCAATTACATCAATTATATGGTGCGATGTTGTCCAAACTTGTGAATGGTAGCTGGTTGAATCCCTATAGAACAGGGCCTAAGTGACACAATGCTTGAGACACTGTGCAAGTAAAAAAAAAATTGGGTAGATTGCAGTGAGGTGAGCACAGAGGAAGAAGTTCCACAATGATAGCATTCAGTAGTGTTGCGAGTGAGACCATTGGCAACAAGCGCAAGAATGTGATGTGATCAAATCAATAATAAATATAGATAGTTAATACAGTTGGTTGGTGGCGCTTGATGAAGCGACGCACATTTGCGATTGATCTGGCCATTAGTAAGATGGGATTGTCGACAAAATTTGGGTTATTAATGCTAGATTTGGTCATAATGGACGTGGTGTATTTGGAAATGATGAGCTTGATTGGGAAAGTGATTATAAGAACACATGGGATGTGGACACAAGGTATTTTTTAGTTGAGTTGAGTGAAGTGTTGAGCTCAGTGCAGGAGTAGAATTGAGTTTGATAGGCAAGGAGTGAAAGTTCAATTTTGTTGTGAGGATTACAGAGTGCAGCATGATGCACACTCCCAACATAGTTGATATTTTGAGCGAGCAAGAATCCCCCATCTGACCCACATGGGTTGAAGAGGAAGTCATGAGCATGCCAATTAGGTCCTCTTCGATCCCTAGAGTGAAACGGAAGGCCCAGAAGCCCTGTTCCACACCGCCATAGAAGAGATATAGATGCATGACTACTAGGGAGCAGGGGGAAGACACAACAAATACCAAACCATCAAGCTCAGGAGATTTTGACTCTATGACGCTCAGGGGAATCTCTCTCAATGATATCCCTGGATATGTTTCTCCAACGCAGCCGGGGAGAATCCAAGGAAGCTCACCAAGAATCATAGGTGTCCAATAAAGTTGTCATCCCTATGAGAAGGGATGACTTTCCTGGTGGACATCGTACCCGCCCTGGTCAATATGAGGTATGAATACCATGAGTTGCTGCTACTAAAGGACGTATCGGAGGAGCCTTACCAGTCGCTTCCTATCGTACTTGGTATGCCTATTCAATGGATTCCTCACCCATGGGCGCAGGGATTGGATAGGTCTGGGTTGTTGGGGCTCATTAACATGCCTCATTTCGGGAGATTGAATGAAGAAAATGCATGCATCAAACATCTGTTGACCATGATTTCATGGTGGGACGCTCTGGTTTAACAACCCTATTCCTATCATAGTTGACCTAATTTTCGATATTATGGGGTTGCCAAAGGTCGATGAAGATTTGGCGTAGTATTTCAGAGGGTGGGATAATGACAAGAGGATTTCCCAGCAGTTGAAGGAGAGATTTGGATTGCAGTGTGATGGTCGTGCCTATCACATTAATAGTACTTATGAGCGCTCAGTGTGTATTGGGGCACGCAATTTGGCCAGTAAGATCATTTGAAAGAATTGGCCTGTCTAATGCAATTCAGGTGTGGTTGACTATGCACATAAATGTGTTGAAGGGGTGCAAATCAATTGGTCTCTATTTCTGTTAAACCAGTTGTTAGAAGATGTTTTTTTCTGCTTAGGCTAGGGAACATAGTTTTTCCTATAGTTGGTTATTAATTATAATTGCTTTAGTTGCATGGATGGAGCGGGAGGAATACCAATTGGTGTCAGTTTCTGTAGAAAACATGTGCAAATACGCACGGTATCAGAACTTATGGTGGGCCACGGAGCCCAGTCAACAACAAGACTGTGTGATCCATTTTTGGGTCTATTGGGAAGCGCTACAGGCCGTGACCATAAAGGCTCCCTGCTTATCCAATACTTCTGCATCCAAATATTAGAGGATCATTCAGTTTGTTATCAATCCTCATTCTATTTATATCTTGGTGCGCAGGGATCTCGATAAGCAATGGCTACCTATGGCCTACAAAATTACAGATGTAGAATTGGAGGTCGTTTTTCAAGATTGGCCAGTTGAGTGATGCGAACCTATGAGTGCAGAGGAGATCTCTCTAGGGCCACCAGTAGATGCCCCTGATGAGAAATTCCAAGCACAAAAAAATCCCCATGAATTCGATGGAGAGTCCTCAATGGAATTGGATCTAGAAACCCGACACATGTTGGAGTTATGCACTAAAATATGCATGGATTTCGACGTAGGAAACAACTCCCACTTGATGATGGAGAACCAACTACACCGACTCATCAAGGCTGTCATCGACGCTTGTAATGCTGTGGCGCAAGCTATGCGCGTGTCCAGTTAAGAATGGCTATTCATGGTAAGTGTTAAGCTAGATTCTATTTTTGTTGTTGTTTCAAAACTGACACCAAAGAAGGCTACGATGCAGGATTTCTCGATGATTAGCACTGAGTCACGGGCTAGGAACGTTCAAGTTCCCTCGACTACAATCGACATGAGAAGTACAGAAGTAAACTCATTGCTGATCATTTTTGTCAATATAGTGGTTAGATTTACTGCATAACCTTCATTGATGACTATTCTAGGAAAACCTAGATCTATTTCTTGAAGGACAAGTCAAAGGTCTTTGAGAGGTTTCGAGAGTTCAAGACTCTTGTGGAGAACCAAACAAGAAAGAAGATTTGGGTATTGAGGATAGACAACGGGGGTGAGTACACTTCCAATGAATTCATGGAGTATTGCTCGGGTGAGGGGATCAAGAAGGAGCACCCTGTGCCCCATACCCCACAGCAGAATGGAGCTGCAGAGCGAAAGAACATGACTATGGTTGGAGAATCCAAGGCCATGCTATTTGATCAAGGATTACCACTATTCCTCTAGGGCGAGGCATATGGGAGTACAGTATACATTTAGAACATGTCTCCCCACACAGCCTTCGGGAGGAAGACATCAGAACAAGTCTTCATAGGAACTAGGCCAGATGTGAGTCACATTCACATATTCAGTAGTGTCTATCTTTGTCACGTTCATGCTGACAATAGGAATAAGTTGGATCCTTCTCGAGAGAAGGGGCTACTTGTTGCATACAATGATATTTTAAAGGCATATAGAGTTTACATTCCAGTTTGCAGGGGGATTATTGTGAGAAGGGATGTCCATTTAGATGACAATAGGGCCTTGCGGAGATCTCTAGACTTACCAGTAGAGTAGCATCCAACACAAGAGTCGGGAGTCAGGTTGGAAGAGCCAGGTGTACAGGTACATGTATAGACACAAAACACAGGTTATGGTGGTCAGAGGGAGTCAGGTGGATTGGATCCTTTAGTCATTGACTTGAAGAATGACTTGTAGCAGGAGACATATATCTAGCAACCACAATAGGCTAACACTAGCCCAAGGCCTAAGCGCTTTGGGTCCACAATGAAGGATTCTAGGAAATTAGATCCTCCACAGACATATTTTAAATAGAGTGTACCCCCATAGAGGCTTAGATATATGGCACTGATCATAGATTTGATTAACTCTGAACCTTCCAGCTTTGGGGAGGTTGCACAACATGATGTGTGGCAAGATGCTATGGTTGAGGAGTATGAATCCATTATGAAAAAATAGGTATGGGAGGTTGTGCCGAGGCCATAAGGGAAAAAGGTGGTGTAATCCAGATGTATCTACAAGGTGAAGCATGCAACAAACATAAGCATGGAGAAGTATAAGGAACACTTCATGGAAAAAGGGCCTTCACAAAAGGATTATATTCATTATGAGGAGACCTCCACCCCTATTGCCAGGTATTCTTCCATTTGGACCATTTTCTCACTAGTTGCTAAGATGGGTTGGTGTGTCCATCAGATGGACATCAAGACTGCCTTCCTCAATGGAGTGATAGAGGAGGAGGTTTATATTGAGCAACCATAGGGGTTTGATGTGGATAACAGGGAGATGCATGTATGCAAATTGCATCGAGATTTTTATGGCCTTAATCATGCACCTCGAACATGGTATTCAAGGATTGGCATCTATATACAAGAGATCGGATTTTAGTGGAGTGAGGATGACCACAACCTATACTTCTTGATAGGTGAGGTGCCTCTCATAATAGGGCCTATATGTGGATAATCTCCTCTTGACAAGAGATGAGAGGTTGACTGGAGACTGCAAGTCCAAAATTGCAATGGAGTTTGAGACGAAGGACCTTGGGTTGATGCATTACTTTTTGGGTTCTGGGGTTTGGTAGAGAGATAGATGCTTCTTCATCGGACATGGGAAGCATCAAATAGATATCCTGAAGAGATTTAGGATGGAGGAGTGCAAGCCTATGTCCATACCTCTAGCTTCCAACTCGAGGAATATTGATGCATTAGGGTCAGGAGGATTTGATCCTACCTTGTATCATCATCTTATCAAATCGCTCATGTGTCTATTCAACACTCGACTAGACATCATCTTTCCAATTAACTCTTTGAGTTAGTTCATGGTGGACCCTTGGAAAGTTCATTGGACGGTTGCAAAGCACATAATTTGCTACATCATATGTACAGTGGAGTATGGATTATTTTATGAGCACAGGAGGAGTGTACAGTTATCAGGTTTCAGGTTGTTGTTTTAGGATTGGATCATGAGTTTTCTCTTGGTTTAGCGAGAAGCAAAAGTCAGTTTCATTGAGCTTAGCAGGGATGAGTACATGTAATCCAACATGGATGCTTGTGAGGGCATGTGGATGAGGAAGTTACTTGCACGCTTGTTCAAGTGTGAGATAGAGTCTATAGTAGTTCACTGTGACAATCAGAGTGGCATCGAGTTATTTGATAATCCAGTGTTCCATGACCGGAGAAAACACATAGACAACAAATACCACTTCTTGAGAGATTATGTTCAGAGGGGAACCATTCAGTTGGATTACATACAGACATATGATCAGGTGGCAAAAAGTTTCACCAAGGCACTTTGTAGACAAAGTTTTCTGAAGTTTAGTTATAAATTGGAGTTACTACGGAATCCCTTCCTCGTTGAGAGGGAGTGTTAACATAGAAAAAACAAGGAAGGTCTTCCTGGATGCATGTGTTCTTGTATGCATAAGACTTAAATTAGGAATCCAATTGTATTTAATTATTTTTCCTAAGTTTACTTTGGAAAATAACTAAAGTGATCTAATTGTTTATTAAATTTCGCGAGACACTAGTTAAAATGAAAGTGAAATGAGGGTTTTTTGTTTATCTAAAGTTATAAAAGAGAGATCGATTGGTGCAGAAGATGCACACCTGTATTCCGAAAGAGACATGATACAGATAGGAAGAGAAAGTGAGATAGAGGATTTCGCTGAGAAGATGGAGGAGTGAGTAGTGGGATCATCGAGCTTTCTGTAGCTGGGCGGTACACTCACACAGGAGGGTGTTGAGGTTTAGCTGGGATTTTCCCAGTGGTTTTGTTGGGTGCTAGATTCGCTAGGTTTGGGTGAGTTTGCAGTGATTGTAAAAGTTCCATATTTTCTCATAATAAAATCTATATCGAATTGCTGCATTGGTTTTCCCATCTTGGGTTTTTTGAGGATTTCCATACCCAAAATAATAGTGTCAATATTGTGATGTGATGTGATTTATTTCTCAGTTTTATATTTCGTTGCATGCTATAAACGATATTCATGTGTGGTTATCAGTTGATATTTTGCATGCACTGTTTAGCCCTAGTTGAATATTAAAGTAAAATTTACAGTATGCAACGTGTTTGTTAAATTGTCCAAACATCCTTTATATTTTTGAATTCTTTCACATTTTAGAAAATCAAGTTGAGACCATTATGTTTTGTTTCATACCAACTTCAGGGGGTATCCATATCATACACACATGTAACCCCAATTTGTGTTGAAGAAGGTGTTTTTAGAATCAAATTTCATGTTCCAGATAATTTTCTAAATCTCCATGGAATTTGTGGGGTTTGTCCTAATGTCTAACTATGCAATCTTACAAATCATTACCAAACCCCCTTACTAAATTATGGTAGTAGATAGGAATCAAAGTTTTTGTTTTGATTCCTTGAGAGCTATGTTAGTTTGATTTCAAGTGCTTGTTTTAAGTCCTCAATGAATTGTATTAGTTTCCACCAAAGTGTTTGAGTAAATGTCTCAATGGTTGTAGGTTTCTTGCATGAAAAATGTTTCAACAAATACCTAAATAATTGTAGATTTTACACATATTTTTTATTAAATTCCTCAATGGTTGTATATTTCATGCATGTAATGTATTGATTAGATGCCTTAATGGTTATAACTTAGATGCATTCAAAGGGTTTTATTAAATCTCCAAATGGTTGTATCTCTCATTCATGCTAAAGGTTTGATAAATGTCTTAATGGTTGTAGTTTTCATGCATGTAAAGTGTTTGATTAAATGCCTCCATGAATGAAGCCCTTTTGTTTTTTATTTATAAATATGGGTATTTGTCTAAATAATATTATAAATAAAAATTATGTAAATGCAAAGATTGTTGTCATGTTTGCTCCATATATGCTTGGTTGCATATAATATGAAAATATTTAAGAATAATTTATTGCAATCATGAATGGACTTATTCCTTATGTTAATTACTTAATGTGGGTTTGATGCACTATTCAATTCTATTGAGGAACTAGACTCATAATATTATATTTATCTTCACACCTCTATGATTATAATTACATACATGATATGAGTTTAATTATAGTTAATCATAGTTAATTAAAAATAAATAAAAAAGTTGAGCCTTAATGTCCAATGGGACCTTTCTTTCTTTATGTTTTGTTAAGTTGGTAAGGTGGAACCTTACATATTGCATCTAAGGGAGCCAAAACTCTAGGGCCTAATGGACCTGCATACTTGCTCGTAGATTAACTTATGAATGTTGATTTCTATTTTATTTTGCACGCATGTTGGTTGAATTGTTGTGTAAGTTAACTTGAATGCATGTTGGTTGCATGTGGTTTTATTTTCTCACTCATTAGATCAAATCATTAAGGAACCTGTTGGAAGAATGAATTCTTCCTTACATTCTTTGTATTTGTGTTGAGAGAAGTGTGAAAATTACATTTAAGAATTTAAAGAGATGCTACGAAAGGACATTCAAGTGAGTAATTGGGGTTAAAACTAATTTTGTGAATGGATTGGATGGGTGATGGATATATGTGGAGTATATGAGTGGTTTCATCTTATATGGTTAATGTATCAATACAACATGGTATGGGTTAAACAACCATCTCGATTGAACTAAAATGACACATACTAAGAAAACTCATGACTTAATATGGGTTGTGGTATGATGAGTTTGTAAACGTGCATTTATCATGTGTATGAAGTACAAGTTTAGGACACAATTATTGTGATGATTGAGTTGATCCTGTTATTTTGAAATATTTAATTATCTATGCTCTATGGGAATTGATGTGAGTTTTATTGAGGTATGTCACTTTTAACTATGAATGTCGGTTCACAAGCAATGTGAGCTTTATTGAGGTATGCCACTGTTAAATTAAGGGGTTAAGATCTAATTTATGAATGTATTCATAATGATTACGAGTGTAATCCTTGTGACCTCTTTGATATGATTTTGTGTTCTTATTAATTATTCATTTTGGGATGGTATTTTTCATCAAACAACTAGAAATCATTCAAATACTAGGTTGGGGTATGGTACAGTTACTAAAGAAAATGATTATATTTTTTGTAAATGTAAATGGATGTGGAAACCATTTTAAGGAAAATTCGAAAGTATGTATGACCATGGAATCAATACTATCATATATCCATGAGTTAAGTAATTCTTGCTACAAAGAAGAAATTATTTTGATGAAACCTCATGGACATGATTAAAGGGGCACATGATTAAAGGGTTGACTATGTGTACATGGAATCAAGTGGAATAAAGATTCATAATTTTTTTGTGATCTAATTGCACTCTTTAATTTATTTATAAATGAATAAAACTAGGATTTGGATAGAGGATAATCATTTAGGTGATATCAACTAGTTGCAATAATTTCATCATTTGGATAAAGTAGTGAGTAAGAACCAACTATTCATACTCTTCTATTTTATGTTTTATTTTTGTGTGTGATTGAATGATGTAAAATTAACTTGATTTTTGAATTCTTGAAATTGTGAAAAATTTCTTGGGAAGAGAGTATGGTCTATTTCCCCCCTTTTGATTATGGAGAATTAAGTCCATCATATTTAAACGAGATTTCATATATTTGTGTCAAAGAAAGGTAGAATAGTATTGGCGATTTAGTTGGTTGTATAGACCACTATTTAACATATAGTTGAAATGTACTTATAAATTATTTAGAGAAATTATGAAGATTGAATCCATGTATTTCTATGGACTATTGTCAAGTGGGTGACAAGATAAACAGTTCAGTTCATATTGTATATCGACATGATTTGTGATTCTCTTTAAACTTGGTGAGGATAAAAAGAATAGTATGATAGAGATAAAATCCCTTATGTCGATGGAACTTAGTTTCTTTTGATTTTAGATAATTGAAATGATAATAATAGAAAACTAATTTCAAGTTATTCTTGATAATAAGAATGCGTGCTTCTGATAATTTTTAAGGAACAATTTAAGAGAAATGAGATCTCATTCTTGATGAATTAATGTTGCATGATCTAGGAAACTAACATGATTCTATAGTATGTTGAACACTTGTAAAATTTATTTTGAAAGTTATTAAGTAGCCTTAGATGAACCCTCAATGCCATGGTTATGACTAGTTGCATGCATTGGGTTGGATCAAGCTAAGGTAAGCTTTAATCTATTTTTTACAAACAAAAAATAGATGTGTGTCTTAGATCTTGATTATGAAAGGGACTTGTTTATGTGTATTAGGTTGATGAATAACAACATCCATTAACTTTGAAGAGATTTTACTTTTTATGCTTACAATGTTACGTCGATACATTTTTTATCGTGTGACCAAACTCTACTTAGTTCTTTTCTAGTGTTTGTTGGTGCAACTAAGGGTGGTTTTGAATTGAAATTGCATAGGGATTTACTTGATGTTTATCTTTTTTTCTAGAGTTATTAATTTTCTTCCTTTGTTATTTTTTAATTTATTTCTACTATGAAATTATTTTACTTTGCAAGCTTGTTTCCCATTCTTTTGGAAAAGAATTATTTGTATGTGTTTTGAATATCCCCTCTAATGATTGTTTTTATGAAAACTTACTCAAGTGGATAGTTGAACTAGTGTTTATCTCCCCTTTAAAAGAGTTCTTCGCATTTCTCAACCCTCTTTACTACTATATTTGGCCTTATGAGAATGTGAATCCTCAACTATAAAATGAAACCTTGTGAAATACCCTCATACCAAAGAGTTCATGGTTTTGGGTAGAGATGGAAGGGTTTATGTTTTTCATCCATATTTTTTCATTTATTTATAAACCATTTTGTTGTTGTCTTTTGAGTTCTTAGGGAACCCTGGGTATTTTATTGAAACCCCTATATTTTCTTAGCACCCAAAATCCCTTTTAAAAGTTTTTGCATAGTTTTTATAGTGCTTAGATGATTTTATGAATGCAAAAGATTTTGAAGATTTGGTATAGTCTCAAATGATGCTTTCCTTTTACATGATACAATTTTGTACATGATATATACGGGTAACATGAAACACATATTTTGTCAAATGGTTGTATTTGTTGGTGAAATTGTGACCATGATTTACTACTAGTCTTGATCGGTGTAAAAAATGTGGTAATGGGCATGTGTATAACTATTAAGAATTCCCATTGGGTGGTTTTGAATGTTAATGTGCACCTTGGTTATTATCATTGCATTATTATAACCATGACAAGTGTGGTTGTTGATATCTATAATCTTATCCAAATCATTGGAGTAAAAATCTACCAATGAAAGCATGTTAACCCTCACAATCATGGATACCTCAATGGTTTATATATTCTATGTTTAATTATCCTAAAATTATTCCTTTGTTGCCATCAATTTTTATTATTATTTTGAGTTTATGGTTGAATTTCCCACTTAGCTAAATCATTGCTATTTGTATGTACACACTTTGATCCATTGCATATTCCACTTCTTGATACGATTGAGGGATGTGTATCTAAAAATTAACCTATTAACAAGTTATTTAGGCTAGTTAATGATTTTGTAATATAAACATTTTTGTGAAGGACAATGTCAAATAGTTCATGATGAAATTACATACCTTATGAATTGATGTTAGTTAAGTGTTATTGTTGTGGATGGATATGTGAATGCCAAGATATTTATTTTTGTAGAAAAATTATATGTGAATGGGAAACCATATCCTAATTTCATATCTAGAAAGCATAGAAATTAATAATCTTACCATGAATTTATGATTTAAAATCCCAATCATATGAGTTACCTTTATTAACTACTCGATTAGTTGTTGGTAATGATTTTAATTATATTAACTTTGTTATATTATGCTTAGATTCCATATTAAGTATGCTTGACACAAGTCTTGATAGCTAAGTGTTTTCACTATTATTGGTTGATAACTTTTCACTATCAATGAAATTTTGATGGTGAGTGGCTTGAAATGGATTGTGGTTTTACAATGTTATCAAAAAGTGTCAACATGAAATTAGAAAAACATATAGTTATATCATCACACTTGATGGCTCATATGCCACATGATGGATTTTTGGGGTATCGCCAGATCCGAATCACAAAGGAAGATCGGCATAATACCATATTTGTCATTGAATGGGGTTGTTTTCAATATACAGTCATGCCATTTGGATTGAACAATGCACCAACAATATTTGCTCGGGTGGTTGTTGCCGCGTTCAAAGATTTCATTCAACAGTTCCTACAGGTATGCATGGATGATTGGATAGTATATGGTTTGGATAGGAATCCTTTAGAAAACCTATGTTTGATGCTCGAAAGGTGTCGATAGCATCAAATTGCATTAAATTCAAAGAAGTGCATTTTTTCCCACCATTCGGAATACTGTTAGGCCACAATGTGTGCAAGCAAGGGCTATTGGTCAAACCTACAAATATTGCACTTATCCTTAGTCCATCACCACTGACTAATGTGAAGATGCTTTGGGCGATGCTGGTACACACGGGGTACTATTGCAAGTTCATCAAAGGATATGTCATGATTACGGCCCTTATGGAGAAGTTTCTTAAGAAGGATGGTGCATTTGAGTGGAACCACAAGTGTTAGAGGAGTTTCGACACACTGAAGGCCAAGATGGTGTCGAGACCCATCCTCGTATTCCTTGATTGGAACAAGGATTTCCATGTCCACATCGATGCCTCTTCTATTGCGCTAGGGGTAGTACTTGCGCAGCCAAGAGAAGGTGACCTGGATCATTTAATCACATTTGCAAGTAGGAAGCTATCTTGTGTAGAAAGAAATTATACAACCACCGAGAGAGAGGGATTGGCCATGGTTTTTGCGCTGCAAAATTTTAAGCACTATCTGTTGGGTGGTCACTTCAAAATGTTCATGGACCATTCTTCTTTCCAATACCTGATCAATAAGCTTGTGTTGGTGGGAAAGATCTGTCGATGGCTGCTACTTTTTCAGGAATTTGACTTTCAGATAATTGTGAAGTTAGGAGGGTTGAATGTTGGCCCCAATCATCTGTCTCGCATTTAGATAGGAGAAGAGCCTACCAATATTGATGATGGATTTCTCGATGCATAGTTGTTCTGGGTAGAGATTGCAGATGACCATTATGCTCCAATCATTTAGTTCATGGAAACCAGAGTTGCTCCAGAGGATCTACTGACCACTTAGAAGAAGCACTTGATTATGAAAGCTTCAGATTTCTAGCTGATTGTTGGGTAATTATACAAACTTGGACCAGAAAAAATATTGCGATGGTGCATCTTACCACATGAGTAAGGACCTATTCTAGAAGAATCACGAGAGGCCACTATGGAGGTAGGGATTCTGTGCAGAAGGTACTGCATGCTGGATTATGGTGGTCTACCTTACATAATGATTGGTAGATTATACACAAAGCTACAATGTCTGTCAACACATCGGCAAACCATCACAGTAGGATGAGATGTTGCTTGTTGCACAAGTAACTCTACAACCTTTTGATAAATGGGCCGTCGACTTTGTGTGTCCAATTAATCCACCTGGAAGGAGGACCAGTGTGTAGTAGATCATTATAGAAACTAATTATCTAACAAGGTGGGAATATGCTATGCCAGTCATGGATTACACTGTTGTGACAGAAGCCAAGTTCATATTCAAGAATATTGTGACAAGGTTTGGATGTCCCAGGATATTGATGAGTGACCATGGAAGTCACTTTATCAATCAAACTGTGAAAGCATTAACTAAGGAGTCACAGGTGCAGCATCATAAAAGCACACCTTACCATCCATAGGAAAACGAAACTATCGAGGCCTTCAACAAAATATTGGAAACCCCACTTCCAAAGGTATGAAATACTAATCATGATGATTGGGATTTGAAAATACCAATGATACTATGGGAATATCGCACCAATCGTAAAAGGTTGACGAGACAAACACCGTTAAAATTGGTATAAGTGCAAGAGGAAGTCATGCCTACGGAATACATTGCTCCTAGTCTATGGATTACTGCTGCAATAGGAATGGATGATGCAAAAGCATTAGAGGAGTGCATCGTACAGTTGATCCATCTAGAAGAGGACCATTTTGTTGCAGGCTTCCACCAGTATGTTGAGAAGGATCAAGAGAAGGCGTAGCATGATCACCACATTAAGAACAAGCAATTTACATAGGGATATTTGGTGTTGTTATATGACAATAAGTTAATGAAGCATCCAGGTAAGTTACAGATGCACTGGTTAGGTCCATATATTGTTCATTTAATTACTTTTGGGGGTGCATTTCAGTTACAACAATTAGATGGTGGGATGTTGTCCAAACTTGTGAATGGTAGCTGCTTGAATCCCTATAGAACGGGGCCTGAGCCACGCAATGGTTGAGACACTGTACAAGTAAAAAAAAAAAAAATTGGTTGATTGCAGTGAGGCGAGCACAGAGGAAGAAGTTATGCAAGGATAGCATTCAGTAGTGTTGCGAGGGAGACCACCGGTGACAATCGCAAGATTGTGAGGTGGTCAAGTCAATAATAATTATAGATAGTTAATACAGCTGGTTGGTGGCACATGATGAAGCGACGTGTATTTATGATTGATCCGACTGTTAGTAAGATGGGATTGCCGACGGATTTAGGTTATTAATGCTAGATTTGGTCATAATGGACATGGTGTATTTGGAAATGATGAGTTGGATCAGGAAACTGATTATAAGAATGTCTGGGATGTGGATGCAAGGTATTTTTTAGTTGAGTTGAGTGAAGTGTTGAGCTCAGTGCAGGAGTAGAAGTAAGTGTGATAGGTAAGGAGTGAAATTTTGATTGCATTGTGAGGATTGCAGAGTGTAGCATGGTGTGCACTCCTGACATAGTTGATATTTTGAGCGAGCAGGAATCCCCCATTTTACCCACGTGGGTTAAAGAGGAAGTCATGAGCATGGCAATCAGGTCCTCTTCGATTCATAGAGCGAAACAGAAGGCCCAGAAGCCCTGTTCCACGCCATCAAAGAAGAGATACAGATGCATGACTACTAGGGAGCAAGGCGAAGACACAACAAAGACTGAACCATCAAGCTTGGGAAATGGGAATTCTATGGCACTTAGGGGAATCTCTATCAACGATATCCCTGGATATGTTGCTCCAACACAGCCAGGGGAGAAGCTGAGGAAGCTCACCAAGAATTAGAGGTATCCACCGAAGTTGTTGTCCCTACTAGAAGGGATGAATTTCCTGGTGAACATCATAACCTCCTTGGTCAATATGTGGTATGAAGACCATGATTTGATGCTACTAAAGTACATATTAGAGGAGCCTTACCAGTCGCTGATTATGGTACCTGGTCCACCTATTCAATGGATTCCTCACCCATGGGCAGGGATTGGATATATCAAGGTTGTTGGGGCTCATTAACATGCCTCATTTTGGGAGATTGAACAAAGGAAATGCATGCATCAAATAGCTCTTGGCGTGCTTTCATGGTGGGACGATTTGGTTGAATGACCCTATTCCAGTCATGGTTGACATAATTTTTGACATTATGGGGTTGCCAAAGGTCGATGAAGATCTGGCACAGTATTTCAGAGGGTGGGATAATGAAAAGAGGATTTCCAAGTAGTTGAAGGAGAGATTTGGATTGTGGTGCAATGGTCGTGCCTATTGCATTGACAGTACTTATGAGTGCTCAGTGTGTATTGGGGTGTGAAAAACTGGTCCCTGTTTATATTAAACCGGTTGTTAGAAGATGTTTTTTCCACTTAGGCCAAGGAACATAGTTTTTCCTATAGTTGGTTGTTAATTCTCATTGCCTTAGTCACATGGATGGAGCCGGAGGACTACCAATTGGTGTCGGTTTCTGCGGAAAATGTGTGCAAAGGCACACGGTATTAGAACTTATGGTGGGTCATGAAACCCAGTCAACAACAAGACTGTGCAATACATTTTTGTGTCTATTGGGAAGCACTACATGTCATGACCATCAAGGTTCCCCACTTATCCAATACTGCCACATCCAAATATCAAAGGATCATTCGGTTTGCTATCAATCCTCATTCTATTTATATCCAGGTGCGCACGGATCCTGATAAACAATGGCTTCCTATGGCCTACAAAATTACATATGAAGAATTGGAGGTGATTGTTCAAGATTGGCCAGTTGACTGGCGTGAACCTGTGAGCATAGAAAAGATCTCTCTAGGGCCACCAGTAGATGCCCCTGATGAGAAATTCTAATCATGGGAAGATCTCCATGACTTCAATAGAGAGTCCTCGTTGGAATCTGATCCAGAAGCCCGACACATGTTGGAGGAGTTACGCACTAAAATATGCATGGATTTAGATGACGACAATATCTCCCACTCGATGATGGAGAACCAACTACACCAACTCATCAAAGTTGTCACCAATGCATCTGATGTTGCAACGCAGCTATGTGCATTTCTAGTTAAGAATGGTTTATAACAGTAAGTGTTAAGCTAGATTATATTTTTTTTGTTGTTTCAAAACTGACACCAAAGAAGGCTGCAATGCAGGATTTCTTGATAATTAGCTCTAAGCCACAGGCTAGGAACATTCAAGTTCCCTCAGCTGCAATCGATATGAGAAGTACAGAAATGAAATCCTTGCTACAGTCGTTGCTGAGCATTGTTGTAAATCTTAACAAGTTACCTGCCCAAGTTTTAGTGCAGCTGTAGTAGGGTGCTGACCAAGAGTTGGATGAGAGGAAGAAGGAGCTTAGTGATGGGTACATGCAGTAAAAGAATGATGCTAAGAAGCTGTAGGAGGAAGCCGAAGAGCTACGGAAGGTCAAGGAGCAGCTAGGACAAGAAAAGGAACAAGAGATTTCCGCATTTAAGCAATTGCAAGTAAAGCTGTAGCGAAAAGGTGCCAATGAAATCACTGAGTTAAAGAAGGAGCAAGAATGCCTCATTTTTAAGAAAGCACATCTCTCTGGTATTTATGGAGAGGTTGAGAAAGCTGTTGAAGTTGATTGTCAACAGATCTATCAAAGCACAGAGGAACTTACTTTCATCGCCAAATCCAAGTGACTTGTGCAGGTGATTTCCCATCTCCAATTAACTAACAGTATATTGAATTCTCTTGTTTACCTTGACACATCGCCGGAACATATTGTTGAACATAAGAATACGATCAGGGACCCCATGGCCCAGTTTGAGGCCATGGAGCAGGAAGCAAAGATGATCGCGAATGAAATGACACAGTTCTAGAAAAGTGTCGTTCAAGATGACCAACTCGAAAAGTTGGCCAAGCAAGTGCGGGAAGCTGAAGCTCAGTTGATGATGATGAAGATGTCACTATGCACAATTCCTCTCATGGTTTAGATTACATGCTTTGAAGAGTTCAAGGACCTGAAGAAGAGAGCTGCTTGAGCCCAAGAATCTCTGTGCAAATGCAACACCCAGCTCGATGAATGCCAGGACATTGGTGGGCAGTTGGCTATGAAAGAAGTCACTGCGCTGCAGTAGGTACAAGAAGGTAGGAAAATGGTGGATGGAAAGGCCAAGGAGGAGAACCCACTAAATAAGGACATGCTAAATTGTCAGGACATAGTTGAACGAGATCAGCTCTAGGTTCAAGAGATCTTGTAGCAGTTCGAGGACTTCAAGATGAAGACGATGGAGTACACCCTATCTACCTGATGTGGCTCAAGGTCAAGCCACAAGACTGTGTTGGGGGGATTGCTAGCAGGCGTATTGGATAAGTGAGTTGTGCACCACCATAGAGGCCGTGCAAGCTCACATGCCACCAAGAAGGACTACAACAATGCGATAGGGAGAAGAATAACCATTTTTGGAATTCTTTATGTAATTTTGCACTAATTGACACATTTTGTGGATATAGGGACCACTAGTTTGTTAGAAGTTAGTTAGAAGTGGACCTTGGATGTAAAGGCGCAATCCTAGATATATAATTAGAATTGCAATTTTATATCAGTATCATTGATGAGAAAGATCAATCGATCAACCCAGTTTTGTGATCTGAGGTGTCACCATGTCACTTCATTTTGTTCTTGAGCAGTTTTGGCTCTGTCTGTGTCGACCAACTATTGAATATTGGGTTATGATCATTCCCCTGCTTTGAAAAAGTACTGTATGATTTGGATCTATTGCGCAAAAGTAATATGACATGACAACTGTTTCCGTAAAGTGATCTTATTTCTTATTTCTTTCCTGTCTTTATGCTCTACAATGACAAAGATGAATGTTTACTGTATCTGTTATATGAATGAATGTTATTGTTGCGATGAATGAAGTGATGTGATCTATTACCGATATACTATTTATGCCAATATATATGTGATGAATGATGCAATTCTGATAAAACTGTCTCTGAAGTATCTGTTGATAATGAAGTTAATTCGTTGATTCCATACCCTCCCTTCCTACTACTGAAAAATTGGTTTCGACAGCTCTTCGTCAACAAATCGAGTGAGACTTCATCTGCTCTGTAGGTTTTGCTGGGTGGGGTCAAACCCTTCTGAGCTAGTGCTCAGGGAGATCACGTTGGTTAGGCATCGAGAGAGTGGGAACCCCTATCAAAGAGGCTTTGTTGGTGGGTTGCGCCAACATACCCCTGTTGGAGATAGTGTATGAGATGTATGTACCAAGATTCCAGAGCTGTGAATATAGGAGACATATCAATTATATGCAACTCAACTTCATTTTCCCAGTCCTCGTCTTCATTATTTTTACTTACAGCCATTAACTTACAAATCGCTTTTCCTTTGATGATAGTGACTAGTTTAAATTCTAAATCATATTCTTGCAAAGTTGTTACCCAATTTCCTCTTCTTTCTCCCAATTATTTTTGCATGAAGAGGGTTCTAACTATCGGGTGATGAACAATTACTTTGGTTCTATTCTTCAAAATGTAAGCCCTAAATTGTTTTACCACATTAAATACTACATACACATGTTTATCAATAGTAGGGTAATTCATTTCGGCACCTTGCAAACTAGTGCTCATGGCTCTTTCTTCTTAAAGACTGCAATAATTCCAAAGCGTTATGCATGTGCATGTGGGTATTTTCTTCTTCAAGACTACAAGAATTCCAAAGCATTTTCCAAATTCAAGTGTCCTGTTATTGGTTGGAACTTTACACCAATTCATTGTAAATGCATTGCTTTTTGAGTCCATTTATTGTTTGTGGTTGTTTTACTCTTCTAGGTTTATGCAATATTCGATATTTGAATTCCAATTTTAAACCACCCAATCCTAATTGACACGAATTCCAGAACCTAATAAAGGGACATCTGCTATTTTCAATATTTAGTCACAAATATACGATATTATTTTAGAGTCCCCATGAAATCTTATGAGCGTTTCTGATTACCAAGTTCATTTCTGAGGTGTTTACCGCTCATTACAAACCTTTAGTTTGATTATAATGATGGGCAGCTCAATCTTCTTTAACTTTTTTTCCTTTGGCTTTCCTCCATTGTATTTTTTTGATAGGTTTCTAAATAATCTATTCATCCCCATAAAGGCACCTTTTGTGAGGTCTAAATTTGAACGGCGTCTTGATTTCTTCTATATTAACATCTTGTAATGATTTCTAAACTCTACTACACATTATGTTATTGATTTCTACTGAGGATGAAACGTTTATGTCTTACAATCAAGATATGGATGCTTGAGCAGTTCTACATGAGGGGAGAGAAGCTACTAGTTCATCAAAGGTTTCCTATGAATGGGATAGCTTAGATTTTTTTCTCCTAGTTGGAAAATGCATTATAGCATGGCTCTCTAAGCTTGACATTTTAGCAAAAGAAGTGGAAGCAGAGTTAGTATCAAAATAAATTAGGTGCCATTTGGTTCAAGTTTTGGAGGCGATGAGTTTTGTTATTTTCGATGTAAGAGGCTTTATGAGGTCATCTCTTCTTAACAGTCCAAAGCAGTCATACTTGCATCAAGCACTAAGTTCTGCATCTAGAAGCGGTACTTTCTTATCTGCTTTTTTTTCCTTAGTTATATATGTGGAAATTACTTAGATGTGAATGATGTCAATATTGAGAAGTGAGAAATGAATATTTAAATGATAATTTATATTTTTATTGCAATTGACATTCTGCATTTTCATTTTAAATGATTATTGTCCATGAATATTCATGTATAAAAACTAGATTTTGTATCATGAAATTGATGTTTTACAATTAGGAGTGGAATGGTTGGAAAGAATAATGCTAAGAATAATATATGTTGAAGTTTGTCGAAGACTTGGAGTTACTATTGTAGAGGAATGCGTTGGGGAATATTTTTTGATATGGCCGACAACTGAATACACTAAGGTTTGTTATAATTTGATATAATGCCTATTTGGCTTGTGATTTAAATATTCTGTATTGCGAATATGTTGTTACTTTTTCACAATTATGTCTATAACTCAACGGAATAACTATTACTGGAGTTTTTTTTGTAGAAGTTTAAGTATTTAAGTATTGTAGAATTTAAATATGATCACTACTCTTTGTTGATCTTGATTCCTTTTAGATTGGTAACATGGCATGTTTTTGGTAATTTTTGTTATGGTAGATCATGATTAGATATATTGAGTCATGGAAAATATATGCAATCCTTCTTGTCTTCTTCCTTTTAGAACATTCTAAATCATTGAACTCAAAATTACACATGGTGTAATTATGAAATGTATGCAAGACATATTTTTTCTTTTTAGACTGTCCCAAATCATTGATCTAGTGAGCATGATTCTTAGGGAAATTTCTTATGGGATGGAGTTACTTTGGGTTTATTATTTTTGGAACATGCACTATGATCACAAAAATATTATCCTGCATCCTTGAATATCATTGCTATGCAAACAATGATGCTTTATAAGACATGATGTTGTCATACATACATGTTGATCTCATTTCTGTTGTTTAGATTTAGCATGGAAAACAATGTTATGTGTATGCTAGAGATAATTGATACATGTGAAGCATTAGTTCCTTATTAAAACACTTAAAACAAATTATAATGATGTTATCGAACTTATTTGTTAATAATATTTTTTATTATTCATTTTCAAGAGATTTTTCAACTATCTAAAGGGGAAAGGTGGTTTTCTAAAGTAAATGGTGGTTTTGTTAAACATCCTAGATCAAAGGATTTTGATTTGAACAGTAAATCACTCCCAAGTATTGAACTTGGATTAAACAGAGACATAATTGCAGTTGCTTTGGTAAATATAAAAGTAAGCCCACGTGCAATGTCATTTTTTCAATGGAGGGTTTGAAATTTGGATGGCATATAGGTTGTCTGAATTACATGTTTTCCAAGGCATTGACACTTTCTGCACTATTACACAATTTTTTCTATCAACTATTTTGGTTTTGTGTGAAATCTAAGTAGTTTTCTTATTTTGTTTATGAGTTATATGATGCAGTCCTTGCATAGCAGCATGATTCAAAATATTCTATTTTGAAAGAGCTCCAGGTTGCCACTCACATTTCAGCTTCAATATGAAATTTTTCCATTCTTATGATTTATTTCATTCCTTTTTGAAGAACATAGATTCAAACTAGTCATTGTAAGGAGATTGCACTATGTTTGAAATTAATTATAACCTTCACACTATTCATCCTTCATCTTGCATGAATGTTATTCCTTCAAATTCTTTGGCTATCCTTTCACTTTTACACAAAATTATGCATCCCTCAGAGATTCTATCCTTTTCTCAATCTCAGGTACATCTCAACATCTTCTAACATCAAATGGTTTTATGCTTTGTTCTTTCAGTAGTGTATTCCTTTTTTGTTTGTTTTGGTTTCCATTATCTAGTCAAACATTCAGATTTTGAGCCCTGTGGATTAGGGTTTTTACTTAAAAATTACCAACACATGAAGCCTTTTGGTATGTTCAGTTTGATTGGCATGCTTTTAATCACTTCCTATAAACTGGGGGTGCTAGAATAAGATCTTAATATTTTTCTCTCTGGGCTCTTGTAGATCGATTACATCCTTGGAGGCAATCCAAGAGCCACAAGTTACATGGTTGGCTATGGTAACCACTACCCTCGTCAAGTACACTAGAGAGCTTCATCTATCGTATCTTATAAAGTAAACCCATCATCCATGAGCTACAGAGGGAGATATTCCACTTGGTTTAGCAATAAGGGAAGAGATCCCAATGTTTTGCATGGTTCTTTTGTCAGAGGCCCTGATAAGAATGAAAATTTTGCAGATGAGAGGGATAAGTATGAACAGACAGATCCAACCACCTACAAAAATGTCGTTGTTGTGGGTGTCTTGGCCAAGATTCATGCTGGTGGCAGCTTAAACTAGTTCTTCGAGGTATGTTTGTGTAACATCAAAGTTCAGGTCAATACAAGGAGCTTGCAATATAATTTGGTATCCAATGTATTATATA
>LPNX010276507.1:28232-50883 GCA_001517045.1 Pseudotsuga menziesii
GAAATTGTCTTTTTAATAAAATCATATATCACATTATAACTAAAAACATGTTTAATAAAATTTAAAAAATATAATTTATGTCTTTTCCTCATAACAAATACTTCTTTTATAGCAATCATTTAAAGACATAATTATGTGGTTCTACGTAATAGTTTAAAATTTTATTTACTTCTATAAGAGGTTTCACAAATTCCATAAATTTGTGTGTTAACCAAAAAGTTGTTTCAATATTGTTTGGGATAAAGTTTATGGAAACTAATTAATAACTTACTAAAATTTAAAGGATTTTTCTCTAGTTCATCCTCTCAACTTACAACACACACCACAATAATGTAAGCATAAATTTGGAAAGAGAAATGGAATGGTTGTTATATAAATATGGATTTAATCTTCTATAAACTCTTATAATCACTGCATTTTCTTATTATAATCACTATATGCATTTTCTTATAATCACTATATGCATTTTAAAGTAGTCAGATCACATGTTAAAATCATTTATGTTACATGATGATTTTCCATACACCACATGCTAATCCAAATAAAATTTAAAGCAAAAAATACCCAACAAAAACAAAGAAACAATGTTTGTCTGCAACACTATTATTGTTGTCTAAAGTTCACACAACTCTTCTGTAGCTACAGCATTATTATTTGTTTTCCTACACTGTTATAAAAATTTAGATATTGACAAAAAAAACTATGGCACTATTGTTTTACAAACAGCCATATTCAATCAGCAAACAGTATTGTCTTCCAAACAGCGATATTCAAACAACAAACAGTTATATTGTTCATCTAAACAAAAATTAAAACAAAAAAGATTTTACAAGTAAAAAAGGTAGGTAGTACCTTCAGAGCTTCAAGCGAGTTGCAGTACCTAGGGCAATAGAAGTACAAATACTATTCAAAAAATGATTTCCAATTGTTTCAATAAAGGGTTTGCACAGCTCTTGAAAAAAAGTTTCATCCCAGCTCTACCATTATCTCTGTGAATCATTGTAATTTAAGGATCGTTCTAGCACAAAATGGGTTGTGAGTACTTGGCAGTTACATACAAAATGCTGAAGATTTCTAAATGAATACAAATAAGCCAATTAGAGCTGTACCTGCGATCTTAACAAAGAGCATTGATCTCCATCACGGACAAGGTTGTTCGAGCTGCTCAATAGCGTTACGCAGACGTCATTTCAGAGCAGATCCCATGATATAGTAGAGCAGAGAGCAGAGGTCATTTCCCATCCAGTCTAAAGCAAAGGTCAATCCAGAGGTCGTTTCAGAGCAGAGCAGGGCAGGGCAGGTCAGATCCCACAATATAGCAGATCCAATAAAGGGTCGTTGTATGACATAGAGTACTTGGGCAATTACATACAAAATGCTGAAGATTTCTAACTGAATACAAATATGCCAATTAGAGCTATACCTGCGATTATTAACGAAGAGCCCTGATCTCCATCAGGGAAAAGGCTGTTCGGGCTGCTCAATTAGAGCTATACCTGCGATTATTAACAAAGGCTATTCGTGTTATGCAGAGGTCGTTCCAGAGCAGAGCAGCGCAGGTCAGATCCAGAGAGCAGAGGCCATTTGCCCACGCAACGGTCAATCCAGCAGATCAAAGCGTTATAGAGGTCATTCCAACTCCAACTTCTTGCAGACAGAATCACACACCACACGCATATACAGATGGGAAGCGTCCCATCTATATTTCTTTGAAGGGATCGAGTAAGCGCGCCGAAGCTTTTGTCAGTTCTAACGGATACGAGAGGGGCGTTAAAGGCGGAATTTAAGCTTATAAGAAAAAAACGGAGTAAAAGCTTTTTTGGTGAGAAATAGCAGAATTGAGATTTTTAATTTAAAAAATGCATGATAATAGTATAAAGGTACGTGTTTGTATTTGAGGTTATTTCCACCTATTATATATTTTGTGGCAATGTGAAAATGGTTAGATATTGTAAAAATATGTTTTTCTAAAGGGTGGATTTTTTTTAGAAAATAAAATATGTATTGGATTTTTATGATGTTTTTTAATCATTATTGCAATAAACTGTATTATAGTTTTATTTTGTTTTATATTGTTACTAATATATATTTTTTAAGTTGTTTTATTTTGTTTTATATTGTTACTAATATATTTTTTTAAGTTGTTAGAATGTTTTATTGTTTTAGTTTTAGAATGTTTTATTGCTTTAGTTTATTGTTGACCTGGTTTACAAAGGTTTTTTGAAAAGATGCATTTGTGGTTAGGTTTTTTGAATTGTTTTTTATGGTTTTATATTTAATATCTATACAATAAAGAATACCTCAAGAATTATAGGTTGTTGAGCCAAGATGTGAAGTCTACATGTTTTCTTGGCTGAAAATGAGGTTTTGATAGCATTTCTTCACTCTCCCCAAGAATGAGCTTTTTCTAGTGAAGGGGGCTTGAAAGAGAATAGAAAACTCAATAGAAACCTAATATTAAAGACATTGGAAACCTTACAATCTTAAAACTCACATTTTACTATTTATACTTGTTAGGAAATTGCATATCAAGCATTGATTATACTTGAGTGGTGGGACTAATCTTAAACTGATGAGTTGTTATTAAGGGTGCATCCATGGAGCTCTGTAAAAAAATTGCATTTTTAATTTGAGAATTATAGAATAAAGTAATTTTAATATCTTGGAGTTATACAAAATACTATGTTTGAATTTGAAAATGTATTATGGCCAAATTACAGTGAGCATTGCATTTTTAATTTGAGTATTATAGCACAAAGTACTTTTAATCTTTGAGTTATACAAAATACTTTGTTTGAATTTGAAAATGTATTATGGACAATAGTGGGTATTGTGATTTGAAATTTTAAACTATATAATTGTTAAACTATAGCACCAAGTATTGTGATTGAAATTTCAAGAATATATGAAATATTTTGAAATTGATTTTTTAAGTCTACAATGGAAGGTTTTGTATTTCAAATTTGTAATGGAGTTATAATTTTTTGTATTTATAACAATTATTGCATTAATTTAAAAGGTAACAAAGAATTATAACAAAGTGTTTATTGGTCACAGTGAATTAAAATAATGAAGGTCCCCATATTTTAGATTCTTAATATTTCCAAAGGGGGTTATTGAAATAATATTTTGATATAAAAGACATTATAATTTTAGATGTTATTGAAATAAAAATTTATAAAATATAATATTTTTATTGCAAAATTGTATGAGTTATAAGGTGTTTTGGAAGTTACAAGGAGTTTAGGCTCTGCAAGTTTAGTATATTGAGAGTAATTTGTAATTTGAGTCAAACATTTCTACAATTTTGAATTTGGGAGTTTAAAGTGCTTAGAATGTTATAAGCGAATACTTAATAAAAATACCATTTTTCATATTGTATCTTAAACATCCTAGAAATTCAATAAGGGGGTTGTGTGTGTGCTTCGTCTATTGGTGCATAGTGGAATTTGTCCTGATGGTTATTTGTGCATGGTATTACTTTTTTTCTGGAAACAAACTCTCTTGCATATAATGAATCAAGCATGTGAACATGATTCCACCAAGAGGACAAGTACACGAATGAAAGAAAGAATACAATCAATCTAGAAGACAAGCAAAAAAAAACATCTATTTGAACTTCACAAAAATTTTGGTCACAAATTTGATGCATCTTGCATTATAAGTTCATCTGGAATATTTCTTTGGTGAAGTCTTTGAATGTCCTTTGTGTCTTATAATTAGAGTCAGATAATTTGTCCTAACATTAAATAGTGGGATTCAAGGTATCTATTTGTGACACATTGTTTTCGATACTAAAATCAATTCTTTAGATCAAGATGGCAATGAACATTAAAGACTTGTTCAGTATTTCACATATTTTAATTGACATTGCACATGGAACAACTATTCAAATAAGCAAACATTTACTAAATGATGTCACCACTTGTATACAAGTTATTGCACCGAGAGGCGCTCTACAACCCAATATGGGGGAGATCTTGTAACGTTATGTTGTAATGTTTGTCGATATTAAGTCAGCCAAAAATAATAGTGCGGCCAAGAATAATAGTGCTGAGTATGAGGGAGATCTTGTAACATTTGTAACAAATGAATAATATGTCGACCATGTATTTTCATTTGAAAGATAATATATATAAGCAACAAAAAATATAAAAAATGCAAAATCTACTGCAAAGATAAGAAAACCAGTGAAAAGGAAAGCAAAATTTGTGGCAAGAAAAGCACCGAAGAGGGAATCTGCTAACAGGTAAATTTATCACCTGAACATTATTTATCTCTAGCTACAGGATTAGGATATCCTCACGAACAATCACCTTTGATTCTGTAGACCGTTGTCAAGAATAATTAGAGAAACTTTGTTTAAATATATATTACAGAGTAGAAATAGGACAAGAATTAGTCGACTTTGTCATGGCAGAGTCTGATGAATCGAATCAAGCGAATTCAGAGGAATTACCATGGATTTCAGATGAGTTTCATGAGAATTCTATGCCCTTGTTTCATGTTGATCTTGATATCCCTTATTCATCATCCTCTGATTTAAATCAAAGCAATGATGGCAATAAATCTGCTTCTAACAATCAAAGCAATGATGGGAATAAATCTGTTTCTGAAAGTCAAAATGTGTTTGTGGAGGTCGATGAATCTCAAGAAGTTAGAAAGAATAAATGTAGATATGAAGAGATACAAATCGATGAATCTTACAAAAATCAAGAGAAATGACAGAATAAAAATGCAGATGCTGCTTATTGCAATGATCAACTCGAAGAAAATACATATGAACAAGAACAAGAACATAATGAACAAGCCTACAGAATGATGATGGGTATCCTGCAGATGAAATCAATCATGATAACAAATATGGATAGAGTGATAGTGACTAGTATCCAGCAGAAGATGATGAAAATTTGTTTTCTACTCAGGAAAAGCATTTATACAGGATTTTGTAATAAAATGATCTTCTGTCATATGGGCAGTGGTGGAGATGTTAGCACCGGAAGACCATCTAGTCCATTCATGGTGGCAAACAATCAGGTAATGAAAAAGTTTCATAGTTTTCTCTAAGATATTCTAGGCAAAAAAGATGATGTTCTATATTTCCAATTAAGGTAAACGAAAGTTAGCACTTAGAACCCTACTATTTCTTCCCGTGAAATAAACCTCAATATATTCTGTAATAACCCTTGAATTGAAATGCATAAATGACCCTGACAAGATCACAATTTTTCTGTCGAATGAGGATATTCGAGAACTCAGTACTATTGAAAAACTCTTCAGGGCATCAACACAAATTATGGACTCCTAACTTTAGTCTGGCAATTGATCTTCAAAATTCATCTAGAGTAGCTTTAAGATTTAATGTTAGAGTTTTATAGTTAAAAAATAAAAACAAATTTTAAATTTTACTAACCAATATTTACTAATCTCCATTAATTTTTTTAAGTGCTTAGGTGAATCCACTCTATAGAATTAAATTTTCATAAATTCCACCTTCTGGTATCAATTGCAACTTGCCTGCTTTGTCTTCACAGTTGTCGTCTGAGGCTATTTCCTAATGAAATCCAGCAATGAGTTCACCAATGTTCTAAATACATGATAAGACTCAACATGCATGAACTCAGTGACTGGAGAGATGCAATGTCTTTGCAAATTTTAGAGGAAGCACTTGACCAAGAAATGAAAGAAGTTTATTTTAATATAATTCCTCTTTTATATAAGTAAGATTTGTTTCCTTTACTGTAAAGTTCAGTATTACAATCGTTGATTATTTATGTTTTAATTATCAGTTATTCATATTAGTTCAAAATTCAAAATAAACAAGTATTTAAAAAATAATATAAAAAAAACTAGTAGCTAACTAATGAATGGATAACTGGTAGCAATGTAGGGATAACTCATAGTTGATAAATGGATAACCAACAATTCATGGCAGAAAACTAGAAGAATGTGAGATAAAAAATAAAAAGAATATAATAACTGATACTTGATAAATGGATAACAAGAAGAATGTCGGTGATAACATGTAGCTAGGCATGGATAACTCACACTTGAACCGTTTAACTAGAAGAATATGAGGAATACAAAAATTGTTTCAATTCCATAACTATCTCTCAACCATTTGATCCCTATGGATGTGATCCAACCACAAACTATGTCAGTGTGCTAGTTATTTGAGATTTGGGGTGGACTATGGCCTATGCCTTTTCATATACTAACCATTTTGAGATTTGGGGTTGACTAAGGCCTATGATTTTTCATTGCGGGCTCTACAACCAAGTATGAGGGAGATATTGTATAGATATTAAATATAAAACCATTAAAACCAATTCAAAAAACCTAACCACAAATGCATCTTTTTCAAAAAATCTTTGTAAACCATTTCAACAATAAACTAAAGCAAAAAGAATAGAACATCAACAACATAAATTTCATGAAAAATATATACTCATTACTGCAAGTGAGTGGCATATCAAAACCTAGCATATTTAGAACCTTTAGAAAAATTGACTCCATGTAAATTTCCATTGACTCTTGAAGATCATGAAAAAACTCCAACCGAGTTAAAAAATAAAATAATTTCTATGGAATTTTTGATCCATTGGAAATATTATGATCATGTTATGCTCCTTTGAACAACTTATAAACATCATATATTTTGTTACAAATAGGGGAACAACTTATCCTTAAAACTATTCATTAATTTCTTGGGTATAATTTTTTTAGTAGCATCCAAAATAACAATATTATCATAAGAATGAAGAATATGCAACACAATTTCATCAATACCAAGAGGAGACACATCATGATTAATAAAACCTTCATTCTGTTGAACTATCTATTTAGATTCTATTTCAAGAATGCCAAATGTGATTTCACCAATGTAGAATACCGCCTGTACCTTAATGCATTAAATGATGTGTTTGTGAATTAGGTGTCTGCAAATAGATGATTATTAACCTTTTCCACCAGTAAGCCTTTATATAACATCATCATTATGAAGAAAGAAAATAAACATGCACAACATAATACTACAAATGAGACAACAATCTTCACGTGGTTCACCTCGTCCACGAGGCTACATACACCAAATTAGATATTATTTCATTTCTTTATAAAAATAGAATACTTACAAAGTCATGGCTCATCCACGGCCAGTTTACCTTACCACAAGACTCTTCGCAGAGAGCCTCTTACAACTAAACAACCCCTCCTTTCTTTTTGGACTCCTTATAACCAGCTCATAAAAGGATTTAATAGTTGTTTGTATTTGTCCTCAAGACACTCTATTGGATCTAAGTCATACTATGAAAATAATTTAACAGTGGGTTGCAAATGGAGAGTGAATGACCTCATTACATAGACATCATCGCCGACCCGAATCCATTGCATTTTCTGCAGGAAAAATTACGCTATTTTACTTTGAAGGACAGCAACATTCTAATGACTTGGGGGTTGGCATTTAAGTGAATTAAAAATTAAATCCCTCCCTTCGAATTATCATAATCCACCTAGTACTTACAAGAAGGAACAAGATAAATTAGGGTATTCACAAGTTAAAACAACCTCTCAATTATTTTTATAGGTAGGTATCCGAAAAGGGGTTTTTTATAGCGATCACCATCCATAAAATTTCGTTTGGGTATAAGGATTCTCCCATTCAAATCACAGATCCCAATTTAAATGCATACTATGATTTTTTCCATCCTTCAGATCGAATGACCACAACACAAAAGGAAACACAGCTACAGAATCAAGGGTATGCTAAGGAATAAGTTAGAACAAGCATAAAACCAAAATGCAGTCCATATGAAAAAGAAGGCATTTCCCCAGATCAGGCTGAGGTAGTAGGTAAACATTGAAGTGGAGGAACGGATGCCACTCAGATCTAAAATAACAAAACCCAAAACTATGGCCAAATGCCTATACAGGGACTTGGATCTCTATGATTCCATTGGATCAAAAGAGGAAAAATAAAGTTAAGGCAATTCATCTACAATTACTAAGATTTCTTTAGATCAAATGAAATCAAACAGATGGAAATAGAATAAGCAGTCAAAGGGGGTCTCTCGAATTTTGTTGTAGCAGGAGGCCAATAAACAATCACAATTCATAGTCATAGTTTTAAATCGCATCAAATTGTGATCAGGAGAGAATCGTTACAATGGGCATCACAATCTTGGACAAAATATGTGCCAGCCGCCATTTAATCTCTACAAAACTTCAACGATATTCCTTAGGTTAACAAACTAAGTTGGAAATATGATCATTATATTCGGTGGCTTTCAAATGCTAAGCTCCAAAGGAGAATTTCTCATAAGACATAAAATGTTACCCGTAGGAAGCTGAAGTATGAAAGTTGAGGACATTGCGCTCACGCAGGAAGTGTAGCAGCTCCAAGTCTAGAAGCCGAGCAGGAAACTTGCGCTGAGCCAGGGAGCTTAGATTCAGCCAAAGCAAAGAGAAATGCAATCGCACAGCGAAGCTCACCGGAGTTTTTTCCTCCCTTAACTCCTATTTCCTAGCAAAAATAAAAGGATCTATGAGTGAATGTTGAGTCTTATCCAATGCTTCCCCCCCCCCCCTTTCCAACCAAAACCTAGTTTCTTTAAAAATGAATGCAGACTATGGAGAAACGCATGGAATTTTGTGCATGCTACGCACGCAGGGTCCCCTCTGTCCCGGAGTAGGTGAATGACTGTCAACGTTAGTGGTAATCAATTCCTTTCTTTAAGCTGGACCTCTCCTTAAGTTATGCCGAGATCAAGGCATGAATGGTTGAAGGATATTAAATCCTCTCTTATAGTAAAATATGAATGTTACAAATGTAAAAGGAGGGAGTAATATTTGTCTGAAAAGAATCAATGAGTCCTTAGGTCTAAAAGGAAATAAATCCATCATATAGACCTTATAAATTAATAAATTATGTCTTTTTTTATAAAAGAGTTTAATATTATGTTTTCCTTTGTCCTCATGATATAATTTATATCATAGGATTTTATATCTATCATTTTTCCTTATAGATAAATCTTTAATTTAATAATACTTGTATTTTAATTTTTCTTTGTCCTTATGATATGATTTATATCATAATGTCTTTTGTCAAACCCCTTTTTCTGATCCCTTAGCCTTAGTTCTTGTCGCACATGTGTTCGTCAGCCCCTTTGTGTTATTAAACTTTCACCTAACTTTTAGGTTTCTTTGGGTGGGGCCTTGGCACTTGAGCTCCTCACCCAGAAGCCCTCATACAATAATATTTAAAATCGCAAAATGCTTAGGGGAATATAGGAGGGACATTACATCATTTCCCCCTAAAATTAACACCGTCCTTGCTATTCTTGTTCTTCAATGACTTTTCCTTTCCTTTTGAGTCGTCCTTGCTTGCTTTGTATTTCCTGTCATGATCCAGCATTTAAAGGTCATTCGTATGCATGTATACTAGCATCGATATTGAAACAATGTAAAACTCATAAATCAACACTATACAATGGTTCCAATATGCATGTCAGTTCTATTTGCCAAAAAAATTGACATATTACCTCATAGGTACCAGCTTACCTGTAATGCACATACCTTTTCCCAGCATTATTCCTTTCTTTGGATGTCCTTCATCCCAGCACTCCAAGTGCTAATAGTACTTCAAGTAGCAATTCAAGCCACCCAACACAAGGATGATACCCTTCCTAAGGCATATCTCTTGCTTGTGCTACTTAGGGTGCTTTGCCATTAATATTTTCTCTGGATGTCCTCCATGCCAACACTCCAAGTGCTAACAGTACTTTAAGTACCAATTCAAGCCACCCAACACAAGGACGATACCCTTCCTAAGGTGTATCTCCTTTTTGTGCTATTCAGTGTGCTTCACCAAGATGAGGCACTTCCAGTTCTGGCACACCACCACAGCTCCTAGAGGTTATTCTCTTCACAGATTCCCCCACTCTTGTGACAGTCCTCTCAATGTGTGCAGAATGAGTATTAACCAAAATGTCTTACATCTAGGCGTCCCCACAATGCATAGTGGTCCCTCGCTAGCCTGGGGGAAAATCAAGGTAGCTTTCAACCGCTACCTCCATCACTACTTCCTCATGGTGATAACCTTTTTCACATGAGATCTTTCTCATATCTTCTTAACTCATTATAGTCCTGGAGCTTTAGCACTCCTCAGGGCCATAATTTCCCATGCCTACAATCACTCCATAGGTGGTCAGTTTATCATTTTATTAATTCAAAGAACATCAAACCTTTAGCATAAGTCACGCCTTACTTCATTTCTCATTCATCGGAAATGAGCCTTTTAACACCATAATTGACAAGAAGGAAATTTACAAGAAGACACAAAACCTTTTCAATTTCCTATACTAACACCATTCGCAAGAAAACACATAAAACCTAAGAATTTTGACAATGCAACCATTCATTAACTTCAATTTATTACAACAGAAAAAATTCACTCACTGTTGCAAGTTTATATATACTACATCTGAACTTTTATCTACTAGATATTATAAGTCTCCAAACAAATTATAGAATTCTTGTGGGCCTCGATAAATCTGTAAAAGACTAAATAAATGACATCTCGATTAGAGCTACCTCTGTGCAAACCAACTTCTTACTTTCAACTCTACTTTAACTAATGGTGAAAACATTAATAAACCAACCCAAGGAAAGAGCTAGGTCACTAAAAACAAGGCGCTATCATAGCTCCACCACTTGTTTTATGTCAAGCAGTGTAGCATACCACAAGAACGTATAATTAAATTTTTGCTTTTTAAAAAAAAATCAAAAGACAATTTATAAAAATTGTACAACCACACAGGAATTACTATTATTCAAGCGTTGCTTATCAAGATATACATGTTGCTTTGTTAACTATTCACGGCACACATATTTATCTAAATCCAGAAACTATGGCAAGGTTTTTATGGATTATCATTTTTGCAAGAATCCTTAGAGTGAATGATTTTCCTTGTATTTATGTCATATACACCTCCACATGCAAATCTTAGTAATAATGTAAATCTTTGGTCGACTGTGCATTAAATACATATAAAACCTATTTAGTCTTAATAAAGAAATCCAACTATCATTCTGAATATATATACTCGCTTCCTTTAGCCATATTGGAACGCCCTTATAATTGTGATTAACCTTTTGTATATCAGTCCCCGAAGGGGTGTTGGGTATTAAGAGGAAACTTGTTGTTGTTGACATAAGTCCATTGTATTAAAGGCGGCCATATCATTCATTCCCTATTTTGTAATTTTCACATCACGAAACAACATTGATCATTTGTTTTACATTAGCCACTATTATATTATCTAACATTTTTTGAATATCAAAAACATTCATTTGGGATCATTTGACTATTGGCACCATAGAATCAGCTATAACACTACTTAAAACATTTGGAGCACAAGATCAAGTCCATGAGATAAATCACTTCCAGAACATATTGGATAAAATACATAAACCACATAAAATAATTGCATCAAAAACACGTAACATAAACACATAAAGGTATGTAAGATAAACCACATCAAGAAAACAAAAAGACGAGGCAAATGTACGTGGTTCACCCAATCCATGGGCTACATCCACCAAACTATTATCTCATGTAATATTCATTCATATAAAATATTTACAATCCACAACCTCATGGTTGCTATTCTTGTAGACTTAAAACTCCAAAAGTAGATCTAATCTATTGCTAAAACTTAGGAATATTTGTTTAGGTAATTTCCTTAAATCAAAGGATCAGTCACCTATTTTTTGTACAACCTAACAAGGTAATGCTTGTGACCTAGTTTTAAAATTTCAGGGTAAGGTCTCCCTTTAAGGCTTTTGCTTCAAATGCAACATCTTACCTCTCCTCTCCGAGTATGTACTAAAAGTCAAATACAAAAAAAATATTCTAACACCTAAGCCACACTTAGATCATGCAATGATTCGCAGTAATGAAGGCTAACACTGCTGCAAGATCATACTTAAAAATACAAGAAGGAAAATTATAAAACATAGGAATAGGCACATGGTTTGTATATCTCCATTTATCAAGTCGAACACATATCCAATTATCAACACGAGAGATTCTAGAGGTCAAATGCAAATAATAGGGGTTGGAAAGTTCAGATCTGTAAAATTTTATCAACGCAGACATGAAACGTAACATGGATCTGAGTTTTACCACAAACACAAGGCAATAATCATTGTCAATGAATTTCTTCATTCTATGGTGTTCATCCAAGAATGCAAGATTCGACGCTTACACTATGGCCCATACATCACTTATACATCTATCATTAAAAATGCAGAGGTTAAGGAAAATGAAGTCATAAGCCCGAATTCCATTGAAAACAAATAGAGATAAAAACGTAGAGGCTCAAAACGCATTGTATGACAATCATCTAAGAATGCAGGAATTCGTACCAGTCACATATCTGACTGTGATCAAGTGCATAGGTTGATAATGAAATCACACCATACAGATAAGATTCCAATTCATAATGCACAGGTTAAATTGCATCATGATATGACGATCCATGAATGCAGGCATTGATACTCTCGTGTAACTGCAAATTGTGATTTGAAATGACAACCATACATGTCCGTAGACATGTGCAAAGTCCAGATGTGAGATTCATGAATTAAAATGTTACTCGTAGTAGATCCATTAAGATTCTTTCTGTATCTAACCACATAGTAGAGACACACTTCCCAAATCTAGAATAGAATGAAACGATGGATTTGAAAACATTTTCCCAATATAAAACATAAAAGCATATCTAGTTTTCTTTTAAAAACATCTCCCAGATCTATGACGCCAAATGCAGACCCAGTTTTGTTTTTCTTAAACGTTCCTTCAAATATAAAACATAGAGAAGGAAAAATATGCCCTCCAAGATCTAAAGTCAGCCAAGGAATTCAACATTTTTTCAAAATGTAAAACGCATTCTATGAAATAAAATACTCTTCCATAACTTAAACACCTACCAAGGATTTATCAGACTTTCTTGATCATAAATGCTTGCGAAATCCTAACATGCATACAGAGCTTCTTGGAAAGGTAAGAAAAAAATCAAAACCCAGTTCAATATGTTAGAGAATACCCATATTCTCTCTTCGGAAGTCAGTCAAAAATTGCTAGGGGCCTGGAATCGACTCGCTTCTCCCATGGCCACCACCCATAGCACGACCACCCCTTTCCTTGAGGAATGGAAAAGCTCTGAACTTCTCCATACTCCCCTCCAAAATATCCCTTAAAAATACATTACATGCTGGGGTTTTTTTTTTCCAAGATCGGTTTCCTGGATCAAGACGCTAAACGCAGGAGCACTAGCCACAGAGGGACAGGGTCAATTTTCTTCTCTCGATAAAATCACCATTGAAACCCTAACCTACATACCCCCTCCAATTCTCCCTTCAGAAGGCGCGTCCCCCTGAAGGCACCGAGCTTCTCCTTAAAAACCCATTCCCCACCAAAAATCGTGCCCTTGCTTACTAATTCCCTCTAACTCAAGTGGATATTTTTCTTTCAATAAAATCCCAAGAAATCAGTGGCACGGGTGATTTCGAGGATATGGTCGTGGAAAGGTCATTATTATTTTTTCAGAGAATATCCCTATAATGGAGGAGATACCACATAACTCCATATTTTTCTAAATATAAAAAAATATGCAAAAATTCTCCTTTCTTTCCCAAGTAATCTAGCATTGGGTGTGGTTTTCCTTATATTAAAAATAATTGGAGAAAACACCCTTTTTCCTCATAAAGGGATGATCCTTCCAAAAACTTGTTTTTCCCCTTTTTATTATATAAGATAAAAAAAATAAGTCTCGCCAATGTTATTAGGAAATTTATCAACCAATGATAGCATTGACTTGTATATGTAGAAGTTGTACTTATTTTCTCACCATTATTGTCTTCTTTGAGAATCAATCATGGAGTTAGATCTTTAGAAGTGCTTCATCTCTTGTTACTACAAGATGATTAGAATATATATATATATATATATATATATATATTTAATATGGAGCTTGAGTTATTTTCATATGGGTTCAAGGGGGAACCCACTTGGCACTTGATGCCATTAAGGCGAAACAAGTAGATTAATTTTAACTTCTCTTCGACTTGTTTAGAAGTTGCCTTGTTTAAAGGCCATATATCCTTAGGCATTTATAGGCCATGTGAGCTCCCGTAACAAAATTTGTATGTTAGAGATATGCTAACTAAGTCCTAACTATCAAGGAGTAGCATACTTTCATAAGTATAGTATGCCATGACCTTTCGCTCACTAAGGTTACTTATATGTTTCCTTCTTTTAAGTTGTAGAGACATTAATTTACTTGCATAGGTGTTGATTAATCTCTTTCTCACATTCTCCTTGGGTAGTTATCTGTGAGTAGGTTATATCGAAAGTTGAAGTTCCTAAAATAATTCTGTAGGTCTCTCCCCACAGGGGACCTACCTTCCTGTTGCTAAGTTATGTCAATGATCTTCATCTTCCATCACTACACCTTCTTTTTTGGGGGGGGAAATAATCACCTAGATTTCTATGTTTTACTGGTGTGGCCTTGGCCTTGAGCTCCTCACCAGAGAACCCATACAATAACAACAATACAAAATATTTTCGGGCATACAAGAGGGAATTTACAAATTACTTAGGGTATGCGAGAGGGATGTTACAAGCAGGTCAGTCGTAGAGTGTTAGCAATATCCCAAAAACTAATAATGAATGTAAATTTAGTAAGAAGTAGATTGGCTGCAATGACTAAAGTTCATAAATCTAAATCAAGAAAGAGTCCCACAAAGACCAACATCCAAAACCTATTAGCAATTCTAAACAAAGTAAATTGCCTGCAATAAGCCTCACTACAATAAAGGTCAGAAAATCCCAATCGAAAAGACCAATTAAAACAACTATCTTAGTTAAACTACCCCTTCTAAAATATCCATAATTAAAATAATTCAACCACAGAGATGGGAATCCTCAATGAACTGTTGATAATTATTCAACACCAACCAAACAAAAACTTGAGATAAAGTGGATATCACCAGTTGTAAGAAAAATCAACAGCAGAGCTGTCTCCATGAAGCTGGTGTCTGGAAATACTATTAGACATTTCCTACAATGCCATCTGCACAAAAAAAAGACCCCAACCGCAATCCCACGTTCATCCAAATTAACGTTGAATATTCAACACCAAGTTGAATAAACATATTTATCGAAACAACTAATCAACAAGAAATTCCCACCGCATATGAATTAGTTCATTTCAAAACAGGAAGAAGAATTTTACTGCACATTAAGGAATACAAAACTCAATGAAACTGGCTCAAGAATTTCCAACCACAAAACCTCTATTACTCGCTTCAATTTCAAGCAACTTTCAAGCCATGCCATAATGGTTGGTGCGCTCAAGTGTTCAAAACACCTGCAACTACGAGCGATTGAGGGAGTGATACTGAAGCTCTAAACCACTCAAATCAAAAAAATCAATTTGCACAAAAGAGGCTATATTATTCAAATAATACTCCTTGCAGTGTTTAAACATATAGTATTGATTCTTGAAAAAATAGATATTTGCATACTAATACTGCTACAACTTTAAACCAAACATATAACCCCTTCGATCAAACATTAATTAATACCATTAGCTTGCATACGAATACCATAATATCAACACCATCAAGCCCTTCATCAAACTTCAATATAAAGCACAAGTTCCTACTAACTTATATTCCACGCACTTAAATCATTCACAAATAAAGATAGAGCTCCCAATATTCCATGAGAGGTGTAAAATGAGCACAATAGAATGACATCAAAATCAATAATTAAGGTGGTCGTAATAAACATCTTTGTCAAGCAAAGGATGTCTAATAGCTGAAATCATAATCCAAATTATATACTAAATCCTTTAGTTCTAATCTTTACTGTACAACTCATTGATAAATTGTACTATGAAAACTGCCATTGGAACATGAATTTTCAAGCATGGTGAACATGATTCTTCACACAGAAGCAGTATTTACAAATGAAGTCCAAAATGTAAAGTCAATTGGAAACAAGCAAAAGCATGGAAGAATGGATGACTTGTCGGACACGTTTAGCAAAAAGTGTTTAGAACACCATCAGATGACAAGCATCTCTCTTTTATGGAAAAGGCAATGCAATGGAGTTTTTCTTTTCTTTTCGAGGGTGCTTCCTATTTCATAAGGATGTTATCTCATCTTTTGGATCAATAGTTAGCAACAAATATTTCAGCCACAATTGGCATTTCCATAAAAGACGTACTCTCTCAAGAATAGAGCTAAGAGAGATAACTTACTTTCCTTGCCTATTTAGAGAAAGGTAGTATGTAATCTTAGTTTGGTTCAATGGTGTTTGATTCTTGATGAAGAAAACATAGTGGGAGATGAATCTCTATTTACGGGAAACTGCATTCTTTTTAATAATCCCTTGATTAAAGAGATGACTTGAAGCTTACAAATGCATATACATAACATACCAAGGATAATAAAAGAAAGAAGTGAGCTTATGGCTCACAAACATAAGCCTCACGCTTTAGGTATAAAACAATCACAAAAAAAAATATGGATAAGGAAAAAAAAACAAGTGAGCTACCTTCTCATGAACATAGGCCATATTCTTCTGCTCCAAAAAGATCATTAGAAAATAGATAAAGAGCAAGTGAGTTCCTGGATCATAATCATATTGAGACGCGTAAACAAAACTATTTGATGGATCTAAGCTGTAATGTATATTCCACACATATAAAGAGATAATCTAGGATCAGTAAAAACATAGACATGGATCATTCACATACAAGGTCTCTTCGGAAGTTGAAAAACATAAACAGTGACTCACCCTAATATCAGATGACCATACGGATTTTAGAATGCATACATGAATAAGATTGCTTTCCAGATCTAAAAGAAGACCACAATACATGATCCAAACTGATCAACCCATCCATGCTCAAATATCAAAATGTATATCATTACATGCTCCAGATATTTAAGATAAAACAAAAATGCCAGAAAATGTTTTCAGGGTCAGCGTCTACATCTCATAAGATATGTACATAACCTTAAACCCCCACACAGATGGCTTGTTATAGAGGTAGTGATCTACCTTTTTATAAAGAAAAATGCAACTAGTAATCAAACTCAAAAGAAATGAAAATGTTTAACACCAGCAACGTTTTCTAACCCCAACACAGTGCTTTTTGCAGTGACTTCTTACACATTTTAACAGATCCAAAACCATGTAAGTTTTTTTTTAAACGTATTATTTAGGTTGAAAGTATCATAGGTACAGTGCATCCCTTGGATAGTATAGATCCAAAAGCATTGATAAACGTAGACAGATATGTGGGAATGCTTTTCTGATTTAAAACATGCTTAACCATGTTGCAAACAGTTTAGATATATAAGTACATTCAAATCCACAATGTAAAAAAAAACGTAGGAATATTTCTAGGAGTAAAATGCAAACTTACCTTCCTTAGCAACGTTTTTTTCCAGTTAACTTATGCTTCCTCCATTAGTTATTCTTTCATCCACCTCTGCTATCATTCTCCATTCGCCTTTTTCTTTTCTTCCCCCTTCTGTGAACTGTTCTACAAAATATGAAATCAAGAGAGAATATGAACTGCCGCAATTTCTTCCAAAGGTAATCTTGTAGAACTATCATGTTAGCCCCATTCTTAAGGGTCCAGTGTTATAGCTGTCTTTGATACCATATGTAGAATACTTCCTGTACCTTAATGCGTTAAATGACGTGTTTGCGAATTAGGTGTCTGCAAATAGATGATTATTAACCTTTTCCACCAGTAAGCCTTTATATAACATCATCATTATTGAGAAAGAAAATAAACATGCACAACATAATACTACAAATGAGACAACCATCTTCACGTGGTTCACCTTTCCCACGAGGCTACTTCCAAAAGGCTACGTCCACCAGTTTAGATATTCCTTCATTTCTTTATCAAAATAGAGTACTTACAAAGTCACGGCTCATCCACCGTCGGTTTACCTTACCACAAGACTCTTCACAGAGAGCCTCTTGCAACTAAACATCCCCTCCTTTCTTTTTGGACTCCTTATAACCAGCTCATAAAAGGATTTAACAGTTGTTTGTATTTGTCCTCAAGACACTCTATTGGATCTAAGTCATACTATGAAAATAATTTAACAGTGGGTTGCAAATGGAGAGTGAATGACCTCATTACACAGACATCATCGCCGGCCCGAATCCATTACATTTTATGTAGCAAAATTTACTCTATTTTACTTTGAAGGACAACAACATTCTAATGGCTTGGGGGTTCACATTTAAGTGATTTAAGAATTAAATCCCTCCCTTTGACTTATCATAATACACCCAGTACTTACAAGAAGGAACAATGTAAATTAGGGTATTTGCAAGTTAAAACAACCTCTCAATTATTTTTATAGGTAGGTATCCAGAAAGGGGTTTGTTACAATGATCACCATCCATAAATTCTGTTTGGGTCAAAGGATTCTTCGATTCAAATCACAGAGCCCAAGTTAAACACATACCAGGATTTTTTCCATCCTTCAGATTGAATGACCACAACACAAAAGGAAACTCATCTACATAATCGAGGGTACGCTAAGGGATAAGTTAGAACAAACGTAAAAACAAAATGCAGTCCATATGAAAAAGAAGGCATTGCCCCAGATTAGGCCAAGGTAGTAGGTAAACATTAAAGTGGAGGAATGGATGCCACTCAGATCTAAAATAACAGAACCAAAATTATGGCCAAATGCCTATAAAGGGACTTGGATCTCTGTGATTCCGCTGGACCAAAAGAGGAAAAATAAAGTTAAGGCAATTCATCTACACTTACTGAGCTTTCTTTAGATCAAACGAAATCAAACAGATTGAAATAGAATAAGAAGTCAAAAGGGGTCTCTTGAATTTTTTTGTAGCAAGAGGCCAATAAATAATCACAAATCATAGTCACAGTTTTAAATCGCATCAAATCGTGATCAGGAGAGAATCGTTACAATGGGCATCACAATCGTGGACAAAATATGTGCCAGCCCCCATTTAATCTCTTCAAAACTTCAACGAGATTCCTTAGGTTAACAGACTAAGTTGGAAATATGAACATTATATTCGGTGGCTTTCAAATGCTAAGCTCCAAAGGCGAATTTCTCATAAGATATAAAGTGTTACCCGTAGGAAGCCAAAGCATGAAAGTTGAGGACATTGTGCTCACGCAGGAAGTCTAGTAGCTCCAAGTCTGGAAGCCGAGCAGGAAACATGAGCTGAGCTAGGGAGCATAGATTCATCCAAAGCAAAGAGAAATCTAATCGCACAGCGAAGCTCACCGAAGTTTTGTCCTCCCTTAACTCCTATTTCCTAGCGAAAATAAAAGGATCTATGAGTGAACGTTTAGTATTATCCAACGCTTCCCCTCCCCCCACCCTTTCCAACCAGAACCTGGTTTCTTTAAAAAGGAGTGTAGACCAAGGAGAAACGCATGCAATTATGTGCATGCTATGGGCGTAGGGTCCCCTCTGTCCAGGATCAGGTGAACGACTATCAAGGTTAGTGGTAATCAATTCCTTTCTTTAAGTTGGACCTCTCCTTAAGTTATGCCGAGATCAAGGCACGAATGGTTGAAGGATATTAAATCCTCTCTTATAGTAAAATATAAATGTTACAAATGTAAAAGGAGGGAGTTATATTTGTTGGAAAAGACTCAATGAGTCCTTAGTTCTAAAAGGAAATAAATCCATCATATAGACCTTATAAATTAATAAATTATGTCTCCTTTTATAAAAGGATTTAATATTATGTTTTCCTTTGTCCTCATGATATAATTTATATCATAGGATTTTATATCTATCATTTTTCCTTATAGATAAATCTTTAATTAAATAATACTTGTCTTTTAATTTTTCTTTGTCCTTATGATATGATTTATATCATAATGTCTTTTGTCAAACCCCTTAATCTGATCCCTTATCCCTAGTTCTTCTCGCACATGTGTTTGTCGGCCCCTTTATGTTATTAAACTTTCACCTAACTTTCAGATTTCTTCGAGTGGTGCCTTGGCACTTGAGCTCTTCACCCAGAAGCCCTGATACAATAATATTTAAAATTGCAAAATGCTTAGGCGCATATAGGAGGGACATTACAACCAATTTCTTGAAACTCGTGTTCAACTGTTGAGGGGAAAGAAATATTTGTGAACTAATATGATACCTCATCATATTCTATCGAATAAGATGCATAACTATCATAAACATGTTGGTTTCTTCAAATTTATGTGCAAGTTGGAATAGAAATATGCTCCTTTAAATATTTTTCATACTCATCATATATGGCTTAACTGTCATTAACAATGATATGATTGTTTTCTTGACACTGCTAATAAGAATCTTCAGTAAAAGAAAATGCCTCTAGATTCCCAAGTAATTTATCATCATCAAGATCATTATACTCATCATAGATAGGTGGATCATAAAAAACTTTGTTTCTTGTCAAGAATGATGATCATAATTAAAAACAAGTTGCTAGTTTCCTTGAAATGATTCTTCAATAACATGAACTTCATTATAATTTGGGGAAACTAATTCACAGTTAGTTTGATGGTGCTAATCTAGACACAAAAGTCTTTAAAATAATTCAAAGTAGCCAATGGAGGCACCATTATTTAGCCAGCCATCTTCTACAAGGAGAAAAGAATTTCAATAGCCAAAATTGTCATAAACATATATATTTTTAACATATATATATATATATATATATACATATATATATAAGAAATCAATAATTTTTTTCTGGAGAAATGAATTTCAACAACAAAAACTGTCATATTTATTTATGTGAAAAAAATCAATAAAAAACATTTCAAAACTCAGCTTTAGTAAATTCACAATACTTGGTGCTAAAAAAACCCAATTAAACAAGTCTTCGAAAGCATTTCAAAACTACACTTCAATAAATTCGAAGTACTTAGTACTTAAAAAAAATTAGTAAAAACTAAACTTCAATAAAGTCAAAAAACTTAGTGTTAAGACTAAGACTAAGTCATGGAACAATCACAAACAGAAACATATATTTCAAGTTTCAATACCAGTACATAAAATGCAAGTTTGGACTCATAAGCAAATCACCAAAGAGTTTTCATCTCGAATAAGGCTATGGCTTCCTTGTATCAGCTGTTGTTTCTATGTTAGTATGTTTATAAGCATAAAAAAATTCAAGGGTAGTGAAAGCGTATAAACAAATGGTCCTTCTATATTGCACGAGGCTTACTGTGGCATCTCAGGACTTGTGAAAAGACTGGAACAATCTGAAAATTTGTTAGAGGCAGTTGCAGAAGATAACTTTGCCCTAGTTTTTGCAGCCATGGATGTTAATATGGAAACTTCTCAATCTTTCAAGCGTGACTTTGAAGAAAATTGTTCACTGGAGAGAGTTACAGTATTTCTGAACTGAGCAAATGGTCCCACTAAAACATGTACTTGCCACTAAAGATGATTAAGAGAACGTTAACGTTTCTTAGACCATAAAGTCTATGGGATTAAGCAGATAGTAAGACTGTTTCAGGTATTTCTAAAACGAACAACGCAAATGCCAATTAATCAGAACTAATCAAGCACATTGCAATTTAACAACTATGACAATAGAATTTTACCCCACCAATAAATTAATTTAAATTAATTTCACAATGCATAAGAGATTTTTAACCAGAAACCCTAATGGAAAAACCAAATTCAGATCAGGCTTTAGCCAGCTCGGTGTTACCAAGAACTAGATAATTTGACGCTATAACTGCTATTACCCAGTGGCAGGGGCAGGGGGCTCCTATTACTTAGCTCTTGCGATAAGTACGACACAATGAAAGATCTGGTGAAGAGGGAGCTATGCAGCAAAAGTAGATCCAGCACCAGGTTAAAGTTGAAGCGACTATAGCATCTGAGGATGCGTCCGTAGAGGACAAATTTTTTCACCCATGGCGGGTAGCATTAGGTCACAAAAGGTATTGAAGGAATTAAAAAAGTTAATAATAAACTAATAACTTAACATCATATAATATTTTCTTTTTAGTTAGAGAATTCAGTGCGTCCTTTGGCTTATGAGGCTCCAAATCATTGAGAATTTTAGGCTCTTGCAAAGAAAAATAAGGCACAGATATTACATACTATCAAAAGGATACCTACCGAGCTGACAACACATTGCTAAGGGACATATTCGCAAGGAAGGAAGGGTAACGGGGAGGCCTCGACGTGAGGAAGGCGACCTTAGAGATGGAGTGACAGAGGGCGGTGTTAGATCAGGTTAAACGAACGAATTTATAGGCAGGGGATTTCTGAATTTAGTCTACAATTCCTATTCCTATCCAATTCCTGAAATCAATCTATCATTTAATGATCTATATTCGTAGTTTCAATGACTTCTTGATTTCAATTATTTCAATTCTGGTTCCAAGAAAACTATCCATATAAAAGAAATAAAGCATACCTGTTACTGACCTGGCCTTGTCCTCTGGCTTTGCCTTCTGTTACAGGTTCGGCACCTGTGATGAACTTGGCCCTCTGTTACTCCATAACACTCTGTTACAGCTCCATAACATACCTGTTCTTGCCAAGAAAAAAACTACAC
>LPNX010276526.1:0-98601 GCA_001517045.1 Pseudotsuga menziesii
TCATGTTTTTTACTCAATGCAAGATATTTTGCATAAGTATCTCAAAAAATACAAGTAAGTTGAGGGATGCCTGATTTTTCAGGTTTCTATTGCATCTAATGCGCCAAAAAGGTCCATCATCTTCTTGCACTCACCCTAAAGTTGACGAATAAATGAGCTCCACTAATAATATTGAAGAGTGAGCATTTATACTATCCTAGCATACAAAAATTATTATATTTTAAGCTACATGGTGACTTAGATATGCAAGGCAATTTATCTTCAAAACCCAAAATTATTAATCCAAAACCTTCAATAAAATATATCATTCTTTATCATATACAAGGCATTTCATTTTGAAAGTTGTAAAAATGAAGGAAATCTTTCAAAGAGGTTGATCTTACAAACTTGTATCTACTATTTAAAATTTGTATTTACTATTTAAATGATTATGCAATGAAGGATGCCCTATTGTTATTTCACTTTAAACTGTAAAATGTTGTCTAAATACATAGTCACTATTTATACATCACCTTATATTACTTACATATAGTCTTTCTACTCCAGATATATACAATTGTTAAACTCAACTACCTCACTAGGTTAGTTGCGAGTTGGTTAAGAAATATACTCTTTTTATTCAATACATATATACAACTGTTAAATTCAGAAACAATTTTAACAAACTATCATATGTGGTTGGTTTTGGTAATGTGCAAATCTCATTTTTTTACTACATGAGACTTCACAAAATCCTTCATTGTGGAATGTGATGCCTCAAGAAATTGAATCATTTCTCTTCTAATGGGAGACGGATGGCCCCTTGTTTCCAAAAGTTGACCAATCAAGAGAAAGAACTTACAAAAATCCATTTAGTCAAATTATGTAGGTAATTATCAATATTTAGTTAAATTATGGGTATTATTTAATATCCCATGAACAAAGGAGCTATGACATGGTTTCACTATGTGAAGACCCTGTGGAATAGAGATTATCCTCAAGATAGCATAAAAAATGGGTAAGCAAGATGGTGGGATATGACTTTCAAATCATCCATAGAAAGGGGAACAAGAGTGTGGTGGTCGATGCACTCCCTAGAAAACATGAGGATGTTGATGCATTACTTTGTGTGGTTTCAATTATACAACTCAGTGTCAAGGCATTAATTTTTTGGACTCTGTAAGCAATTTAGCCTCTTTGTTTATGTATTTTGGGGTAGGTATGAATTCCATTTTATGTTTTTCCTAGATGTATGCACCATTGCTATCTAAATTGGAAACATTGCATATTTGTGAATAGTATTTTGTATTCAAAAGGATCCACATGAATACATATGTATCTAGTGAAAATAATATAAATTTTATGAGCATTGAGGTTTAATTATTATTTTTGGCATACAATTGATTGAAATAATGGTTTAATTTTTTTTTTCCACGCATACAAATGACTGAAAATAGATAATTAAGAACGATTTTGATGAAATTGTGTGTGATATACACACACTAACACCATTTTTTAGTGAATAATATCACATGTCCTTTTCTAACTAATGAGAATTTAAGAATTTATTAATTAATTCCATGTCATTAACAAATGTGTTATTTCAATTAACAAGTTTTAAAAGTTTAAAATTATAATATCTCATGTTTACATTCTTTAAAATTGTGTTAAGTGTGTTTGTCATAGGCAATATAGAGAAAAAATTTAATTTCTAAATTCACATTTGTTCCCATTTGTCACAATGCTCTTATATTTATATAGAGAGAGAGATTCTGTGTTTGATGGTAAATTCTTATGTCAAATAGAGTTTAAGATAAATTCTTTATAAATAATTTTTAATACTTGATTTTAGTAAACAAAGTTCATATCTTAGAGGTTTAGGTATTTCCATTAATTTGAAATACATTCACATAGTTTTTTAAATATAATCTTAATCCATGGTATCACATTTACTTAGTAACTTATTCACAACGACATATTCATAATGGAAAGATGACAAACAATTATGATTATATTGTTAACAATTTCCTATACTATCTTAGTATACAATCCTAACACATTTATACTATCCTAGCATACAAAAATTATTATATTTTAAGCTAGATGGTGAGTTAGATATGCAAGGCATTTTATTTTTAAAACCCAAAAGCTTAATGGAATGACTTAGATACAAAACCTAGGTCGATCTTACAAACTTTTATCTACAATTTAACAAGTGTATATACTATTTTAAAGATTATGCAATAAATGATGTTATATATTTTATTTCACTTTAAATTATAAAAAAATGTTGTTTGTTTAGAAACTTGTTTGAATTCATAAAATGTTGTCTATAGGATTTAAATTTTCAATTTATTTTAACAACTATTTCTAGTTTATACCAAAAAGCCATTGAATAGGAAAAATGTAAAAGATATAAAATTGCAGTGTAACTACATTTTATATATAAACACAATATTAGTAGTAATAATAATAAAAATTTGCATTGTATATTGCAGAACATTTGAAAGAAATAGATTATTATGAATCTGTCATGATGTCTGAAGCCGGTCTCTGTTGTCCGGATATGGAGTCCTACAGCCAGGGCTGCGGGGATCTCCATAGCCGCTGTTAATTCGGTTGTAACAGAACGCACACACCTGATAGCGACATTTAGTACAAAGCGGTTCTTTTATCTCCAACGGATCGACACTTTCGGCACACGTTGGGCAGTCCTCAACAACAACAGTGACGTTAAAGGATTTAGCGTTTCCGTTTGCTTTTCCTTTTCGGAAGCTATTTTGCGGTGGCTTCCATTTCGCGTCTCGAGAGCTCTCAAACTTCCAACCTTGAGGACGCTGGTGATTAACAGATTTTATGTAAGAAGAATTGACAACCAATTTATCTGGTCTCCGATGATCTAAATTGGAGGATATTGAAAAAAAAGAACCACCATTGTGTTTAGCACGCATTTCCTGCTGCGACTTGAACGGTGGGGCACCTTGCTTGTTCTGTGACTGAACAATTACTGGTCTTGGATTTTGTCCAATAACTTTGTATGTATGAATTATTGACAGCCAATTTATCTGTACTTGGATTTCGTCCAATAATTTTGCATGAATTAAAATTGACAGCCAATTTATCTGCCCCGTTTGGATGAAAATTTGGTCTCCGATGATCTGCTGCAGAAATGAAATTGGAGGATCTTGAAAAATAAGAACCACCATTGTGTTTATAAGAACGTACTGCCTGCTGCGACTTGGATGGTTGGGCACCTTGCTTGTTCTGTGACTGAATTACTGGAACGCTTGGGCATCTTCCACCAATATTTGTTTGTTGCTGCAACATTTTGCTCTTCCTCGTTCTCTCTCTTCTCGTTTGGTCTCGCCTAATTTTACCCGCGCTACCTCTCCTGAGCAGACTCGGTTCACTATTAAACAGAAATGCAATTTCGAATTTTTTTCGCCGGTTGCTTTTCTGCTTAAAGCCGGGTTATAATACATAATATATATCTGTTTTTTAAAAACTGAGTATTAAAAGGCAATATTTATTTGTTTTTGGTGTCCGTGAAGGTGAAAGAAAAATTGTGGACAAATGGACACAATTCCATAAGAGCATGAGTGCTTATAATGGTCTAATGGATTTGAAATTAAGGATGCAGTTTTATAGTGTTAATTAATGTTTTATAATTGTTTAATGGATTTGAAATTAACGATGAAGTTTTATATGGTTAATTGATGTTTAAATTATTAAAATGATGGAGTTTTTTTTAAGTTAGGTTTTATTTTTATTAATTATTCTATATATATATGAAGTAATTATGAGGTTATTTACTCTTGTATTGATATGGAATGTGTGCGAGAATCTCCAAAGCCACATATTACTTGAGAATCCATAAGTGACATGTCTCACAAGCTCTGCACAAGAATTCCCAAAGTAATAAGACCCACAAACTCTACTTACGAATCACCACAACAACACATACAATGGTTTCTAAGCAAGAAGCAATATATTCCAAAGGTTTTTCCTAAGGAAAAGAGACACATCCCACTAGCTCTACGCAATAAACATTGTTTGCTATTGTGTGGGGAGATGTGATCCAATCATCAATGGAAAATGGGTGTAGGTATTACTGGTGCATCACTTTAGTCCAATGTATAGAATGTGTTAATAGCCTCGAAATACCTTTAACTCGTAGGACAATGGCTATGTCCGAGCCCCCATATCCAAAGGTATTTAGGAAGGGTAATATTTCCATGAGACGAAATTAAAAGGTTTGGTATCTTTTTTCTTTCTTCCATAAGAACCCAAAAAAACAGCTTGGAGATACATTCAGTGACCCCACGGGGAATGTGTGAAATCGTGATCCAATAAATAGCAATTCCCTCGAGTATAGATTTAGGAGAGTAAGTCTACCTGAAAAGAAAATCCATTTGTTACACCAATGTTTCAACTTTTTCTCGACTTTGTTGATCATCTAGTCCATTGGTGCTATTGAAAAACTTCCATTGAATTCTATTATAAATGTATGATGGCATGGGGTTGTCATGTAACAAAGCACATCACTCTCCCTATGTACCTTGATGTTGGTGGTGCTTATTGTTGAACTCCTTTGTCTTGTACTTAACAAAAATGTACCCTTCACTCAAGTGAAATCACTTATTAACCATGGGAAGCTTATCCATCTTATTTAATTCTTGGATTGCGAAGTTTGATGATACTATAGGGTTCCTAATATCATTGGAGGACCAACTTCGAGATTCCACGTAGAGGCAAGGGATAGGGCCTAAAGCAAGTGATACATGGTGATATTGATAGACTTCAACTAGATTTTATAATACATGTATGATGGTATGGGGTTGCAATGTAATCGAGAACATGAACCTCACTTTGTACCTTGAAGTTGGTGGTGCTTATTGTTTAATTCCAATGTCCTAGCCTTAACAAAATTATAAACTTCACTCAAGTGAAATCACTTATTAAGAATGGGAAGCTTCTCTACCTTATTTTAACACTTGGATTAGGAACTTTCCTAAAACAAATGTAGGGTGTTTACTAATGTCCTTCGAGGACAAACTTCAAGATTCTGGGTAGATGCAAAGGCTAGAGCCTAAAGCAAGGGGGGGCACATGGTTCTATTGATGAATAAAATCTCAATATAGGGAAGGGTTTTGGTATGTAAATATTTGATGTAGCATACAAATTTGGACGTTATAAGCTATTTAGCCTCCTTGTTTACGTATTTTGGGGCATATATGAATTCCTTTTCATTTTTTTTTAATTAAGTTGTATGCACCCTTACTACATCAATGAGAAGCATTGTATATTTGTAAATAGTGGGTTGGATTCAAATGATCCTCATGAATATATATGTATGTAGTGAAAATGTTTTAAATAATGGTTTACTTCTTTTAGCACATACAAATGACTGAAAATAGATAATTTTGAAGGATTTTGATTAAATCACCTGAAATGGAGGACATGGACGCCGTTGGTGGAAAATTAGTATTCTATTCTCCCTATTCACATTTGTGATAGAGTGTGACTCCTTGTTTATCACAGTTCTGGAGGAAATGATGGATGCAAGATGATTTGGCGCTTAAATCATGTTTTAGTACCCATTCGAAACAAAGTTTGAATTTATTAATTAATTTCCATAAATTTAACTTTTTAAGAATGTGTTATTTAAATTAATATGTTTTTAACATTTTAAATTATAATGTTTGATGTTTAGATTCTTTAAAATTGTGTTAAATTCGTGTTTGATATAAGAAATATATAGAATGCTTTTAATTTCTAAATTTATGAATATTACTATAGATGATTTTAAATTTTTTTATTTTAGTAAAAAATGTTCATAAGATACAAATAATCTTACAAGTTTAGGTATTTCCATTAATTTGAACTGAATTCTTTATAAATTATTTTTTACTTTTTATTTTAATTTGAAGAGTGCACATTTATACTATCCTAGCATAAACAAATTATTATATTTTAAGCTACACCGTGACTTAGATATGCAAGGCAATTTATCTTCAAAACCCAAAATTATTAATCCAATGACTTAGATACAAAACCTTCAATACAATATATGATTCTTTATCATATACAAGACATTTCAATTTCAAAGTTTTAAAAATGAAGGAAATGAAGACGTTGATCTTACAAACTTGTATCTACTATTTAAAACTTGTGTTTACTATTTAAACGATTATGCAATATAGGATGCCCAATCATTATTTCACTTTAAAGTGTAAAATGTTGTATGACTCATTGTATTCTCCCTATTCGCATTTGCGATTTGCTCTACTATAATTGTATGACTCATTGTTTATCACAGATATGGAGGAAATCACTGATGAGGATGATTTGAGGCTTAAATCATGCTTTAGAAAATGCATACCCATTTTAGAGAAGCAAATTGTGTGTGAAATACACACACTAACACCACTTTTTAGTGAATAATATCACATGTCCTTTTCTAACTAATGGGAATTTGAGAATTTATAAATTAATTCCATGTGATTAACAAATGTGTTATTTAAATTAACAAGTTTTAAAAGTTTAAAATTATAATATCTCATGTTTACATTCTGTAAAATTGTGTTAAGTGTGTTTGATATAGGCAATATAGAGAAAAAAATTTAATTTCTAAATTCAAATTTGTTCTACGCTCTTATATTTATATATGTAGAGAGATAGATTGAATGTTTAATGATAAATTCTTATGTCAAATAGAGTTTAAAATAAATTATTTAGAAATAATTTTTAATATTTGATTTTAGTAAGCAAAGTTTATATCTTAGAGGTTTAGGTATTTCCATTAATTTGAAATACATTTACATACTTTTTTAGAATATAATATTAATCCATGGTATCACATTTACTTAGTAAATTATTCACAATGACATATTCATAATGGAGAGATGACAAACAATTATGATTATATTGTAACAATTTTCTATACTATCTTAGTGTACAATCCTAACAAATTTGTACTATCCTAACATACAAAAATTATTATATTTTAAGCTAGATGGTGAGTTAGATAGGCAAGGCATTTTATTTTTAAAACCCAAAACCTTAATAGAATGACTTAGATACAAAACCCTCAATACAATATACTCTTCTTTATTATATAGAAGGCATTTTGTTTTAAAAGTTATAAAAAATAAGACAGTAATCCTACAAAGAGGTCGATCTTACAAACTTGTATCTACAATTTAACAGGTGTATGTACTATTTGAAAGATTATGTAATAAACGATGTTATATCTTTTATTTCACTTTAAACTATAAAAAAAAATCTTGTTTTGTTTACAATCTTGTTTATAAATTTAAGTGATTTAATTTTTCAATTTATTGCAACAACTATTTCTAGTTTATACAGAAAGCCATTGAATAGAAAAAATCTAAAACATATAAAATTACAGAGTATATATATATATATAATATAAACAATATTAGTAATAATAATAATAAACTGCATTGCAGACTATTTGAAAGAAATAGATTGTTATAAATCTGTCTTGATGTATGAAGCCGGTCTCTGTAGTCAGGATATGGAGCCCGACAGCCACGGCAGCGGCGATCTCCATCGCCGCTGTTAATTCGGTGGTAACAGAACGCACACACCTGATAGTGACATTTAGTACAAAGCGGTGCTTTTATCTCCGACGGATCGAAACTTTCGGCACACGTTGGGCAGTCATCAACAACCACAGCGACGTTAATGGATTTAGCGTTCCCGTTTGCTTTTCCTTTTCGGAAGCTACTTTGCGGTGGCTTCCATTTCGCGTCTCGAGAGCTCTCAAACTTCCAACCTTGAGAACGCTGCTGATTAACAGATTTTCTGTATGAAGAATTGATAACAAATTTATCTGCTCTCCGATGATCTAAATTGCAGGATCTTGAAAAATAAGAACCACCATTGTGTTTAGTACCCATTGCCTGCTGCGACTTGAACGGTGGGGCACCTTGCTTGTTTTGTGACTGATCAATTACTGGACTTGGATTTTGTCCAATAACTTTGTAGGAATTATTGACAGCCAGTTTATCTGGACTTGGATTTTGTCCAATAATTTTGTATGGATTAGAATTGACAGCCAATTTATCTGCCCAGTTTGGATGAAAATTTGGTCTGCGATCATCTGCTGCAGAAATGAAATTGGAGGATCTTGAAAAATAAGAACCACCATTGTGTTTATAAGAACCTATTGCCTCTCGCGACTTGAACGGTTGGGCACCTTGCTTGTTCTGTGACTGAATAACTGAAACTCTTGGGCATCTTGCACCAATATTTGTTTGTTGCTGCAACATTTTGCTCTTACTCGTTCTTTCTCTTCTCGTTTGGTCTCGCCTAATTCTACCTGCGCTACCTCTCTTGAGCAGACTCGGTTTACTATTAAGCAGACACGCAATTTCGAATTTTTCTCGCCGTTTCCTTTTGTCCTTAAAAGCAGGGTTATAATACATAATATATATATGTTTTTTAAAAACTGACTATTAAAAGGGAATATTTTTTTGTTTTGGCGTCGGTGAAGGTGAAAGAAAAATTGTGGACAAATGGACACAATTCCATAAGAGCATGCCTGCTTATAATGGTCTAAATATTTTTTTGTTTTGGCGTCGGTGAAGGTGAAAGAAAAATTGTGGACAAATGGACACAATTCCATAAGAGCATGCCTGCTTATAATGGTCTAATGGATTTGAAATTAAGGATGCAGTTTTATAGTGTTAATTAATGTTTTTTAATTGTTTAATGGATTTGAAATTAATTATGAAGTTTCATATTGTTAATTAATGTTTAAAATTATTAAAATGATGGATGCAAGATGAATTAGGGCTTAAATCATGTTTTAGTACCCATTTTAAAAAATAAAATGAATTGTCAATTTACAGAAGCAATTATGTGTGTACACACAGACACCACTTTTGAGTGAAGAATATCATAAGTAGTTTGAATTTATTAATTAATTCCCATAAATTTAAGTTTTTAAGAATGTGTTATTTAAATTAACATGTTTTTAACATTTTAAATTATAATGTTTGATGTTTAGATTCTTTAAAATTGTGTTAAATTCGTGTTTTATATAAGAAATATAGAGATACACTTTTAATTTCAAAATTTATGAATATTACTATTTGTCACACCTCTCTTTTATATATATGTATGTCAAACAGAGTTTACTCATACATTCTTTATAGATGAATTTGAATTCTTTTATTTCGGAAAACAAACTTCATAAGATAGAAATAATCTTACAAGTTTAGGTATTTTCATTCATTTGAACTCACTTCTTTATAATTTTTTTTATTTTAATTTTATTAAAATTTTCATGTCATAAAAGTAATCTTAGAGGTTTAAGTATTTCCATCATCAATTCTAAATGCTTTGGCATTGTTTTTTAGAATATAATCTTGATTTGGAAAGATCAACAAATCCGATGGTATCACCTTTACTTAGTGAAATATTCACATTGACATACTCATATTGGAAATATGACAAACAATTATGATTATTGTAAAATATCTCTTATACCTTAATGCGTTAAGTAGTGTGTTTCAGAATTAGGTGTCTGCAAAAACATGTTTAGTAACATTTTCCGCCAATAAGACTTTATACTGCATTCATAACATCATCATCATGTAAAAAGAAATGAACATGCACAACATAATATACAATGAGACAACCATATTCATGTGGTTCACCTCGTCCACGAGGCTACATCCACCAATCATTTGCTAGTTCCTTTATTACTTTATTTCTCAAAGGATTAGAATTCTGCAATACTCTAGCTACAATTTATTTACTCAGCCTCTCTCTCATAGAGGATATTTTATAACACATATGCGCCTTACATCAAGGCCTTCCTTTTCATCTAAGATAAGAAAAAGTAAACACAATCTTTCTATTAATAGGGAACTCAACCATTTAACCCCTAAATAACCTATAGCTAAATCATGCTATCAAACTCAAAAATCTGACTAAGTATCCATAGTTCCATACTAACCTATACTTATAGAACCATCATTCATATAAGAACTAAGAGGTTTTGTATAATATTAAATTAAAAAAAGATTGGTCTCTTCTCTTCACCTCGCTCCCTTAAATCTGCGTACAAGTATATAAAAAAAGTAGCAGTCGACTTCTCATTCCATGGTCACCCCCATCCACCCACAACGTGAATCCTATTTAAGACAAGCACATAACAACTAAGGCAATATATTCCCTTAAGGTCGCACTAGACAGTTAAGGATGTTATGCAAGGATTGACATGGTACTACAAGGACTATTCAACGCATTGTCCTAGGCTCCTCCATCCAGGGTAAGCCTGCCAGATTTTATCCTTCTCAGGACTTCGGCTTTCTCAAAAGTAGATATATGACTTTTTATAGAGTCTTACCTAGCGATCAAGAATCGATTCCTGAACTCAGACGATAAGATCGATTTGCAAAACAACAGATACTTTCAAGTTCCTATAATCTCATCGTACGTTATCTGACTAAATGGTGCAAATGTGCTTTTAACAAGTTTGCATGTATTTAACAAGGCAATAACATATATATATCAAGAATAAATCGCACAGAATATTTCCCAACGCCGACGATATATATCAGTTTTTCCAAAACGATACAGCGCGTTCCATACAAACGCGGCTACCAAACGATGGAGTTTCATATACATGAAAGAATGCAAACAGACCACGCAGGCCTAACAGTACATACAATATATGTAAGAAATAGGTCTTGGGCAAGCGGATACCACTTACTCGGAATCAAAAAAGAGAAAACGCATCCTATAGTTCAATAAAATCTCCCGCTCAACGTCTCTCAAGTGTTAATACAAAATCATTAGAGTTTAAATGACACCATCGAGAGTTACGGCTATAAAGCCAGAAATGGTTCCGTAATCTGGCCTATTAAGCGGGGTAATTTTAATATTGTATTCTCGTTCTATCACAAGTTTGTATAAGTGAATATATATATATATATATATATATATATATATATTTTTCCTCAATTACACATAATATATATATAATTTCTTCTTACCTTAAGATGCCTTTTCGCAACTACATGAATATATGCATATATATAAATATACTCATATATCTAAATACCTACACCCATTGTATTTTCTTTATCCAATTTAACACATGGTTAATATATACCTATATGTATATTTATGTTATTTGCACATATTGTGTTTTATACTCGTTTTAATGTCACTTTAACCAAAATTGGCGACTATGAAACCCAACAATTAACATCGTAGCGAGCTTTCCTATGCCACAACGTTTAGGTTATGAAGAACTAGGCCCCCTAGGTGTTGTCGACCACTAGTCTCTCCTCCTAGCAGTCTGAGTTGTCCGAAAAAAGTTGCACTCATCCCTCACTTATGAAATCACATTACCTAATACACAAAGTTTTGTTGGTGGGGCCTTGACCTTGAGCTCCTCACCGGAGAATAAATACATTGAGGAATTACAAAATATTCATAAGCGTTTAAGAGGGATATTACAATTATTTTGTTAACAATTTTATATACTCTTAAATACCACTAAATTGGATTAATACATGAGCTCCACTAATGCTATTGAAGAGTGTGCATTTATACTATCCTAGCATACAAAAATTATTATATTTTAAGCTACACCGTGACTTAGATATGCAAGGCAATTTATCTTCAAAACCCAAAATTATTAATCCAATGACTTAGATACAAAACCTTCAATACAATATATCATTCTTTATCATATACAAGGCATTTCATTTTCAAAGTTGTAAAAATGAAGGAAATCTTGCAAAGAGGTTGATCTTACAAACTTGTATCTACTATTTAAAAGTTGTATTTACTATTTCAACGATTATGCAATAAAGGCTTCCCTACTATTATTTCACTTTAAACTATAAAATGTTGTCTATAACGTTTTTTGAATTCATAAAATGTTGTTCATAGAGATACACATAGTCACTAAATACATCACCTTATATTACTTACATATAGTCTTTCTACTATAGATATATACAATTGTTAAACTTAACTACCTCACTAGATCAGTTGGGAGTTGGTTAAGAAATATACTCTTTCTATTCAATACATATATACAACTGTTAAATTCAAAAACAATTTTAACAACTATCATATGTGCTTGGTTTTGGTAATGTGCAAATCTCATCTTTTTACCACATCAGACTTCACAAAATCCTTCATTGTGGAATGTGATGCCTCAAGAAATGGAATCCATTCTCTTCCAATGAAAGACGGACGGCCCCTTGTTTCCAAAAGTTGACCAATCAAGGGAAACAACTTACAGAAATCCATTTAGTGAAATTATGTAGGTAATTATCAATATTTAGTGAAATTAGGGGTATTATTTAATATCTCATGAACAACGGAGCTATGACATGGTTTCACTATGTGAAGACCCTGTGGAACAGAGATTATCTTTAGAATAGCAACAAAAATGGGTAAGCAAGATGTTCGGATACGACTTTCAAATCATCTATATAAAGGGGAACAAGAGTGTGGTGGTCAATGCACTCCCTAGAAAACATGAGGATGTTGATGCATTACCTTGTGTGATTTCAATTATACATCTTGATGTCAAGGAATTAATTTTTTGGACTCTGTAAGCAATTTATCCTCTTTGTTTATGTATTTTGGGGTAGATATGAATTGCACTTTATGTTTTTCCTAGTTGTATGCACCGCTGCTATATAAATTGGAAACATTGCATATTTGTGAATAGTATTTTGGATTCAAAAGGATGCTCATGAATACATATGTATCTAGTGAAAATGTTATAAGTTTTATGAGCATTGAGGTTTAATTACTATTTTTGGCATAAAAATGATTGAAATAATGGTTTAAGTTTTTGTTTCCTCGCATACAAATGACTGAAAAATAGATAATTTAGAATGATTTTGATGAAATTACCTGAAATGGAGGAGAATGCTTTGGGTGGAAAACTAATCCTCTATTCTCCCTATTCGCATTTTCGATTTTCTCTACTATAATTGCGTGACTCATTGTTTATCGCACATATGGAGGAAATCACTAATGCAGGACGATTTGAGGCTTAAATCATGCTTTACAAAATCCATACCCATTTCAGAGAAGCAAATTGTGTGTGATATACACACACTAACACCAGTTTTGAGTGAACAATATCACATGCCCTTTTCTAACTAATGAGAATTTGAGAATTTATTAATTAATTCCATGTCTTTAACAAATGTGTTATTTAAATTAGCAAGTTTTAAAAGTTTCAAATTATAATATGTGATGTTTAGATTCTTTAAAATTGTGTTAAGTGTGTTTGATATAGGCAATATAGAGAAAAAATTTAATTTCTAAATTCACATTTGTTCCTATTTGTCACAATGCTCTTATATTTATATATAGAGAGAGAGATTGTGTGTTTAATGGTAAATTCTTATGTCAAATAGAGTTTAACTTAAATTCTTTATAAATAATTTTTAATACTTGATTTTAGTAAACAAAGTTCATTTCTTAGAGGTGTAGGTATTTCCATTAATTTGAAATACATTCACATAGTTTTTTAATAATATCTTAATCCATGGTATCACATTTACTTAGTAACTTATTCACAATGACATATTCATAATGGAAAGATGACAAACAATTATGATTATATTGATAACAATTTCCTATACTATCTTAATATACAATCCTAACACATTTATACTATCCTAACATACAAAAATTATTATATTTTAAGCTACATGGTGAGTTAGATATACAAGGCATTTTATTTTTAAAACCCAAAACCTTAATGGAATGACTTAGATACAAAACCTAGGTCGATCTTACAAACTTGTATCTACAGTACACGTGTATATACTATTTTAAAGATTATGCAATAAATGATGTTATATATTTTATTTCACTTTAAACTATTAAAAAAATATTGTTTGTTTATAAACTTGTTTGAATTCATAAAATGTTGTTTATAAATTTAAGTGAAGAATATCAAATGTTTGTTTTTAACTAATGTGATTTTTAATTTATTAATTAATTTTCATATATTTAACTTTTTAAGAATGTGTTACTTAAATTAACATGTTTTTAACATTTTAAATTATAATGTTTGATGTTTAGATTCTTTAAAATTGTGTTAAATTCATGTTTGATATAAGAAATATAGAGATACACTTTTAATTTCTAAATTTATGAATATTACCATAGATGATTTTAATTTTTTTTTATTTAAAAAAAAAACGTTCATAAGATAGAAATAATCTTACAAGTTTAGGTATTTCCATTAACTTGAACTAAATTCTTTATAAATTATTTTTTACTTTTTATTTAAGTAAAAATTTCACGTCATAGAAGTAATCTTAGAGGATTAGGTATTTCCATCATCAATTCGTAATGCTTTCACATTGTTTTTTAGAATATAATCTTGATTTGGAAATATCAACAAACCCCATGGTATTAGCTGTAATTAGTGAATTATTCACATTGACATATTCATATTGGAAATATGAGAAACAAGCTTTAATAAGTGAATTATTCACATTGACATATTCATATTGGAAATATGACAATCAATTATGATTATTTTGTTATCAATTTTATATACTCTTAAATACCACTAAATTGGATGAATACAGGAGCTCCCCTAATGCTATTGAAGAGTGCCCATTTATACTATCCTAGCATAAACAAATTATTATATTTTAAGCTACACGGTGACTTAGATATGCAAGGCAATTTATCTTCAAAACCCAAAATTATTAATCCAATGACTTAGATACAAAACCTTCAATACAACATATGCTTCTTTATCATATACAAGGCATTTCATTTTCAAAGTTGTAAAAATGAAGGTAATGCTGCAAAGAGGTTCATCTTACAAACTTGTATCTACTATTTAAAACTTGTATTTACTATTTAAACGATTATGCAATATAGGATGCCCTATCGTTATTTCACTTTAAACTCTTAAATGTTGTCTATAAATTTTTTTTAATTCATAAAGTGTTGTTCAAAGAGATACACATAGTCACTAAATACATCACCTTATATTACTTACGTATAGTCTTTCTACTCCAGATATATGCAATTTTTAAACTCAACTACCTCACTAGGTTAGTTGGGAGTTGGTTAAGGCATATAGTCTTTGTATTCAATACATATATACAACTGTTAAATTCAGAAGCAATTTTAACAACTATCATATATGGTTGGTTTTGGTAATGTGAAAATCTCATTTTTTTACCACATCACACTTCACAAAAGCCTTCATTGTGGAATGTGATGCCTCAAGAAATACAATCCATTCTCTTCTAATGGAAGACGGACGGCCCCTTGTTTCCAAAAGTTGACCAATCAAGGGAAAGAACTTACAGAAATCCATTTATGAAAAGAAAATGATGGCAACACTACATGCACTTAAGCAATGCCATTGTTACCTAATAGTTAGAGACTTTAAGGTCCAAGAAGATCATGATAGTCTTAAATACTTCTTGGAATAGAGCACGAGGGATTCTGGTTCTTGAGCAATATCTTATCACATCCATTCATAAAGGTTTTTTTTTAATTGTTAAAAATAAAGTCAATATATTGTAGGTATTGGCGAGTGGGGAGTAGGGTATGGGGGCTTTGTAGGTATTGGTGGTATAAAAGGGGGTTTCTAGTCAAAATACATAATATATCATAAAAATAGGGTTTTTAAAATTGGAAATATGCATTGGGAGGGGGCATCAACAAAAGGATTTTTGTCAGTAATTATCAATATTTAGTGAAATTATGGGTTTTCTTTAATATCACATGAACAAAGGATCTATGACATGGTTTCACTGTATGAAGACTCTGTGGAATAGAGATTATCTTTATAAGAGCAACAAAAATGGGTAAGCAAGATGCTTGGATACAACTTTCAAATAATCTATATAAAGGGGAACAAGAGTGTGGTGGTCGATGCACTCCCTAGAAAACATGAGGATGTTGATGCATTACTTTGTGTGATTTCAATTATACAAATCGATGTCAAGGCATTAATGTTTTGGTCTCTGTAAGCGATTTAGCCTCTTTGTTTATGTATTTTGGGGTAGGTATGAATTCTGCTTTATGTTTTTCCTAGTTGCATGCACCCCTCCTATATAAATTTAAAACATTGCATATTTGTGAATAGTATTTTAGATTCAAAAGGATGCTCATGAATATATATGTATCTAGTGAAAATGTTATAAATTTTAATAGCATTGAGGTTTAATTATTATTTTTGGCATACAAATGATTGAAATAATGGTTTAAGTTTTTGTTTCCTCGCATACAAATGACTGAAAATAGATAATTTATAATGATTTTGATGAAATTACCTGAAATCGAGGAGATGGATGCTTTGGGTGGAAAATTCATCCTCTATTCTCCCTATTCACATTTGTGATTTGCTCTACTATAATTGTGTGACTAATTGTTTATCGGAGATATGGAGGAAATCACTAATGGTGGATGATTTGAGAATTAAATCATGCTTTAAAAACTCCATACCCATTTTAGAGAAGCAAATTGTGTGTGATATACACATACTAACAGCAATTTTGCATGAACAATATCACATGTCCTTTTCTAACTAATGAGAATTTGGGAATTTATTAATTAATTCCATGTCTTTAACAAATGTGTTATTTAAATTAACAAGTTTTAAAAGTTTTAAATGATAATATATGATGTTTACATTCTTCAAAATTGTGTTAAGTGTGTTTGATATAGGCAATATGGAGAAAGAAATTAAATTTCTAAATTCACATTTGTTACTATTTGTCACAATGCTCTTATATTTATAGAGAGAGAGAGAGAGATTGTGTGTTTAATGATAAATTCTTATGTCGAAAAGAATTTAAGATAAATTCATTATAAATAATTTTTAATATTTGATTTTAGTAAACATAGTTCATATCTTAGAGGTTTAGGCATTTTCATTAATTTGAAATACATTCATATAGTTTTTTAGAATATAATCTTAATTTGGAAAGGCCAACAAACCCCACGGTATCACATTTACTTAGTAACTTATTCACAATGAGATATTCATAATGGAAAGACGACAAAAAAATATGATTATATTGTTAACAGTTTTCTATACTATCTTAGGATACAATCCTAACACATTTATACTTACCTAGCACAGAAAAATTATTATATTTTTAGCTACATGGTGAGTTAGATATGCAAGGCATTTTATTTTTAAAACCCAAAGCCTTAATCGAACGACTTAGATACAAAACCCTCAATGCAATATACTCTTCTTTATTATATACATAGCATTTTGTTTTGAAAATTATAAAAAAAAAAGACAACAATCATACATGGAGGTCGATCTTACAAACTTGTATCTACAATTTAACACGTGTATATAATATTTAAAATATTATGAAATAAATGATGTTATATCTTTATTTCACTTTAAACTATAAAAAAATGTTGTTTATTTATGAACTTGTTTGAATTCATAAAATGTTGTTTATAAATTTAAGTGATTTACTTTTTGAATTTATTTTAACAACTACTTCTAGTTTATACGAAAAAGCCATTGAATAGAAAAAATAGAAAATATATAAAATTAGAGTATAACTACATTTTATATATAAAAAAATTATTAGTAATAATAATAATAAATTGCATTGTATATGTGTAGGCTAGTGAAAACTACCCAAAAAGCGATCATTAGTACTCATGCATAAACATATATGCTCCTTAAACTTTCAACCTCTTCGGATTCTGCCCATTGTCTTGTTAATCTCTTATCCATTCTGTGACTATTAGTTCACTTACTCCTTATGTCTTAATTCTATTATTTAAACTGTCGATCTATCATAGTTACTACTCTTGGTGAATTAATGAGTTATTTAGATCAGTTTTTTCCTCTTGTTTATTAAATAAAAGGGCTGATGCACAATCATGGACTCCTTTAAAGACACTTTAGATGCCACATGATACTGAAATAAATGGGAAATTCTGACTTTAGGTGACAATTAGGGGTACTTCCCTAACTTATTTGAAGATGAAGTAAAAAGAGAAAAGATAGGTAATTGAATCAGCTTTCATAATATAAATGATTATAAAATTAGTTTCCGTGAAAGTGGGTTTTCAAATTTTCACCACATCTTAACAAATATGTTTGTGCGGGTGTAGCAATATATGAGGTAAATGATGTCCATTTGGGATAAAATATTGTAGACATATAAAGGACATAAGGGCCTAGTGCAACACTATTTATTCAGAATTTTTAATGAAATATTTTTTTTATTATTAATTATTGAAGTCAGAAAAGCTTGAAATTAAAACCTTATGTGCGGGTGCAACACTTTAGGGGAAAAAATTAATGAAATCTTTGATTTCTTAATATAAGATCATAGAGATTGATCTCGTCTAGTGCACCATATAGTTTTTTTAGGAAATGATGATGGAAATCAAAAGTTATATAACAAACAATCGATGTATGTATTTTCAAAAACTGACATGTCTCATTTAGAAAAATGGTTATAAATAAATAAATCATAGTTTTGAAGGAAAAAATTACATTTTCAGAATCGTCATTTTGTACTCTACAATATCCTACATTTTCATAAAAAAATATTGTGTATTTCATATCAAAACACGCCATCTAAACTCAGCATATTGATAGATTTCTAAAAGACAAGCAATAGCCCTAGTTGATTTGTCCTAGCCAATAGGTTCAGTATTCCGAAGCTGCTTCCAAACCTAATGCCAAACCTTAATCCCGCCAATTATTTAAATTTTAAAATAATGCATATGCGATTTAGCTTATTCATATCACATATGCAATATAATGCATATGTGATATGAATAACCTATATCGCATCTGTGTTATAGCATATTGATATTGCATATGCGATATAAAACATATGCGATATGAATAAGATATAACGCATATGCGATATAGCTTATTCATATCGCATATGTGTTATATCGCATATGCAATATCAATATGCTATAACACAGATACGATATATATAATTATGTTCAGAGCTAATTTATGTGCCATGGCTTCTAGATTCACAATGTCACTAGCTACTTCGAAGTTGTATGGGTGGTGGATTCCCACTGTAGATTACTTCATGGAAGTTCTCTAATGTTGATAGCATAATTGAACTAGGTAAATTCTAATGGTGCTATAGGTAAATTTTAACTATTTTCTTTTGTCCTAATGCATCATTACTCATCACCCTCATCCTCATCATCATCACCACCCTCATCCTCATCATCATCATCATCACCCCCATTCTCATCCTCATCATCATCATCATAGATTCATCCTCCTCCTCCTCTTCATCATCATCATCATTGTCCATCATCATCGTCATCACCATCACCCTCATCAGCTTCATCATCATCATCATCACCCTCAACCTCATCAGCTTCATCGTCACCATCATCCTCATCATCATCATCACCCTCATCCTCATCATCATCATCATCATCACCCTTATCCTCATCATCATCATCATCATCATCATCATCATCACCCTCATCCTCATCGCCATCATCATCACCCTCATCCTCATTAGCATCGTCATGGTCATCATCATCATCATCATCATCATCATCACCCTCAATCTCATCATCATCATCGTAATCCTCATCATCCGCATCATCCTCATCACCCTCATCCGCATCAGCTTCATCATGGTCATCATGGTCATCATCATCGTAATCCTCATCATCCTCATCATCATCATCACCCTCATCCGCATCAGCTTCATCATGGTCATCATGGTCATCATTATCATAATCATTGTCATCATCCTCATCCTCATCCTCATCATCATCATCGTCAACATCATCATCATCATCACCCTCATCCTCATCATCATCATCATCACCCTCATCCTAATCATCATCATCATGGTCATGATCATCATCACCATCATCATCATCACCCTCATCCTCATCACCATCATCATCGTCCTCATTTTCATCATCATCATCATCATCATTATCACCCTCATCCTCATCAACTTCATCATGGTCATCCTCATCATCATCATCATTATCGTCGTCATCATGCTCATCCTCATCAAACTCATCATCATCACCCTCATCCTCATCAGCATCATCATGGTCATCATCATCATCATCATCATCATCATCACCCTCATCTTCCTCCTCCTCCTCACCATCCTCATCCTCATCCTCATCATCATCATCAACCTCATCCTCATCAGCTTCATCATGGTCATCATCATCATCGTCAACCTCATCATCATCGTCACCCTCATCCTCCTCGTCATCACCATTGCCCTCATCCTCATCATCATCATCATGGTCATCATCATCATCACCATCATCATCATCACCCTCATCCTCATCATCATCCTCATCCTCCTCCTCCTCCTCATCATCATCACCCTCATCCGCATCAACTTCATCATGGTCATCATCACCATCCTCATCCTCATCATCATCATCACCCTCATCCTCCTCCTCCTCATCATCACCCTCATCCTCATCCTCATCATCATCATCATCATCATCATGGTCGGCATCATCATCACCCTCATCCTCATGGTCGTCATCATCATCATCATGGTCATCATCACCATCCTCATCCTCATCATCATCACCCTCATCCTCATCATCATCATCATAGTCATCGTCCTCCTCATCATCACCATCATCCTCATCATCATCTTCATCATCACCCTCATACTCATCATCATCATCACCCTCATCAACATCATTCATCACCCTCATCCTCTCCCTCATCATCATCTTCATCGACAGGCTCATCCTTATCCTCATCATCATATTCATCATTCTCCTCATCATCACCTTCATCGTTACCCTCATCCTCATCATCATCATCACCCTCATCCTCATCATCATCAACCTCAATCCTCATCATCATCGTTCATCACCCTCATCCTCATCATCATCAACCTCAATCCTCATCATCATCGTTCATCACCCTCATCCTCATCATCATCATCATGGTCATCATCATCATCATCATCATCATCATCATCATCACCCTCATCCTCATCATCATCAACCTCGATCCTCATCATCATCGTTCGTCACCCTCATCCTCATCATCATCATCATGGTCATCATCATCATCATCATCATCATCATCACCCTCATCCTCATCATCATCAGCATGGTCATCATCATCATCATCATCATCACCCTTGTCCTCATCATCATCATCATAGTCATCATCCTCCTCATCATCACCATCATTGTTCACCATCATCTTCATCATCACCCTCATCCTCATCATAATCACCATCCTCATCATCATCATCATCAGCATCCTCTTCATAATCATCATCATCATCAGCATCATCATCACCCTCATCCTCATCATCATCATTACCCTCATTCTCCTCCTCCTCCTCCTCCTCATCATCTTCATCCTCATCATCTTCATCGACACCCTAATCCTCAACATCATCAACATCTTGATCCTCCTCCTCCTCATCATCATAATCCTCATCCTCACCATCATCATCATCATCACCCTGATCCTCATCATCCTCATCATGGTCATCATCATCATCATCACCCTCATCCTCATCATCATCATCATATTCATCATCCTCCTCCTCATCATCATGGTCATCATCATCATCATCATCATCATCATCATCACCCTCATCTTCATCATCATCATCATTGTCAACATGCTCCTCATCATCACCATCATTGTTCACCATCATCTTCATTTTCACCATCATCCTCATCATCATCACCATCCTCGTCCTCATCATCGTCATCATCACCATCCTCGTCATCATCATCATCACCATCACCCTCATCCTCATCATCATCATCATAGTCATCATCGTCCTCCTCATCACTATCATTGTTCACCATCATCTTCATCGTCACCCTCATCCTCATCATCATCATCGTCACCATCACCCTCATCCTCATCATCATCCTCATAGTCATCATCCTCCTCATCATCACCATCATTTTTCAACATCATCTTCATTGTCACCCTCATCCTCCTCCTCCTCCTCATCATCATCATCCCTCATCCGCATCATCACCATCACCCTCATCCTCATCATCATCATCATGGTCATCATCATCATCGTCATCATCATCATCATCCTCATCCTCATCATCATTGTTCATCAGCCTCATCCTCACCATCATCAACACCCTCATCCTCATCATCATCGACACCCTCACCCTCATCCTCATCGACACCCTCACCCTCATACTCACCATCATCATGCTCATGGACACCCTCAATGTTCATCACCCTCATCCTCATCATATCTAGATAAATGTAAATTACACATTTTCATTGAGCACTAAATCGCATATACAATATATCTCATATGCAATAAATCGCATATGCGATATATCGGCAATGCATTATGGAAAACATGTAAAACCCTATCCGTTCATTAAAAAGATGGAATTCAATATTGCATATGCGATATATCGGAGGTGCATTATATCTCATATGCGATATATGTTTCATAGAAAATGTAGGGTGGTGTCGTCTTGGCTACCTTTAACGTATCAAAAGACATAATTCGTTTAAACCCGCGCACAGAGAACTATTCGACATGCAATTTTTTATCATTACTTACATAATTCCATAGTTTTGTACAGGTTTGGGTGGATTTCAATGGGGAATGTACGTAATAGAGGAAGAAAGTCATCAAGGAAGGTGCTTACACCAGAAGAAGCAGAAAATAAAAAACAAAAAAAGGGAAGATTCAAGAAATTGTCGGCATTCATTACCTGAGCAAATAGTTCCCATTCCCTCTCAAGAGATACCTAACGTAGAGGCTAAGGAAGATAATGCAACATTAAAAGAATCTAGTTATACGGAAGTTGATATTATTCATCCATTAGTATACAGACAATCTTGTGAAGAGTTCAATAATTATGTTACTCCTGATGTAAATGTGACTCAGCAATAACCATGCTCGGTGGTTCAATCTCCTAATCAAAGTTGTGAGCCGGTAGTGGACGTAAACGTCACTCTAGCATTTCAAACAGCAAGAAATTTTGGATCAAAATGAAAGAGAACTCCTAAAATAATACAAGTGGATGAGAGCGGATTGACTTCCATGGAAGGTAAGGTGGCTAAGCGCACTATCCTTCGTCAATCTTCTCAAATAATGAAACAATATTTTGATAACAAATTCGAAGCTCGTAAATGCCAACTGTTTTTAGCTTTGCTTAAATCTAGAAATATGGAAACTGTTAGAAGAAATTTAGGCATAACAACAATGAAGAATATGGAATCAAGTAATCACATTGTTAAATCTCTTGCTGCTGCATTCACATCGATTGGTAAAAAAACTGGTTCAAAAGAGTGTAATGTGGCTCATCATGTATTGGCTGAATCAATTGTATGTAGATCCAGAAGACAATGTCGTTTACTTAAATGCACATCACAAATTGTTCCTTTACATCCAAAGACACTTAAAATATATTCAGTAATAAGAGATAACCTTGATAAAGAGGGACAAATGGAAACATTATGGGCATTTAGAGGTAGGTTTCCCTGCAAAGGCATGAAGTTAGTCGAAGCAGTGAAGGGCCTAGAGCAAACGTTTTGGCATGATAACACTAGGCCTTCTTCTAACAGGAAGGATGTGTTAAAACATAGTAGGGGTTTTCATCACACTGAACCTCATGTTAAGCATTATCTTGACATGACGCAAACTCAACTGTTCGAGATGTTTAAAGTTTCCCACGTAGAGCTAAGGCTTGGGAAAACATCTTTTGAAAAATGCAAGCCTTTGTATGTTAGAATCAATACCATCTGGAACACTTGTTGTTGTAGATACCACATAGAGTTTGACCTATATTACCATACATTTGCACATATACGTCATTTTTTGCATCCTAACCATGTTCACGAATGCTCAAGTAAAGTACCGCCAATGGCATCCAGAGATTTCATCCATAGCATCATGTGTTCAAGGCAAGATGGGAAGACACATTACTTAAAACAATGTGTAGATAGTTCTTGCAACAATTGTGGTGGGCTATCCATATGGTCTGATTGCATCCATGAAAGTGAAGATCAAGCATTCAGGAATGCAATTGTTGAGAAGCAGAACTATCAGTATGAGACATATCAGCTAAATGATGGGAAAGAAAGTAGGAATATTAAAATGGTGACTTCACACGTAAATTCTTGAATATTGACAAATTAATATTCATGTACATAGATTTTTTTATGTGGTTTATTGACATATTAATATTCATGTACCAAGTGCGAGTATGTCATTTTATTCCATAGTTTTGTGGAAAGATCCAACAGTACATTAAACATGTCAATATGGCACAGTGGCAAGATGAGCAATTTAGAATATGCCGAGACACCTTCCCTCTCGGAACAATACTATCAGTGGTTGACTTTGCTGAAAATTACAGCCTACAACCACAAAACGAAATTCAAAGTTAATACTATCACTCAGAGCAGGTGAGCATAATGGTGCATATCACGTATCGACATGGGCAAGATAGCATTGAAGAGAAACATGTGATACTAAAATAAATTCACTTCTACATAAGTGATGACCGGACCCATGACATCCATTATGTGCAACATTGCTTTAAATTATTCTATGATCACGTGATAGCTATGGATATACCATTTTATAGTCATTTCATTTGGTCAGATGGTTTTGCTGGACAGTTCAAGAATGCACGTGTATTTGAATGGTTGTGTTTGTTGCACCTAAAATACAAGGTGCCACATGTATGGAACTACTTTGAAACTGGTCATGGAAAAGGAGAGCACGATGGTGTTGGTGCATGCATTAAAACTGCCCTTCGAAGGGAAGAGATGAAGTTTACAGGTGCTTTCCTTCGAGACACTGCATCTGTCATGGGAGAACAAGCAACAAGGAAACACTTAGTGTGAAGAATATTCTAGGAGGTTACAGATGTGGACCGATCACAAACACCTCGGGTAAACACAGTGCATGGAACTCGACAGTTTCATTCAATTAGAAGCTCAGACAACTCATCCCTACAAATTTGGACAAGATTGAAGGTTTGTTTTGCAGCTCTTGTAGCATGAGTGAATGGGCTGATTGTGAGCATACTGATACCGTTGATACATGGGGTCGAGTGACACTTGGCACCAATTTCAATGAGGGTAATGAAATAGACCATTTGGAAGATGATCAGACACATATTTCTAGAGACAATGATCACATATTGGATCTCAAACAAGTAGGCACATGACTAGTACGTAAATAAGAAAATGTATTTATGTATTGTTTACTCGACCTTTGTAGAATTTAATTTATGTAGAAATTAGAAATGCAAGACCTTATTTACAAAATGTATTGTTAACTCGACCTATTACCTTTCACAGGTAAGATATATGCAGTGGTTGCCCCAAACAATAATGAATGGGGTTCTGACTGTTGGTCGGCATGATGCTTAGAGGGGAAACAAACCCTTCTAGAACCTGTTATAGATGATGAAAATATTGAATTCCCAACTGGCTCGATGGTTATAAAAGGGGAGTACTTGACACTTGCAGCACAACAGAGAAGGAAGGGTGGGTATGTATATCAGGATTATAGACCAGGAGCTATTGTATACCACTTCACCAACCTAGTAGTTGGTACAAACATCAAGCTCCACACACTTTCTCACAAAAATAGGTCACATGTACGATACTTGCTACCTAATATAGAGAACGAAAGATTAATGGACACCATCGGCTCCAGAGATGATCTGGACGACCTACTTGTATGATTGCATTGTCAGGTGCGTTATTTAACCTTTTTAAAAGTGAATTATGAAGCAAAATTTCCATTAATTAGCCTTACTGTATTACCAATGTAATAAAACTGCGATCGACAGATACCATTCACAGACATAATATTATTCAAAGGATATTGGACACTATAAACACGATCGTACATCCTAGGGTGAGTTATCTATAAACCATGTTTGCACATTTTCCTTGGGTTCTCTTTTCTTTCTTATGATGTTACTAATTTCTAGCCTTTCGTGTGCCTAGGATACAAACACCATCTACGACACATTAGAGGTGCCAAGAATGGTGTCTTTAAACACCACCAAACACAGTTCAGAAAATAACAAGCTCTCAAGTTGTTGAAATTTACATTTCTTGATGTCTTTAGTTTAATATATACATTTAATTACATTGCCATGTACAAATCAGAATCCAACTAGAGGATTTCATACTTGCATGCACCAATTAGGTTCAAGACAAGGTATGAGATGGAACTAGAAACACATAAGATCACCAATACTAGGATTTCATGAGTCACCAAGTTGCATGCTCCAACTAGGTTCAAGATAAGGTATGAGATGTCCATCTAGGGTTTGGTGATAAATCATGCAAGTTAGGAGAGGGAACTAGAAACACATGATCACCAATACTTGCATGCACCAACTAGGATTTAATAAGTCACCAATTTGCATGCTCCAATTATGTTCAACACAAGGTATGCTCGATGCCCAACTAGGGTTTGGTGATCAATCGTGCAAGTTAGGAGAGGGAACTACAAACACATGATCACCAATAATTGCATGCACCAACTAGGGTTTCATGGGTCACCAAGTTGTGCATGCTCCAATTAGGGTCAAGACAAGCTATGAGATGTCAAACTAGGGTTTGGTGAGAAATTATGCAAGTTAGGAGAGTGAACTATAAACACATGATCACCAATACTTGCATGCACCAACTAGGATTTCATGAGTCACCAAGTTTCATGCTCCAACTACGGTCAAGACAAGGTATGATATGTCCAAATAGGGTTTGGTGAGCAATCATGCATGTTAGGAGAGTGAACTACAAACACATGAGATCACTAATACTTGCATGCACCAACTAGGCTTTCATGAGTCACCAAGTTTTGCATGCTCCAATTAGGGTCAAGACAAGGTATGAGATATCCAACTATGGTTTGGTGAGCAATCATGCAACTTAGGAGAGCCAACTACAAACACATGAGACCAGCAATACTTGCATGCACCAATTAGGGTTTAATGATTTACCAAGTTTTGCATGCTCCAATTAGGGTCAAGACAAGCTATGAGATGTCCAATTAGGGTTTGGTGAGAAATCATGTAAGTTAGGAGAGTGAACTACAAACACATGATCACCAATACTTGCATGCACCAACTAGGCTTTCATGAGTCACCAAGTTGCATGCTCCAACTAGGGTCAATACAAGGTATGAGATGTCCAACTAGGGTTTTGTGAGCAATCCTGCAAGTTAGGAGAGTCAACTACAAACACATGAGATCACCAATACTTGTATGCACCAACTAGGCTTTCATGAGTCACCAAGTTGTGCATGCTCCAATTAGGGTCAAGACAAGGTATGAGATGTCCAACTAGGGTTTGGTGAGCAATCAGGCAAGTTAGGAGAGTCAACTACAAACACATGAGATCACCAATACTTGCATGCATCAACTAGGGTTTCATGAGCCACCAAGTTGTGCATGCTCCAATTCGGGTCAAGACAAGCTATGAGATGTCCAACTAGGGTTTGGTGAGCAATCATGCAAGTTAGGAGAGTGAACTACGAACACATGATCACCTTGATACTTGCATGCACCAACTAGGCTTTCATGAGTCACCAAGTTGCATGCTCCAGCTAGGGTCAATGCAAGGTATGAGATGTCCAACTAGGGTTTGGTGCGCAATCATGCAAGTTAGGAGAGTGAACTAGAAACACATGATCACCAATACTTGCATGCACCAACTAGGCTTTCATGAGTCACTAGGTTGTGCATGCTCCAATTAGGGTCAAGACAAGGTATGAGATGTCCAACTAAGGTTTGATGCGTAATCATGCAAGTTATGAGATGTGCTTTATGAGACGGAACAAGGTATGAGATGTGCTTTTATTATGATTGTTAGTGGAATTGGTATGGAAAACGAGAACTCAAAATCATCATAATGTAATTATTTGTACATGGTCATATGGGGGATTTGGGTAGGGATGAACTTAGTTCTTAATTCTACTTGGTGAAAAAACCATTCTTTTGTTCAAGAATTAATCTCTTATTCAAGCATTGTCTCAAAAAGTACAGTAAACACATGTACATCTAATTCTTTTCCCATGGCAGCTTACATATCAAAGTCATGGGTTTCCTTGATGGTGCATATCAAAGTGATCCGAATTTTAGTATCATAGGGCATCTTATTTTTCTTTGATATATGCATGTTAGTAAGTATAAAGTTGGAACTCGCATTGGAACAAAAACTTTGGATAATTAATGGCCTCAATGCTCTTGATAAAATGTTCTTTCAATGGTGGTGTAAAAACTCTCTAGGTTTTTGTTGACTAGGATCTCACTATAAATTGGATGTTAAACAAGACCTAATTATCAAATACTGCTACTGTTATTACATTTATTTTCCGAATTTTTTTGGGAACTAAACATTATTGTTGATTCTCTTCCTTAAGCAAGTCAAATTCTGGAAGATATGGAGTTTGAAGAGATAATTGAAGGGCCCTATTTGGTTTCTTCCTTGTGATTCGAATAAAGGTGACATGTAATATCAATGTATATATTTCACTATTTTGGTTGAGTTATATAATCTTTTGGTTCATATAGTTTTTTTGATGTATAAGACTATGTGTGTTTTTGGATGTTTTCTATAATAATATTATTATTATTATTGGAAAATTTTTGAAATTGGTATTTTTCTCGTATATAAGACCAACATGGGAGAAATTTTTGGACGATTTTTGAAATTGGCACATTTGCAAAGATCATGTAGTATTTTGTCTGCTGTTATCTATTGGGGTATTTTGATGAGATGGAATTAAAGCCCGTGGTAGAACTAGCGTTACCAAGGTATGAGATGGAACTAGGGTTTGGTGAGCAATTTTCAAGTTAAGAGAGGGAACTAGAAACACATGATCACAAATACTTGCATGCACCAACTAGGTTTTCATGAACAACAATTTGCATACTCCAACTAGGGTTACCAAGGTATGGGATGGAACTAGGGTTTAGTGAGCAATCATGCAAGTTAGGAGAGGGAACTAGAAACACATGAGATCACCAATACTTGCATGCACCAACTAGGCTTTCATGAACAAAAAATTGCATGCACTAATAGGGATTTCATGAACACAAATTTACATGCACCAACTAGGGTTTAATTCAATCAATTTAGGGTTTGTAGGGTACATGATGTATGTTAGTATGGTATTCAATGAACTCCAGTATCATAGGATATTCTAGGGTATGATATGGTATATATTACGCATGCATGCATGACTTAGTGTTAAATGACCTACATATTGTTAGTATATTATGTTATGGTACATGTTATTGTATCATAGTATGGTATGATGTTAGTGTCATAGGGTAATGTAGAGTATGTTATTGTGTGTATGTTAGAATTGTAGAGTATGTTACTGTGTGTTACTGTGTGTAAATTAGGGTATGTTATTGTATGTTATAATTGTATGATGTTAAAAGGTTGATGAGTCGTTTAAATTCTTCCTTTAACTATCGAAAATTCATTTAAGTTAGCACACATGCATGAAACACACATATCATTATATCGCATAGGTGAACCACACATACATTAGAGGAATTTTGAGGTCTAAAATGGGCCTCCTAAGGAAAATAATAAAATAATATTTATTAATTTTGGAGGAAAAAAGAAAAAAACTACTTTTTGTGTTCGTAATTTTGACATATATCCGTGTGTGTTTACTCAAATTTCGATTGGGAAAGCTCATTGGATGCGGAATTTGATTCCGCATCCAACGAGTACCCACACTGCATACTTTTGATGGACCTTGCTACCCCAAAAACAATAAATACTTGAAAAAACATGATGATGATGTCATTATCACGTGTTTTCTGGTATTTCTTGTTTTTGGGGTAGCGGGGTCTGTCGAAAGTATGAAATGTGGGTACTCGTTGGATGTATAATCAAATTCCACATCCAACAAGCTCTCCCTTTTGAAATTTGAGTAAAAACACAGGGACATATGTCAAAAATATGAACAAAAAAAGTAGTCTTTTTTTATGACAAATATGTCAATTCAACCATTATGGTTGACTTATTTTATTAGAATTCTATTGGTTCTTGAATTTCAACTTACAAGAAATTATTATTGGCATGTTTTCTTATAAGACCCATTTTAGACCCCAAATTTCCTCTAATGTCATGTTCCAAGACCAAGTCAACCATGATATCATGTTCCAAGATGAATTCAACCATATATATGTATAAATTTAAACCTTGCTTTAGATTATATATGTATAGCAATAATGTTGTACAAAAATTGCCATGCCACATGGCCATAATACAAAATAGTGGATCAAAAAGTACATCTGTGTGTACATATGAACAAAAAGATACATCTATGTATGCCCCCTATACATTTTTTCTAGTTATCCCCCATTTTCCTGCCACTTCGAGAGTCTTCGGAGAAGTGTAGCTATCTTTTGCGACTGCTCACTGGTGATCCCCATCACTGAACAAGAGGGACATGTCTCATCAGTGGAGACTACAGAAAAATCAACATTTGTAAGTTAATTTACCAACCTTTAAAAATTCTATGTACATTTGTTCAAATTCCAAAACCAAAATAACATTTCTACTTACTATATGTGAGTAAGTAATCACAGGTCCTGGTGCCTCACTAACAGCGACCCTGATTGGGTGCTCTTATTTCACCACTTGCTCACTATCAGTCTACATAATATATATATATATATATATATATGCCAATGTCAACAAATATACATGTACCTTGGGGGGGGAGAGGGTAACCAATTTGGGTCTCTTCAAGCACCAAATCAAAGAAAGATATGTACACAAACGTACAAATAAAGTGATCTAGAAAAAAACATACCTACTGGCTCGTCAAAGGTGGGGCACTGGTTTGGTGCTCTTTCTGCACCAGTGCCTCACTAGGGGCCTGGATATAAAGTATCATATATATGTCAATTTCATCTAAAATAGTGAATCAAAGACATATATACTACCTGGAAGGAAAATGATGAACTACCAAAGAAAGTGAAACATACATAACTGTTTGGGGGGAATAGGTGGGTTGACAACAACCTCGCTTTGGTGCTCTTCATGCACCGGTGCCTCACTAGGGGCCTACATATAAAGTAGCATATATATGTCAATTTTATATAAAATAGTGAATTGACAACATATATACTACCTACAAGGAAAATGATGAACTACTAAAGAAATCGAAACATACATACCTGTTTGGGGGCAAGAAGTGGGTTGACAACAACCTCGCTTTGGTGCTCTTCAAGCACCACTGTCACAATAGGTACTTGCATAAAGTAACATATGTCAAAGTGATAGGAGTTACAAAATGATTTCTCCAAAGAAATCAAAACATAATTAAAATCATATTTCAAATAATACCTGTGTCTGTGAATCTACCTCTGCACGAGAGAGAATATGCTACGAGACAATATACTCATCCTCGGCATCCTGCATAACACATCTCAAGTATAAAAATTAGGATACATATTGAATGTTACAATCCATACTATAAATATGTAAATAAAGTTGACATTTTAACAAGTATAGTTCTTACCCCTATTGGTGAAGAACCAAACCCTTAAGCAATATTGACAGCCGCATCAATGTTCTCAACGTTGATCGACGGACTATACGACTGTGGTGTGCCATGGGACACCAGCTGTATATTTGTTCACATAAATTGTTAGATAACTAAATAGAAATAAATTGTGAAACCATTGAATATTTTGACATGAAACAAAATATAATGTTAAAATAATTAGTTTTACTTACAAGGCGAAGTAATCCATCGTCTCGAAAGTTGGAAGCAGGGCCATAGCATATGCCTCCACATGATTTGCAAGGGTGTGGAGTAATATGATGCTCTAAATACTCTGCATATCCACTGTGATATGTAGATGGGCCCTCCGTAGAAGTTCCATCCCCTTGGTCTACATTGCCTTGGACATCAGTCCCATGCTCAAGCAATGTATCTGCCATGTCAAATAATGCCTCCTGTGTATACTTAATGACAGGACCTGCAGGAGGATATACCTGAGGGGGTTTTGGTGTGTATGGTGGGCATGACACACGGTTGGGATCTATCCTGGCACCTTCCCTATCTTGAAGAATCCCATGACCAACACCCTGGTTGCCTAAGAGATCGAAGTAGTTAACATGTTTTCCTATGATGAATTCTGCATATAAATTCCTAAGGAAATAAAATGGGATGTCCGTATTCCCATGGGGGTCGTCATCAAAGACCATATACCAATGATCCATCAAGTTGGCCTTTATATCTGGCTCAATGCACCAGTCTATGGAAATGTGTCCTCTATTGGTGGGTGGAACCAATCCGGTGCTAGGATCCCAGAATAATAAAAATAACTCGTATTTTGTAATTTTAAGGGCTTTGATGTCTTTATGAGTCAATCCATAGAAGTAGTATTGCCTCCTAGATTCTCTGTATGAAGTAATATTGTACAGAGCTCCTTGGGCATCGAAAATTGTTTTTGTTATTGTGTCCAAGGCATCAGCCAAAGAATCTCTCAAATGACCCCACCCCTCTAATAGATGAGCTAAGGAACCTCAATGATGCCAAGCGTGCAATAATCTGTGCATTTCTATCTTGTTCCCCCTCCGGGTTGGGGTTTGGTTGTGGGTTACAGGAGGGTTGGTTTTCCACATTGTGTTGTTCATTTGTGTTGTCTGTTAAGATTTAAATAAAAAAATGCAAGTTATTTTACTTATAATCATTATTTGATTATTGACATTCAATTATTTTTTTAAATTTGTTCAAAATAATTATAAAAACAATGAAATTATGAAAAAAATTAAAGAATGCAAAACTAAGTGAGAATTAATGAACTAGCATTTACCTTCCATTGGAGCAATCCACCTCGAACTCGACCTTGACCTCGAAAAGGTAAAACGCAAATCGCACTTGTGCTATTTCGCTCCTGTGGTTTCTCGCTGTCCCGATCCTGTGAAAATGAGATTTGAGGGGCCTCCGGCCTCTGTACTATTTTTTTTTCTTTTCAATATCACATATGCGATATATTGCATATGCGATATACTGCACTTGCGATATATATTGCATATGCGATATATCGCATATGCAATTTATTGAAAAGTAAGGAACTAAGGTTTTTTTTTAACTACAGTGTATGTTGTCTCATGGTAAGTGCATCCCTCTTGTGCTTGCTTCTATCATACCTTGGATGATTATGCTTCCATTCAATGATGGTGTATTCATTTCAATTAGGTATTTTAAAGGAATTTGTGTTGATTTTAGTCTTCTCCTCAATTGACTTGAATATTTCTTCAACAATGTTATGATTGTTGTCAAAACAAAGACTACACCTTTCAAGTGGATATAATTGACAACCGAATATCTTATCTCAAATCATGGTGCTCTTCTCAAATTTTGAATTTGTCTCCAACTAGGAAACTATCTTATCCAAATATTCTTCTATATAGAAAAGATCTCAAACTCTTTCCTTTGAAAAAGTTATTTATTCTCTTGAAGTTGACTTGTTAGGTCTTCATCAATTTTCTTGGCAGATCTACTATTGGACTTTTCTTACACCAACAATGGTATTTTCAAATTATTCATGGTTCTTATGTATTTGTTTCAGTTCCTTTATTAGGGAGAAAATTTCATCTTCTTGCTTGCAATTTTTTTCCTTCTCCTCTATTTTATTTGTTAGGGTTTGTTGTGTCCTTTCAATTTTTTCTTTCAATCCAATGTTAAGACCTAAATGTTGGGAACATTTCCCTCTATTGGGAATAATTCCCCCTATAGTGTGGCATAGTTTACCTCCTATATGGCAGTGTATTACATATTATTGATGTAGGCTTGGGTCTATTAGTTGTTATTGTACACATATGTCTCCTATATATAGTAAGGGGATATTCTCATATTAGTAAGCATTGCATATTGTCTTGTATTGGTCCACATAATTACATTGTGTAATGAGGTTCCTCCCTCAAAGAGGATTGTTATTTATCTGTCTTCTTCATTATTTAGGCATGGATTACTCTCTTTTATCATGTTTCTACTATTTGTGTGTTATTTATGGGACTTGGTTGCATAACATCCAAAACTAATCTTTTAGTCCCTTCTTTTGAAATATAATATTCATCTTGATACTTTTGCAATTGCTCCATTAATGATTAGTTTTCTCTTTCATCTTTCCTTAGTTCACATAGAGAACTAATAAGTTCTTCCTTTAGATATACTTATTCTTCAGTTTCAAAGTCTTCTTTATCTTTGGAGACTCTGCTTTTTCTCTCAATGGCTTCATCATTTGTTTTGGGTTGTACCTAATTTTATTGAGAGAGTTTCTTTTGAATAGAGATAGTATATATTCTCCCAGAGCTATGTAGTTTAATTCCATTGTCCCATTTTGTTCTTCTCACAATATGATAGGCCATTCAAAATTGCATTCATTATCTTTGGATTGTCTTTGTGTAGATTATTTGTGATTGAACCTTTTGGTCGATTCTTTGGATTTGTGTATCCATTATGAACTACACTCCAAATGTCAAGCTCAACAACTTGCATATATGCCTCTATTCTTATGCTCCACGGTACATAATATATTCCATTTGAAAAGGGAACTTTTTTAGGATATACTAATTGAAAATCCATGAGTAATCTATGGGATATGTCTTCTAGTTGTCAAACTATGTGAATAAAACATGCTTTGACACCAATTGTTTGAATATTTATAGATGCTGAGATGGGGGGGAGGGTGAATCAGTATTAGACACTTCTACTAATTTTAACTTCATCACTTCAAGTAATAATCACACATTAATAAAACATTCAACAACCATTCAATACAAATGCACAATACATAATGATTTTAAATGGAAATCCAAAGAGGGAGAAAACCACCAAAGCTGTATCCTTTATTAATAAATTGTTTTTTTGGTTCCTTGTACCACCATATGCGATATGCAACATTTACAAAATGCATATGTGCAATATATCGCATATGCGTTTTGTAAATGTTGCATATCGCATATGCAATAAATTGCATATGCGATATGCAACATTTACAAAATGCATATGCGATATACGGCAAGTGCGGTATATCACATATGCATTTTGTAAATGTTGCATATCACATAAGCGATATATCGCATACGCGATACATTTTCACGAACGTTAGCCTTGTGTTTGGGCTCGGGTTATTCTGAACGTACCATCAATAACGCATATATGTTCTTGATTTGCACTTCGGAAGTGCGTTTCTGATTTCCTAAGTGGCACCAAAAAGTGGAACCAACTTCATGCGAGTGCCGAAAAGCTAACTTAACTTCGTTGATGGGCATAAAGTGGAGGAGTGGCAGGACTTGTTCTCCCATGACAATCTGAGAGGTAAGGTTATTCTTCGTTATGTAGGATTACTTAGTTCATTCGAACTAAGTCACCTTATTCATTGAATCGTAGGTTACTGTTACGACAACGACATTATTGGTTACTTGACACATTTTAGTTTTGAGTTGAAATTCCCATTTTGTGTTGTACTTTTATCACCATTCCATTTTACTACTCAAGTACGTCCTATGCTTATTAAATATCTTTATTCGTTAATTTACTAGATGTTACGAATTTATCTTATTGTCCTTCCATTACTATTGTTTATCTCGTGTTTACTTACTTACTTGTCTCTTGTTTCTACTTTGCAAGTTTTACATTGGTGACGAGCTTGTAGACTTAGGCTTGTTTTTCCTAGCAGGTGCATCATGGCATACTATGTTTTCCATTATGCATAAATGCTACAACCTAGTCCTACGACTTAAATGCATACACTACCTATATGAGCTAGCACAAAGGGAAAGTGATAATACTATAAGCTTATGCTAAGAAAATAGATTATAACGTTATAAGATGATGTTAAGGGAAACATTGTAACACTATAGGATAGTGTTAAGGCTGAGCAGATCATAAGGTTGAGACTATGGTATACATACCATATCGACAGTATTGAGCGTGCACTCACTCTTTAAGGGGTGGCGAAACCATAGTATAGAGGGTTTATAATATGACAAGGTTGATATGATGATCCATGATCTTATGGTTGGGGTTTATGGTGACATTAATGGCCACTGGCTTGTGCCATTAATGCCATCGGGGTTGGTGAAAACCCTTGGCAAACGACTTGGCATTCATTGTATGTATATTATGGTATTGGCATTGTGGTGTAGTGAAGCCTTTGCACATTTGGAGGATGGAGATGACCCCATCTATTTGCAAGTGAGCTTATCCCAACTTTGTGTAACATGCATTGATTTGTTTATTTTTCTTTATGGCATGGTCATGCTCCTAATGCCCTCATGTTCTGTCTCTAGGTGAATGCGAAGGTGCTATGGGGTTAGCACAGGCTGCACTTATTGATTTGTGATTTCTTCCTCACCACCTGGGGTAAGCCTATTAGCAATTTTCCTTGCTTCCTCTAGTTTTGTCATTCCTTACTTGGAAAACCGTTACTGGGTTGCGGTTTCATGTGACACTTCTTGAGTCTGCCTTCACGGTTTTAGGATATAGCTTTCTCTAGTTTTGATAGACTCTCATTCATATATTTGGCATTTGTTTGGGCCGTGGCTGCACCATTACTAGTAATGGTACCATAGCTCAAATCTTGCCATTATGTTTTAATACTTTGACTAAAGGTAGAGAGGGTTCATTCCTCACGATGTAATTTCACTGTGTGTTGGTTTTAATATGAATACTATAAATGATTTGATATGAAATGAATATGATTTTCTTGAGTGTTGAAATACTATATAAACTTGGGGTTTTGTATGGTTATTTACTTACTGTGTTTTATGTGGTTTCTCATGGAATCAATTGTGGCCTTACAGCCTGTAGAATAATTCTCTATGTATAATTATTATTGTTTTGGGTTATGGCCATATGCACAGCACTTTGTTTGTGTAGTTATTGTTTGGTTTAAATTCTGAGTAGGGAGCTTCTAGAGCTTAGGCATTATGCCATGGGATACACCATTGTGACAATGGTGCTATAGCCCATTGGCTTACCAACACAATGTGTGTTAGCTAAAACAATAGAGTCTATGTTTTAAAACTTACAGAGCATTGTAGTCTTTACTTTGGTATTGACTCAGTCGTGGGTACAGGCCATCCCACGAATGGCATATGCCTCTCCCAACTACTGCGATAGCTTTTTAATGGGTATTTTATGATGTAAATAGTTTACTTGGAAATATTTGGCTCTAATAGTCAGTATTATGACAACCCGCAATATAGATTGGTTTAAAAAAAAAAAAGTGAATGTGTGTTTAGTTGAAACTTGCCCGAGCTCGTAACTAGTGTCTTTACGACCTTGTTGTTAGTGTAGGTGTTGTTTGGATTTGTGGCATAGGTTTTAACTGTTGCCTGCACATACAATATATATAGCATGGACTGTAGAGAAAGGTTATGCGATGGCCTACTGATTGTATAAGAAATTAGTTATGGTTTTATTAGTGTTATTTAAATGGGTCTCGACATCTACATGATTCGATGTCGCGACCTCTTTATGGAAAAATGGATTTTAAATGTTTCAAATGGTTAATAAGATAATTGGTTATGTATAGATTTTAACTGGGGCTATTCAAACCCTTTATGTGTTTATAATGGATGACTATAATAATAGGAGTGGAAATTTAAACATTCGAGCTATGTAAATGGATATGATTTGGATTGTGGATTTTATATAGTAATACAGAGTTTGATAATGGACCACATGGATGGTCACGATGTCTTCTTTGTTTGGTTAATTTTGATTATGTTTATTAAAATGAAATGTGATGATATTTAATTTATTTTTACATGATTATGTAGAGCAGACCTTAGCAGGTCTTTAATAATTTGTTAGCTTGTTTAATATATCAATTCTGGTCCTAGTAGGTCTAGTTTAAAATAAATCAAATAGTACATAAATTATAAAAGTATTTGATGAATAATATATATATATGTAATTTTATATGTATATATATTTAACCTATACCTCTCAACTAAACTTTGAATTAAAAACAACCCTATGTTTACAAACGAAATATGTCAGTAGAGTAATGCCACCTGTAGAATAGGTAACTCGTAACAAAACTAGGTATAGTGCATATAAACTAATCATGGAGATAATTACAGAATTTCACTCAAAGTACAAACCCTTTATGTGTATAGCATATAATAAAGATTCTCGAGCCTATGATTTGTAAATTGCATATACCACCTTAGCAGATTGATAACCATAAAACAAAACCACTAGGGTTAGAAATTTCATTGCATCCTTTGCTCAACATAAACATTAATGAAACATTGGAAATAAATAGAATATGCCTTAGATGGTTTCATACTTGAAATTGAAGCTTTGTTAATAGTTGCACCTCCACACTCAAATAACTAGCATTAACAATTGAATGCAGATATGACCATTGTTTGATGACCAAATCACTTGGGAACTACTACACTCCTCCCAACCATGAACGAGAACCGTTCATGATTTTAATATCGATCCCCCCGAGCTAGAATCCAACATGCAAGTAGCTTAGAGCTCCTAGGGTAGGGTTTCCTGACTATTAATGATTTCTGAATCAAATCCTCTTTTCCTTGCAGGAAAAGTTCTCAAGAAAACACTTGAGAGCAAAACAAGCAGAGTAATAATTCTCCTAGATGAAAAATTAGAACCCCTAAGCCTTTGCTTGGCTTGAGTCTTTATAGGGAGACTCTTTAGTCAAAGGGACACTTAACTCAATAAATCATTGATTTCTTGATTTAACCCTTTTTAGTTTACTCGAGTAATTTTTCAATTCTTAACCTATGAACTTTTAACTAGTTCCGAGTTAGCCTCTTTCATAAATATTTCTCTCTTTATTAGTCTTTTAATAATATATAATAATTGGAGGAGCTTCTAGTATTTCTTTATTTAATTATATAATTAATCAAAACTAATTATTTATACATACTATGTATAAAATACATAGTATTAAAATACTTGTTAACACTTGTCCTCCAGAATCATGTGTCATGATCTCTTAGACCTAAACACACTTCTTTTTATGAAGATCAAGTAGATAGATGGCTTAGGTCTACTAGCCTAGGAAACTCTAAACATCCTTGCATGTTGGATTTCCCTCATATAACATGGTAATTCTTCAATATTTGATGAGAATACAGAAATTCGAAATTTGAGCTCAATATTATTCCTTAAATCATTATCGATCGAAGGTGATTATAATCTTTTCAGTAACCCCTAGCACTTACGAGATCCCTTATAACAGGGAGTTGCAAACATAATGCAATTCTTGAGCCTTGGCTCAACACTAAATGCTAGGATATACTTCCATCACCGACCTAGGGATACAATGGACAAAGATCTGATGCTACAGAGCTTATGCTCAACACCCACATGAAATGCTATAGAGCGTATTCCCAACATTTCCAATTATATTTTCATGTGTTCGAGACCTTTTATGCTCAACACAAATGTAAGTACTCACGTGTTCCAGAGCCTCTGGCTCAACACAAAACATCTCATCGATCACGTGGTTCATAGTCCACGACCAATACAAACATTTTATCAATCATGTGCTTCACAGTCCATGCCTAACACTAAACATATATATACCTATATATCATCACCAATTGGCTTACCCCCAATATACAAAACAATCCATAGTGTTCATATGTAGTGGCATCTTCGACCCAAAAATAAAACATCAATATAATCATCATCATCAATAGAGCATCATCAATAGAGCTTATGCCTATAATTGGTAGGTCCAAAACTCGGGACATTACAATACTGTAGACCATTTGAAAGAAGTAGATTGTTATGAATCTGTTATGATGTCTGAAGATGGTCTTTGTAATTTGGATATGGATTCCTACAGCCAGGGCAGCCGGGATCTCCATCGCCGCTATTAATTGGGTGGTAACAGAACGCACGCACCTGGTAGCGAAATTTAGTACAAAGCGATTCTTTTATCTCCGACTGATCGAAGCTTTCGGCACACGTTAGGCTCTCATCAAGAGCAACAGTGATTTTAATGGATTTAGCGTTTCGGTTTTCTTTTACTTTTCAGAAGCTACTTTGTGGGGGCTTCCATTTCGCGTCTCTAGAGCTCTCAAACTTCCAACCTTGAGGACGCTGCTGATTAACATATTTTCTGTATGAAGAATTGACAACCAATTTCTCTGGTCTCCGATGATCTAAATTGGAGGATCTTGAAAATAAGAACCACCATTGTGTTTAGCACGCATTGCCTGCTGCGACTTGAACGGTGGGGCACCTTGCTTGTTCTGTGACTGATAAATTACTGCACTTGGATTTTGTCCAATAACTTTGTATGAATTATTGACAGCCAATTTATGTGGACTTGGATTTTGTCCAATAATTTTGTATGAATTAGAATTGACAGCCAATTTATCTGCCCCGTATGGATGAAAATTTGGTCTCCTATGATCTGCTGCAGAAATGAAATTGGCGGATCTTCAAAAATAAGAACCACCATTGCTTTTATAAGAACCTATTTCTTGCTGTGACTTGAACGGCTGGGCACCTTGCTTGTTCTGTGACAGAATTACTGGAACGCTTGGGCATTGTGCACCAACATTTATTTGCTGCTGCAACATTTTGCTCTTCCTCGTTCTTTCTCTTCTTGTTTGGTGAATGTTGCTCTTCCTCGTTCTTTCTCTTCTTGTTTGGTCTCGCCTAATTCTACCTGCGCTACCTCTCTTGAGCAGACTCGGTTTACTATTAAGCAGACATGCAATTTCGAAATTTTTTCGCTGGTTGCTTTTGTCCCTAAAGACCGGTTATAATACATAATATATATATGTTTTTTTTAAAACTCAGTATTGAAAGGGAATATTTTTTTGTTTGGGCGTCCGTGAATGTGAAAGAAAAATTGTGGACAAATGGACACGATTCGATAAGAGCATGAATGCTTATTTAATGGATTTGAAATTAAGGATGCAGTTTTATAGTGTTAATTAATGTTTTATAATTGTTTAATGGATTTTGAAATTAAAGATGAAGTTTTATATGGTTAATTAATGTTTACATTATCAAAATGATGGAGTTTTGTTTATATTTTTATTAATTATTCTATAGATATATGAAGTAATTATGAGCGTATTTACTCTTGTATTGATATGGAATGTGTGTGAGAATCTCCAGAGTGTTACATTTTATGGACTATATCTAAGAATCTCCAAAGTGAAACATCCCATGGGCTTTATTTGAGAATCTCCAAAACCACATGTTACTTGAGAATCCCTGAAGTGACATGTCTCACAAGCTCTACAAAAGAATCCCCAAAGTGATAAGACCCACAAACTCTACTCACTAATCACCCCAACAACACATACAATGGTTTCTAGTATTCCAAAGGTTTTTCCCAAGGAAAAGAGGGACATCCTACTAGCTCTACCCGATAATCATTCTTTGCTATTGTGTGGGGAGATATCATCCAATCATGAATGGACAATGGGTTTAGGTATTACTGGTGCATCAACTTAGTCCAAAGTATAGAATGTGTTAATAGCCTCGAAATACCTTTAATTGCTACGATTGTCGAATGGCGATGCTTGAGCCCTCATTTGCCAAGGTCTTTAGGATGGATAGTATTTCCACGAGACGATATTAAAAGGTTTGGTATCTTTTTTCTTTCTTCCATAAGAAGCCAAAAATCATCTTGCACATACATTACATGACCCCATGGGGAATGGCTGAAATCGTGATCCAATAAATAGGAATTCCCTCAAGTATTGATTTAAGGAGAGTAAGTCTACCTCAAAAGGAAATCCATTGGTTACACCAATGTTTCAACTTTTTCTCTACTTTGTTGATCAACCAATCCGTTGGTGGTATTGACAAACTTCCATTGAATTCTATTATACATGTATGATGGCATGGGGTTGGCATGTAATAAAGCACATCACTCTCCCTATGTACCTTGATGTTGGTGGTGCTTATTCTTGAACTCCTTTGTCTTGTACTTAAAAAAAATTTACCCTTCACTCAAGTGAAATCACTTATTAAGCATGGGAAGCTTATCCATGTTATTTAATCCTTGTATTAGGAATTTTGATCGAAACTATAGGGTTCCTAATATTTTTGGAGGACCAACTTCGAGATTCCACGTAGAGGCAAGGAATAGGGTCTAAAGGAAGTGGTACATGGTGATATTGACACACTTCCACTAGATTATATAATACATCTATGATGGTATTGGGTTGCAATGTAATCGAGAACATCAACCTCCCTTTGTACCTTGAAGTTGGTGGTGCTTATTGTTGAACTCCAATGTCCTAGCCTTCACAAAATCATACACTTAACTCAAGTGAAACTAAGAATGGGAAGCTTCTCTACCTTATTTTAACACTTGGATGAGGAACTTTCATAAAAAATTGTAGGGTGTTGACTATTGTCCTTGGAGGACAAACTTCGAGATTTCGGGTAGATGCAAAGGCTAGAGCCTAGAGGAGGGGGGGACATGGTTCTATTAATGAATAAAATCCCAATATAGGAAAGGGTTTTGGTATGTAGATATTTGATGTAGCATAAAAATTTGGACTTGATAAGCCATTTAGCCTCCTTGTTTATGTATTTTGGGGCATATATGAATTCCTTTTTTTTATTAAGTTGTATGCATCCTTACTACACAAATGAGAATCATTGCATATTTGTAAATAGTGGGCTGGATTCAAAAGGATCCTCATGAATATATATGTATCTAGTAAAAATGTTTTAAATTTTATGAGTATTGGGATTAATTATTATTTTTCGCATACAAATGATTTAAATAATGGTTTACTTTTTTTACGACATTCAAATGACTGAAAATAGATAATTTAGAAGGATTTTGATTAAATTACCTGAAATGGAGGACATGGAGGCCTTTGGTGGAAAATTAGTCTCCTATTCTCCCTATTCACATTTGTGATTTGCTTTGTTATATAAGTGTGACTCATTGTTTATCATAGTTGTGGAGGAATTGATGGATGCAATATGATTTGGGGCTTAAATCATGCTTTAGTACCCATTTTAAACAAATAGAATGAATTTCCAATTTAGAGAAGAAAATTGTGTGTGTACACACACACACCACTTTTGAGTAAAGAATATCACACGTTTGTTTTGAACCAATGTGAGTTTGAATTTATTAATTAATTCCCATAACTTTATGTTTCTAAGAATGTGTTATTTAAATTAACACATGTTTTTAACGTTTTAAATTATAATGTTTCATGTTTAGATTCTTTAAAATTGTGTTAAATTAGTGTTTGATATAAGAAATATAGAGATACAATTTTAATTTCAAAATTATGAATATTACTGTATGTCACACCTCTCTTTTATATATATGTATGTCAAAAGCCTTAACTCATACATTTCTTATAGATGATTTTAAATTTTTTATTTTAGTAAACAAATTTTATAAGATAGAAATAATCTTACAACTTTAGGTATTTCCATTAATTTTGAATTGAATTCTTTATAAATATTTTTTATTTTTTATTTTTTATTTTAGTAAAAATTTCATGTCATAGAAATAATATTAGAGGTTTTGGTGTGTCCATTATCAATTCGAAATGGTTTCACATTGTTTTTTAGAATATAATCTTCATTTGGAAAGATCAACAAACTCGATGGTATCACTTTTACTAAGTGAATTATTCCATTGACATATTCATATTTGAAATATGACAAACAATTATGATTATTTTGTTAACAATTTTATATACTCTTAAATACCACTAAAGTGGATGAATACACGAGCTCCACTAATACTATTGAAGATTGAGCATTTATACTATCCTAGCATACAAAAATTATTATATTTTAAGCTACACGGTGACTTAGATATGCAAGGCAATTTATCTTCAAAACAAAAAAGTTATTAATCCAATGACTTCGATACAAAAGCTTCAATAAAATATATCATTCTTTATCATATACAAGGCATTTCCTTTTCAAAGTTGTAAAAATGAAGGAAATCTTGCAAAGAGGTTGATCTTACAAACTTGTATCTACTATTTAAAACTTGTATTTACTATTTAAACGATTATGCAATAAAGGATGCCCTATCGTTATTTCACTTTAAACTATAAAATGTTGTCTAAATACATAGTCACAAAATACATCACCTTATATTACTTACATATAGTCTTTCTACTCCAAGTATATACAATTGTTAAACTCAACTACCTCACTAGGTCAGTTGTGAGTTGGTTAAGACATATACTCTTTGTATTCAATACATATATACAACTGTTAAATTCAGAAACAATTTTAACAACTATCATATGTGGTTGGTTTTGGTAATGTGCAAATCTCATTGTTTTTCCACATGAGACTTCACCAAATCCTTCATTGTGGAATGTGATGCCTCAAGAAATATAATCCATTCTCTTTTAATGAGAGATGGACAGCCCCTTATTTCCAAAAGTTGACCAATCAAGGGAAAGAACTTACAGAAATCCATTTAGTGAAATTATGTAGGTAATTATCAATATTTAGTTAAATTATGGGTATTATTTAATATCCCATGAAGAAAAGAGCTATGACATGGTTTCACTATGTAAGACCCTGTGGAATAGAGATTATCTTCAAAATAGCATAAAAAATGGGTAAGCAAGATGTTGGGATGCGACTTTCAAATCATCTATATAAAGGGGAACAAGAGTGTGGTGGTAGATGCACTCCCTAGAAAACATGAGGATGTTGATGCATTACTTTGTGTGATTTCAATTATACAACTCGATGTCAAGGAATTAATTTTTTGGACTTTGTAAGCAACTTAGCCTCTTTGTTTATGCATTTCGGGGTAGATATGAATTCCACTTTATGTTTTTCCTAGTTGTATGCACCCGTGCTATATAAATTGGAAACATTGCATATTTGAGAATAGTATTTTGGATTAAAAAGGATGCACATGAATATATATGTATCTAGTGAAAATGTTATAAATTTTATGAGCATTGAGTTTTATTTCTGGCATACAAATGACTGAAATAATGGTTTAAGTTTTTGTTTCCTTGCATACAAATGATTGAAAATAGATAATATAGAACGATTTTGTTGAAATTACGTGAAATGGAGGAGATGGATGCTTTGGGTGGAAAATTGATCCTCTATTCTCCCTATTTGCATTTGTGATTTGCTCTACTATAATTGTGTGACTCATTGTTTATCGCAGATATGGAGGAAATCACTAATGCACGATGATTTGAGGCTTAAATCATGCTTTACAAAATGCATACCCATTTCAGAGAAACAAATTGTGTGTGATATATCAGTGAATAATATCACATGTCCTTTTCTAACTAATGAGAATTTTAGAATTTATTAATTAATTCCATGTCATTAACAAATGTGTTACTTAAATTAACAAGTTTTAAAAGTTTAAAATTATAATATATCATGTTTACATTCTTTAAAATTGTGTTAAGTGTGTTTGATATAGGCAATATAGAGAAAAAAATTTAATTTCTAAATTCACATTTGTTCCTATTTGTCACAAGGCTCTTATATTTATATATAGAGAGAGATTGTGTGTTTAATGATAAATTCTTATGTCAAATAGAGTTTAAGATAAATTCTTTATAAATAATTTTTAATATTTGATTTTAGTAAGCAAAGTTCATATCTTAGAGGTTTAGGTATTTCCATTAATTTGAAATACATTTACATACATTTTTACAATATAATATTAATCCACGGTATCACATTTACTTAGTCAATTATTCACAATGACATATTTATAATGGAAAGATCACAAACAATTACGATTATATTGGTAACAATTTTCTATACTATCTTAGTATACAATCCTAACAAATTTATACTATCCTAGCATTAAAAAATTATTATATTTTTAGCTACATGGTGAGTTAGATATGCAAGGTATTTTATTTTTAAAACCCAAAACCTTAATGGAATGACTTAGATACAAAACCTTCAATACAATATACTATTCTTTATTATATACAAAAAAGAAGACAACATTCCTACAAAGAGGTCGATCTTTCAAACTTGTATCTACAATTTAACACCTGTTTATACTATTTAAAAGATTATACAATAAATGATGTTATATTTTTTATTTCACACTAAACTATAGAAAATGTTGGTTTATAAACTTGTTTGAATTTATAAAATGTTGTTTTTAAATTTAAGTGATTTAATTTTTCAATTTATCTCAAAAAACCATTGAATAGAAAAAATATAAAAGATAAAAAATTACAGTATAACTACATTATATATATATATATAAACAATATTAGTCATAATAATAATAAATTGCTTTGTACATTGTAGACCATTGGAAAGAAATAGATTATTATGAATCTGTCATGATGTCTGAAGCTGGTCCCTGTAGTCAGTGTAGAAATTTCTGAGTTTTACTGTTTGCTAGTTTATGTTAACATTTCGTGATTTTCACCTACAGCCGGTTTTGCATTGGCTGTAGGTTACTTAAGAAATTTTTCTGAACAATTAAACACACAGTAAAAAACCACTAACAGGCTGAAAAACACATTTAATAGTCACACCATAAAAATATCGACTCCGAGATTTTTGGACAAAATCAAGCCCTAGAAAAACCCCCACGGGGAAAACTAGTTAGAGAGAGAGAGAGTTTATATTATGCTTCATTATAAAAAATCAGACAATAATTTTTACAGTCAAAAAATCCAACTTATCTCAACCCATAAATTTGACCAACAGACTGTGTCGGTTTTCGTTCTTTTGCTACCTCAATTTCTGTGCAAACCTTCTCGGTAAACGTGCCAAAATTATCAGCAAATCTCAGCCTCGATTTCTGTGCAGAAGAAGAAAAATATGCCCTCGTTTTTTGTGCCCAAAACAGCAGAAAAAATGTACTATATGGACAGCATTAAATGCTACCGTACTCCTTGAAAACTATGACGAAAAAATACAAAATGCTCCCTCGAAAAACGTGCCTGATATTCACCTCGAAAACTATGCAGAAAAGTACAGTCCATACGGACCTCGATTTCTATACTGTACGGCCTGTGTATGGCCTCAAAATTCGTGCAGGGTATGGACTATAATAAATGCAGTCCTCCTTCTCTTTTTATGTTCCTTGCTTGACCTCGATTTCTGTGCCCTTCAAACCGTACTGTACGGATTCTTGGAAAATCGTGCCCTTCTCCCTTCTCTCTCAGCTAACTCTCCTTCTTTTGAAAATGAAAAGTGAAAGTGATTTTCCTCCCTCAACCCTTTTTTGACTAAACCCTAAGTGGGTATCTAATCCAACCGTGGAGAAAGATCCAATCCAATGGCTAAGATTCAATTTTATTTAAATCACTTAAATAAATTTACTCACCCACTTAAATTGATCAAAAAGTGACTTTAAGTTTATAAAGTCTCATTAAGTAGCTTTTAATGTGAGGGTCACCTTTTTCCCTCTTCTAAGTGACTTAGGCAAAAAGTCACTTAGGGAACATATTCCTAGGTACAAAAACTAACACTCCCTCTTACCGAGGAAGGTGTTCTGCACCACTCCCAACTTATCTCTGAAGAAGATAAACTTCCCCCTCCCCAAAGGCTTCATCAGAATGTCTGCAACCTGCTCATTAGTGGATATATACTGTAGCTCAACTGCCCCTCTCTGAACATAGTCACAGATGAAATGGTACCTGATCTCAATGTGCTTCAACCTGTCATGAAACACTGGATTCTCAGAGAGCTAAATGCAACTCTTATTGTCATAATAGATCACCATAGGCCTAAGCTACTGATCAAATAAATCTACCAATAACTTGCGAAGCCACAGTGCTTCACAAGTAGCCTCACTGGCTGCCATATACTTAGCCTCAGCAGAACTCAGTGCAACGGACTTCTGTTTCCTACTGAACCATGACACTGCTGCCGAGCCCAAACTGAAACAACAACCAGAAGTGCTCTTCTGATCCCTCACACAACCTACCCATTCTGAATCTGTGAACCCAACCAAGCTAACTCCACCCGAACCCTTTTAGTCCAGACCATAATCCACCATACCTGGAAGATATCTCAGTATGTGCTTTGCAGCAGTCCAGTGCACACTCCTAGGCTCAACCATGAACTGACTAAGAGTGTTAACTGCAAAACACAAGTCTAGCCTGGTATTGACCAGATACATCAATGACCCAATGAGCTGACGATATAAAGTGGGATCCACCAACTTACCCACGAAAGCATGAAGTTGCTTCGAGTTGGTGATCATAGGCGTACACATCGGCCTGCAGTCCTCCATCCGAAATCTCTTCAGAATATCAACTGCATACTTCCCCTGTCCAAGGAAAATATGTTCAAGCTCCTGCAAAACCTCCATTCCCAGATAGTAATGCATCAGTCCAATGTCTGTCATCTCATACTCCGATGCTAGATCTCTCTTGCAATGTGCAATGAGACGCTCAGCACTTGTGATAAATAGATCGTAAACATATAGCAGAAGAATGAGCGGATCTCCTCAAACCACAATGAAGTATAGGTTGGGATCAACCTCACTCTTCTGGAATCCCATCGATGTCAAGTAAGTATCAATCCTAGAGTACCAAGCTCTAGGAGCTTGCTTCAGTCGGTAGAAGGCTATCCTCAGCCTGCACACATGAGAATCTCTCCCATGAATCTCAAATCCCTGTGGATGCTCTAAATATACCTCCTCCTGTAGAAGACCATTGAGAAATGCAGTCTTCACATCCATCTGGTGGATCTTCCAACCGATCTCTGCTGCTATAGATATAACTGCCATGATAGAAGAATATCGAGCAACTGGAGCAAATGTCTCATCATAGTCAACTCCTTCAACCTGTGAGAACCCCCGCGTCACAAACCGAGCCTTGTACTTCTCCACACTGCCATCTGCAGCATGCTTTATCTTATAAAGCCACTTGGAAGTCACAACTAACTTCCCCTTAGGTCTCGACACTATCTCCCAAGCATCATTCTTCATGATGGAATGGTACTCTTCCATCATGGCATCTCCCCATACCTGATGCTGGGAAGCCTCCTCAAATGTGGATGGCTTAGAGTCATGAAGACTCGCAACAAGGGCCATATCATACCTGTCTGGCACCACACCAAGCCTTTCTGGCTCCACCACTGGCCTGATCTGCTCCTGGGGCCTACCGAATGCCTCTGCCTCCTTCAAGGTCTCCTGAAGCCACTTAGGCTTCCTCTTCCTTGAAGACTGCTCCTCCCGAACTGGACTTCGGCTCTCCTCATCTGAGGAAGTCCCGGTACCAGAAGGTCCAAAACCCCGAGGACCAGTACCTGATGAACTCGTGCTTGACGAACCTGAGATCTGAGGACTAAACCCTGAACCTGTCCCTAAAGTACTAGCCACCTGAACCTGTAGAAGCTGTGCCTATACCCTGTGATCCAGTCACTCCAAAAACCTGTGGACCTGAAATCTGCATTGAAGAAGCCTGTACCAACTGAGGTGTGGGAGGTGGTGTCTCCCCCTGCTCTAACTCCCTAGACTTCCTGAAGGCTCTCTCCTCATCAAACTTCACTTCCCGCCGGACAACAAATATCCTCGAGCTAGGTAAGTAAAGCCGATAGGCCTTCGAAGTCTCGTCATATCCCACAAATATTCCTCTCTCTGCGGTGGGATCAAACTTCGTCCTCTTCTCAGAAGGGATGTGAGAGTAAGTCAATGAGCCAAATATGCAAAAGTGTCCCACCTCAGGCTTCTTTCCTAAATACATCTCCTCAGGAGTCTTACTCCCCACTGCCCTTTGAGGACCCTTGTTCTACAGATAAACTGCAGTGCTACATGCCTCTGCCCATAGAAATAAAGGTAACCCCTATTCATGAAGCATCGCTCTGGCTGCCCCCACAATCGACATGTTCTTTCTCTCTGCTACTCCATTCTGCTGAGGAGTGTAAGGGACTGTCAACTGTCTCTGAATGCCCTCCTGTTTGCAGAATGCATCGAACTCCTTGGAGGTATACTCAGCCCCATTGTCCGATCTCAACATCCGGATCTTCCTCCCCGTCTGCTTCTCCACAAGGGCTTTGAACCCTTGGAAGACTCTCAACAGAAGCTCGGACTTCTTGCTCCTCAAGAAGTAGATCCAGGTATTCCTGGAGTAGTCATCAATGGAGCTAATGTACTACTCAAAGCTTGTCAAAGAAACTGATGACATAGGACCGCATATGTCAGTATGGATAAGATCTAGCAGCTCGGTAGCTCTCGTGTCACTGCTCGGAAAAATAGTCTTGGTGTACTTTCCCAAAGCACACCCCCGGCACACATCACTCTGCTCAATGCTGAACTCCAGTAATCCTGTAACCATGCTCCTCAACAATCTGAGAGCTGGGTGATGTAGGTGGGCCATCCTCCAATGCCAAAGCTCACATAGCTCACTGCTGTTGCTGTGTGCAAGAGTGCAATGTGGCTGAAACAAGAGCTTGTACAGCTTTCCACATATGACTCCAATGTCCATGGCACTGAACATACCTGTAGTCCTAAGATACACCTGCACTCTCCCATCCGAAAAACACACCCCAAGACCCCTGTCCTCAATGGTGGAAACTGACACAAGGTTCTTCTTCAGCCCATGGACATACAACACATCCCTCAGAGTCATGAGACTCATCGACTCCCTCTGAAATGTAATGGTCCCCCGACCAACAACTCTAACAATGGTGTTGTCTCCAACGACAACCTCCACATCTCTACCTGTCTGAGATAGCTCGGAGAACATCTCTCAAGCTCCAGTCATGTGGCTCGAGGCTCTGCTGTCAATATACCAAGTAGTGGAGGTGGATGGACTCCCCTGATGACCTGCCAACAATGAATGCTCACTATTTATATCCATGTCTATGCTGGTGTCTAAAGAGACTCTCTCTCTCTCCATCTGTCCAGCATATAGGGAAAAATCCCTCTGAAATGCATCACTAAACTCATCAACCTCTGCTGAGGCTGCTGTCTGCTATCTCTATCCCTTCTTCTTCTTCTTGCTTGGACACTATGAAGCATAGTGCCCAAATGCCCGACATGCATAACACTTGACTTTACTCAAGTCTTTCTTCTTCCCACTCTGCTGCTGCTGTTGGTGCTGCTTGGCCCCACCCTTCTTGGGACCCTTCTTCTTCTTTCCCTTAGCTGCCAAAGCCACATTCTCGTCATCAACCCCACTGTGAGATGTACTGTCCTGTACAAGACCTCTCCTAGTCTCCTCCTACACAAAGTCATCCCAAAGTCTCTCTAGTCAGGTAGGTTCTCTCTTCCCACTATGGCTTGCACAAATGCACCCCAGGGCTTTGAATCCCCATTCACTGCTGTGCGTACAAGCTCTGTAGGGGCTACCTTCTCCCCAACTACTGCAAGTTCATCCCGAACTGCAGAAATCCTGGTAAGATATGCTGTGACTCCCTCACCCCCATTCATCTTTATACTTTTGAGTTTCTCTCTGAGAACCATTTTCCTGTTCTCATTGGAACTCTCATACAAACTGATCAAGGCTGACCACATCTCGTGTGCCCTATCATTGCGTGAAATGTGAGGGATTATGTGGTCTTTAACCGCATCTAGAATGATCCTCCTAGATTTACAGTCCTACTTGTTGAAGGCTGATAGAGCTGCTGCATCTGTTGCTGCGGGAATGACAATCAGATTTGTTGTAGTGTTCCTAACTACATGCGGCCATAACTCATTCTCCTCTAATAACAGTAAAATTATGGCCTTCCACAGCACAAAATTTCCTGTCCCATCTAGCCTATCCTCCAATCTAAGACCTGTGGCCATCTCTACACCAACCCAACAAAGTGCTGCTCACTAACGGAAGGTAAAATAGTAAAATTTTTGAGTTCTGAAAATTTCTGTGTGTCTGCAAACTATCACTGTTTTCTGCCCTCAAGCTCTGATACCATGTAGAAATTTCTGAGTTTTACTGTTTGCTGGTTTATGTTAACATTTCACGATTTTCACCTACAGCTGGTTTTGCATTGGTTGTAGGTTACTTAAGAAATTTTTCTGAACAATTAAACACACAGTAAAAAACCACTAACATGCTAAAAAACACATTTAACAGTCACACCATAAAAATATAGACTCAGAGATTTTTGACCAAAATCAAGCCCTGGAAAAACCCCCACGGGGAAAACCAGTTAGAGAGAGAGAGAGTTTATATCATGCTTCAGGATAAAAAATTAGACAATAATTTTTATAGTCAAAAAATCCAACTTATCTCAACCCAGAAATTTGACCAGTAGACTGTCTCGGTTTCCATGCTTTTGCTTCCTCAATTTCTGTGCAAAGCTTCTCGGTAAACGTGCCAAAAATATCAGCAAATCTCAGCCTTGATTTCTGTGCGGAAGAAGAAAAATATGCCCTCATTTTTTGTGCCCAGAACAGCAGAAAAAACATACTGTACGGACAGCATTAAATGCTGTCATACTCCTCGAAAACTGTGTCGAAAAAACACAGAATGCTGCGTCGAAAAATGTGCCTGATATTCACCTCGAAAACTGTGTAGAAAAGGACAGTCCGTATGGACCTCGATTTTTGTGTTGTACGGCCTTGAAATTCATGTAGGGTATAGACTGTAATAAATGTAGTCCTCCTCGTTTTCTGTGCCCTGCTTGACCTCGATTTCTGTGCCCTTCAAACCATACTGTACAACTTCCTCGAAAATTGTGCCCTTCTCCCTTTCTTTTCTCTCAGCTCACTCTCCTTCTCCTGAAAATGAAAAGTGAAAGTGATTTGCCTCCCTCAACCCTTTTTGACTAAACCCTAGGTGGGTATCTAATCCAACAGTGGAGAAAGATCCAATCCAATGGCTAAGATTCAATGAGAGTAAAAATCACATTTATTTAAATCACTTAAATAAATTTACTCACCCACTTAAATTTATCAAAAGGTAGCTTTTAACGTGAGGGTCACCTTTTTCCCTCTTCTAAGTGACTTAGGCAAAAAGTCACTTAGGGAACATATTCCTAGGTACAAACACTAACAGTCCGGATATGGAGTCCTACAGCCAGGGCAACAACGATCTCCATCGCCACTGTTAATTCGGTTGTGACAGAACGCAAACACCTCATAGCGACATTTAGTACAAAGTGGTTCTTTTATCTCCGACAAATCGAAACTTTCGGCACACGTTGGGCAATCATCAACAACAACAGTGGCGTTAAGGGATTTGGCATTCCTATTTGCTTTTCCTTTTCGGAAGATACTTTGCAGTGGCTTCCATTTCTTGTCTCGAGAGCTCTCAAAATTCCAACCTTGAGAACCCTGCTGATTAACACATTTTCTGTATGAAGAATTGAAAACCAATTTATCTGGTCTTCGATGATCTAAATTGGAGGATCTTGAAAAATAAGAACCACCATTGTGTTTAGCACCCACTCCCTGCTGCGACTTGAACGGTGGGGCACCATGCTTGTTCTGTGACTCATCAATTACTGGACTTGGATTTTGTCCAATAACATTGTATGAATTATTGACAGCCAATTTATCTCGACTTGGATTTTGTGTAATAATTTTGTATGAATTAGAATTGACAGCCAATTTATCTACCCAATTTGGATGAAAATTTGTTCTGCGATGATCTGCTGTAGAAATGAAATTGGAGGATCTTGAAAAATAAGAACCACCATTGTGTTTAGAAGAACCTATTGCCTACTGCGACTTGAACAGTTGGGCACTTTGCTGGTTCTGTGACTGAATAACTCGAACGCTTGGGAATCTTGCACCAATATTTGTTTGTTACTGCAACATTTTGCTCTTCCTCGTTCTTTCTCTTATCGTTTAGTCTCTCCCAATTCTACCTACGCTACCTCTCTTGAGCAGACTCGATTTACTATTAAGCAGACATACAATTTCGAATTTTTTTCGCCGTTTGCTTTTGTCCTTAAAGCCGAGTTATAATACATAATATATATATGTTTTTTTAAAACTAAGTATGAAAAGGGAAATTTTTTTTGTTTTGGCGTCGGTGAAGGTGAAAGAAAAATTGTGGACAGATGGACACAATTCCATAAGAGCATGACTGCTTATAATGGTCTAATGGATTGATGCAGTTCTATAGTGTTAATTAATGTTTTATAATTTTTTAATGGATTTGAAATTAGTTATGAAGTTTTATATTGTTAATTAATGTTTAAATTATTAAAGTGATGGAGTTTTTTTTAAGTCGGGTTTTATTTTTATTAATTATTCTATATATATATGAAGTAATTCTGAGGGTATTTACTATTGTATTGATATGGAATGTGTATGGAGTCTCCAAAGGGTCATATTTTATAGACTATATCTAAGAATATCCAAAGTGACACATCCCATGGGCTTTATTTGAGAATCTCCAAAGCCGCATGTTACTCGAGAATCCTTGAAGTGACATGTCTCACAAGCTCTACACAAGAACCCCTAAAGTGATGAGACCCACAAACTCTACTCACGAATCACAACAACAACACATACAATGGTTTCTAACCAAGAAGCAACATATTCCAAAGGTTTTTCCCAAGGAAAAGAGGCACATCGCACTAGGTCTACCCAATAATCATTCTTTGCTATTGTGTGGGGAGATGTGGCCCAATCATGAATGGACAATGGGTGTAGGTATTACTGGTGCATCACATTCGACCAAAGTATAGAATGTGTTAAATAGCCTCGAAATACTTTTAATTGCTAGGGCAATGGCAATGTTTGAGCCCTCATCTTCCAAAGTCTTTAGGAAGGATAATATTTCCATGAGACGAAATTAAAAGGTTTTGTATCTTTTTTCTTTCTTCCATAAGAATCCAAAATTCATCTTACAAATACATTCCATGACCCCATGGGGAATGTGTGAAATCGTGATCCAATAAATAGGAATTCCCTTGAGTATAGATTTAAGGACAGTAAGTCTACTTGAAAAGGAAATCCATTGGTTACTCCAATGTTTCAACTTTTTCTCGACTTTGTTGATCAGCGAGACCATTGGTGCTATTGACAAACTTCCGTTGAATTCTATTATACATGTGTAATGGCATGGGAATGGCATGTAATAAAGCACATCACGAGCTCCACTAATGTTATTGAAGAGTGAGCATTTATACTATCCTAGCATACAAAAATTATTATTTTTTAAGCTACACGATGACTTAGATATGAAAGGAAATTTATCTTCAAAACCCAAAATTATTAATCCAAAACGTTCAATACAATATATCATTCTTTATCATATACAAGGCATTTCATTTTCAAAGTTGTAAAAATGAAGGAAATCTTGCAAAGAGCTTGATCTTACAAACTTGTATCTACTATTTAAAATTTGTATTTACTATTTAAACGATTATGCAATAAAGGATGCCCTATCGTTATTTCACTTTAAACCATAAAATCTTGTCTAAATACATAGACACTATCTATACATCACCTTATATTACTTACATATAGTCTTTCTACTCTAGATATATACAATTGTTAAACTCAACTACCTCACTAGGTCAGTTGCGAGTTGGTTAAGACATATACTCTTTTTATTCAATACATATATACAACTGTTAAATTTAGAAACAATTTTAACAAACTATCATATGTGGTTGGTTTTGGTAATGTGCAAATCTCATTTTTTTACTACATGAGACTTCACAAAATCCTTCATTGTGGAATGTGACGCCTCAAGAAATTGAATCCATTCTCTTCTAATGGGAGACGGACAGCCCCTTGTTTCCAAAAGTTGACCAATCAAGAGAAACAACTTACAGAAATCCATTTAGTCAAAATATGTAGGTAATTATCAATATTTAGTTAAATTATGGGTATTATTTAATATCCCATGAACAAAGGAGCTATGACATAGATTATCCTCAAAATAGCATAAAAAATGGGTAAGCAAGATGTTGGGATACGACTTTCAAATCATCTATATAAAGGGGAACAAGAGTGTGGTGGTCGATGCACTCCCTAGAAGACATGAGGATGTTGATGCATTACTTTGTGTGGTTTCAATTATACAACTCATGTCAAGGCATTAATTTTTTGGACTCTGTAAGCAATTTAGCCTCTTTGTTTATGTATTTTGGGGTAGATATGAATTCCACTTTATGTTTTTCCTAGTTGTATGCACCCTTGCTATATAAATTGGAAACATTGCATATTTGTGAATAGTATTTTGGATTCAAAAAGATCCACCTGAATATATATGTATCTAGTGAAAATGTTATAACTTTTATGAGCATTGAGGTTTAATTATTATTTTTGGCATACAAATGATTGAAATAATGGTTTGAATTTTTGTTTCCTCGCATACAAATGATTGAAAATAGATAATTAAGAACGATTTTGATGAAATTACGTGAAATGGAGGAGATGGATGCTTTGGGTGGAAAATTGATCCTCTATTCTCCGTATTTGCATTTGCGATTTGCTCTACTATAATTGTGTGACTCATTGATTATGGCAAATATGGAGGAAATCAGTGATGCACGATGATTTGGGGCTTAAATCATGCTTTACAAAATGCATACCCATTTCAGAAAAGCAAATTGTGTGTGATATACACACACTAACACCATTTTTTAGTGAATAATATCACATGTCCTTTTCTAACTAATGAGAATTTGAGAATTTATTAATTAATTGAATGTCATTAAGAAATGTTTTTTTTTAAATTAACAAGTTTTAAAAATTTAAAATTATAATATCTCATGTTTACATTCTGTAAATTTGTGTTAAGTGTGTTTGATATAGGCAATATAGAGAAACAAATTTAATTTCTAAATTCACATTTGTTTCTATTTGTCGCAAAGCTCTTATATTTATATATAGAGAGATAGTGTGTTTAATGATAAATTTTTATGTCAAATAGAGTTTAAGATAAATTATTTATAAATAATTTTTAATATTTGATTTTAGTAAAAAAAGTTCAAATCTTAGAGGTTTAGGTATTTCCATTAATTTGAAATACATTTACATACTTTTTTAGAATATAATCTTAATCCATGGTATCATATTTACTTAGTAAATTATTTACAATGACATATTCATAATGGAGAGATGACAAACGTATTCATAATGGAGAGATGACAAACAATTATGATTATAGTGTTAACAATTTTCGATACTATCTTAATATACAATCCTAACAAATTTGTACTATCCTAGCATACAAAAATTATTATATTTTATGTTACATGGTGGGTTACATCAAGGCATTTTATTTTTGATACCCAAAACCTTAATCGAATGACTTAGATACAAAAAGGTCAATACAATATACTCTTCTTTATTATATACAAGGCATTTTGTTTTGAAAATTATAAAAAAAGAAGACAGCAATCCTACAAGGAGGTCGATTTTACAAACTTGTATCTATGTATATATTATTTAAAAGATTATGCAATAAATGATGTTATATCTTTTATTTCACTTTAAACTATAAAAAAATGTTGTTTGTTTATAAACTTGTTTGAATTCATAAAATATTGTTTATAAATTTAAGAGATTTAATTTTTCAATTTATTTTAACAACTATTTCTAATTTATACCAAAAAGAATAGAAAAATATAAAAGATATAAAATTACAATATAACAACATTTTATATATATATATATAATGTATTAGTAATAATAATTATAAATTGCATTGTATATTGCTGACCATTTGAAACCAATAGATTATTATGAATCTGTCATGATGCCTGAAGCCGGTCTCTATAGTCCGGATATGCAGTCCTACAGCCAGCGCAGCGGCGATCTCCATCGCCGTTGTTAATTCGGTGGTAACAGAACGCACACACCTGATAGCGACATTTAGTACAAAGCGGATCGAAACTTTCGGCACACGTTGGGCAGTCATCAACAACAAGAGTGACGTTAAAGGATTTAGCGTTCCCGCTTGCTTTTCCTTTTCGCAAGCTACTTTGCGGTGGCTTCCATTTCGTGTCTCGAGAGTTTTTAAACTTCCAACCTTGAGAACGCTGCTGATTAACAGATTTTATGTATGAAGAATTGACAACCAATTTATCTGGTCTACGATGATCTAAATTGGAGGATCTTGAAAAATAAGAACCACCATTGTGTTTAGCACCCATTGCCTGCTGCGACTTGAACGGTGGGGCACCTTGCTTGTTCTGTGACTGATCAATTACTGGACTTGGATTTTGTCCAATAATTTTGCATGAATTAGAATTGACGGCCAATTTATCTGCACCGACTGGATGAAAATTTGGTCTGCGATGATCTGCTGCAGAAATTAAATTGGAGGATCTTGAAAAATAAGAACCACCATTCTGTTTATAAGAACCTATTGCCTGCTGCGACTTGAACGGTTGGGCACCTTGCTTGTTCTGTGACTGAATAACTGGAACGCTGGGGGATCTTGCACCAATATTTGTTTGTTGCTGCAACATTTTGCTCTTTCTCGTTCTTTCTCTTCTCGTTTGGTCTCGCTTAATTCTACCTGCGCTACCTCTCTTGAGCAGACTCGGTTTACTATTAAGCAGACATGCAATTTCGAATTTTTTTCGCCGTTTGCTTTTGTCCGTAAAGCCGGGTTATAATACATAATATATATATGTTTTTTAAAACTGAGTATTAAAAGGGAATATATTTTTGTTTTGGCGTCGGTGAAGGTGAAAGAAAAATTGTGGACAAATGCACACAATTCCATAAGAGCATAACTGCTTATAATGGTCTAATGGATTTGAAATTAAGGATGCAGTTTTATAGTGTTAATTAAAGTTTTATAATTGTTTAATGGATTTCATGAAGTGTTATATTGTTAATTAATTTTTAAATTATTAAAATGATGGAGTCTTTTTGTAAGTAAGGTTTTATTTTTATTAATTATTCTATATATATATATGCAGTAATTATGAGGATATTTACTCTTGAATTGATATGGAATGTGTGTGGGAATCTCTTAAGGGTCACATTTTATGGACTATATCTAAGAATCTCCAAAGTGACACAGCCCATGGGCTTTATTTGAGAATCTCCAAAGCCACATGTTACTTGAGAATCTCTGAAGTGACATGTCTCACAAGTTCTACACAAGAATCCCCAAAGTGATAAGACCCACAAACTCTACTCATGAATCACCACAACAACACATACAATGGTTTCTAACCAAGAAGCAACGTATTCCAAAGGTTTTTCCCAAGGAGAAGAGGCACATCCCACTAGCTCTACCCAATAATCATTCTTTGATATTGTGTGGGGAGATGTGATCCAATTACGAATGGACAATGGGTGTAGGTATTACTAGTGCATCACTTTAGTCCAATGTATAGAATGTGTTAATAGCCTCTAAATACATTTAATTGCTAGGGCAATGGCGATGTTTGAGCCCTCATCTTCCAAAGTCTTTAGGAAGGGTAATATTTCCACGAGACAAAATTAAAAGGTTTGGTATATTTTTGCTTTCTTCCATAAGAACCCAAAACTCAGCTTGCAGATACATTCCATGACCCCACGGGGAATGTGTGAAATCGTGATCCAATAAATAGGAATTCCCTCACGTATAGATTTAAGGAGAGTAAGTCTACTTGAAAAGGAAATCCATTGGTTACTCCAATGTTTCGACTTTTTCTCGACTTTGTTGATCAGCAAGTCCATTGGTGCTAAATTGACAAACTTCCTTTGAATTCTATTATACATGTCTAATGGCATGGGGTTGGCATGTAATAAAGCACATCACTCTCCCGTGCTTATTGTTGAACTCCTTTGTCTTGTACTTAACAAAAGCGTACCCTTCACTCAAGTGAAATCAATTATTAAGCATGGGAAGCTTATCCATCTTATTTAATTCTTGTATTAGGATGTTTGATCGAAATTATAGGGTTCCTAATGTCATTGGAGGACCAACTGCAAGATTCCACGTAGAGGCAAGGGATATGGCCTAAAGGAAGTGGTACATGGTATTATTGATAGACTTCCACTAGATTCTATAATACATGTATGATGGTATGGGGTGGCAATGTAATCGAGAACATCAACCTTCCTTTGTACCTTAAAGTTGGTGGTGCTTATTGTTGAACTCCAATGTCCTCTCCTTAACAAAATTATACACTTCACTCAAGTGAAATCACCTATTGAGAATGGGAAGCTTCTCTACCTTATTTTAACACTCAGATTAGGAACTTTTATAAAAAAATGTAGGGTCTTGACTAATGTCGTTGGAGGACAAGCTTCAATATTCTGAGTAGATACAAAGGCTAGAGCCTAGAGGAGAGGAGCACATGGTTCTATTGATGAATAAAATCCCAATATAGGAAACTGTTTTGATTTGTAAATATTTGATGTAGCATAAAAATTTGAACTTTATTTAAGCTATTTATCCTCCTTGTTTATGTCTTTTGGTGCATATATGAATTCCTTTTCAATTTTTTTTATTAAGTTGTATGCACCCTTACTACACAAATGAGAAGCATTGCATATTTGTAAACAGTGGGTTAGATTGAAAAGAATCGGCATGAATATATATGTATCTAGTGAAAATGTTTTAAATTTTATGAGTATTGGGATTAATTATTATTTTTGTCTTACAAATGATTTAAATAATGGTTTACATTTTTTTAAGACATACAAAAGACTAAAAATAGATAATTTAGAAGGATTTCTATTAACTTACCTTAAATGGAGGATATGGATTCCTTTGGTGGAAAATTAGTCTTCTATTCTCCCTATTCACATTTGTGATTTGATCTGTTATATGCGTGTGACTCATTGTTTATCACAGTTGTGGAGGAAATGATGGATACAAGATGATTTTGGAGCTTAAATCATGCTTGAGTACCCATTTTAAACAAATAAAATGAATTGCCAATTTACAGAAGCAAATTGTGTGTGTGATTATTTTGGGCTTAAATCATGCTTGAGTACCCATTTTAAACAAATAAAATGAATTGCCAATTTAAAGAAGCAAATTGTGTGTGCACACACACACACACACCGCTTTTGAGTGAAGAATATCACAAGTTTGTTTTTAGTGAATGTGAGTTTGAATTTATTAATTAATTCCCATAAATTTAACTTTTTAAGAATGTGTTATTTAAATTAACTTGTTTTTAAGGTGTTAAATTATAATGTTTGATGTTTAGATTCTTTAAAATTGTGTTAAATTAGTGTTTGATATAAGAAATATAGAGATACACTTTTAATTTCAAAATTTATGAATATTACTATTTGTCACACCTCTCTTTTATATATATATTTGTCAAATAGAGTTTAGTTATTCATTCTTTATAGATGATTTTAAATTTTTTATTTTAGTAAACAAAGTTCATAAGATAGAAATAATCTTACAAGTTTAGGTATTTCCATTAATTTGAACTGAATTCTTTATAAATTATGTTTTATTTTTTATTTTAGTAAAAATTTCATGTGATAGAAGTAATCTTAGAGGTTTAGGTATTTCCGTCATCAATTCCAAATGCTTTCACATTGTTTTTTAGAATATAATCTTGATTTGGAAAGATCAACAAACCCCATGGTATCACCTTTACTTAGTGAATTATTCACATTGACATATTCATATTGGAAATATGACAAACAATTATGATTATTTTGTTAACAATTTTATATACTCTTAAATACCACTAAATTGGACAAATACGTGATCTCCACTAACGCTATTGAAGAGTGCACATTTATAGTATCCTAGCATAAATGAATTATTACATTTTAAGCTACACGGTGGCTTAGATATGCAAGGCAATTTATCTTCAAAACCCAAAATTATTAATCCAATGACTTAGATACAAAACCTTCAATACAATATATCCTTCTTTATCATATACAAGGCATTTCATTTTCAAAGTTGTAAAAATAAAGGAAATGTTGCAAAGAGGTTGATCTTACAAACTTGTATATACTATTTAAACGATTATGCAATATAGGATTCCCTATCGTTATTTCACTTTAAACTATAAAATGTTGTTCATAGAGACACACAGTCACTAAATACATCACCTTATATTACTTACATATAGTCTTTGTACTCTAGATATATGCAATTGTTAAACTCAACTACCTCACTAGGTGAGTTGGGAGTTGGTTAAGACATATACTCTTTCTATTGAATACATATATACAAGTGTTAAATTCAGAAACAATTTTAACAACTATCATATGTGGTTGGTTTTGGTAATGTGAAAATCTCATTTTTTTACCACATCACACTTCACAAAATCCTTCATTGTGGAATGTGATGCCTCAAGAAATAGAATCCATTCTCTTCTAATGGAAGACAGATGGCCCCTTGTTTCCAAAAGTTGACCAGTCAAGGGAAATAACTTATAGAAATACATTTATGAAAAGAAAATGATGGCAACATTACATGCACTTAAGAAATGCAATCCTTAACTAATAGTTAGACACTTTAAGGTCCAAGAAGATCATGATAGTCTTAAATACTTCTTGCAATAGAGCACGGGGGATTCACTTTGTTGAGCAATATCTTATCATGTCCATTCATAAAGGGGTTTTTTTAATTGTTAAAAATAAAGTCAATATATTGTAGAAATTGAGGGGTGGGGAGTAGGGTATGGGGGATTTGTAGGTATTGGTGGTATAGAAGGGGGTTTCTAGTGAAAATAGAGAATATATCATAAAAATAGGGTTTTTTAAATTGGAAATATGCATTGGGAGGGGGGATCAACAAAAGCATTTTTGTGGGTAATTATCAATATTTAGGGAAATTATGGGTATTATTTAATATCCCATGAACAAAGGAGCTATGACATGGTTTCACTATGTCAAGACTCCATGGAATAGAGATTATCTTCAGAATAACAACAAAAATGGGTAAACAAGATGTTGGGATACGACTTTCAAATAATATATATAAAGGGCAACAAGAGTGTGGTAATCACTTATTTGAGTTTCTTTGCATGATGAATGTTTGATGTGTAGTATAAAAGTATCTTTTCCTAGAATAAAAAAGGGAGGAATATAGACATTTTCTTAAAGTGAGCTAGAATGTTTTCCAAATTATTTTAGTGGCAAAAATGGAAGTCTCTATCCTTACACCTATTTTCTCTTATAAAAAGAATTTATTTTTGTAATGCTATTTTTCTCATGAATCATTCTCAAAGCTAGTTAAAGTTGATAAGGGTGCTACGGGTAGTGACTTGGAAGATCTTACTCATAGTCTTAGGACTCTCTTCTCGATAGTTGTGATAGGTGTAAGTTTGAATTTATCGTCAAACATTCTTGCTTACTCTTTCCTTTTCTTTTGAGAACAAACATAATTTTCCATCTTAATTTCATTAACCATGTTATAAAGGAAGAATCATCCATCATTCACAAAATCGTCACCATCTAGATATGAAAAGATAGACCTAGTATTATTATTAAGAAATACTTTAAAGCCCAAGTGCTAATTCAATGTTATTGCTGGTTATTGGTTTAAGACTAGTTAAGAGAAGAATACTATCCAAATCCTCTTACATTAAGAAGTATATTCCAATGTTTTGAGATGCAATCCTTGCTGATTTGGGCCTATATGAATCTTGAATAAAGCAATGACTGTAGTTGTTCTCATATGGGCAGTGTTAAACTGAGTTGTAGACCTCACTCTATTTAGCTATATGAAGAGTTGGAAAAAAATCTGAAAAACAACTTTCTATACTACCATTAACAATATTACACCTAAGTTGGAAATCTTCGTTGAACACACTAGTGGGAATATTTAATAATGATATTTAAGTAGATGGCACAAAAAATATATGGCAAGTAATGAGATCATGTTTAGGTTTAGGATTTCTTTGAAGGGGTTGTCTTCTTGACTACACCTTGATATAATTAATGTCTAAAATAAGGATGTTGCATTGAAGTTGTTAAGCTCAATTCTAGATTAATTTTCCCTCTACTAAAGTCAGCTATTGAATTTGGCAATGTAATAAAATCTTGGAATGTTTTTGCAACAATGTATGTGGATTAAGAATCATAGGAGCTGTTGTCGGACTTGCCATCTGTTAAAGCAGTTTAGGAGAACTAAATATGTGACATTAAGTAAAACTTCATGCGATTAGGTTTGAAGTTTCACACGACATTTTGATTTCAACTATCATGGTCCTTTATATTGGTAACTTTGCTTTCTGCCTCAAAACATGAGCAGAAAAGAGTACTGACATGTTGAATATACAAGGCATAGCATCAAATGTCAAGTGATGTTATGCAATGGCATTCACTTGTATTTCTTCCAATCACTACACAGAAGTATTAAAGGCAGTATAGTAGCATAATTAACTAGACGGATTAATAATGCACCGTTAAAAAAAAAATTTGGCTCTTAAGAGGGCTAGAAACAATACGTGGAATTTCCAAGGCAAGTTAAACTTGTGTATTACATCACTTTAGGATGCTGCATTGACACCTTATAGTAGGTCCTATAATAGGTTTTGGGAATCTAAATGCATTATGTTTCATTATGGGCATTGTTCTTAAAACAATACTGATTGAGACCTAGCAAAGAGTAATAGGTGTTTTTTTAAGTTCAAGGTCTAGCACCAAAACTGTAAAGTAAAATATGTGATAGTAGTACAAAGAAAAGTCACTTCAGATTCTCAGAATTGTAGAGTTGTATTTAGGTGGTGTGTTAACATTAATTCTCCTACAGAAAATGGGATTTAGTTAAATCCCTACTAGTTGCATATTAAGGAAATGCTTTAATGCTTGTTTGTTAAAAATTATTGTTTGTTGCACTTCTTTTAAAGACTTTGTTTGGTATTAGCTTAACTTGTCTTCATGAATTATGAAAACGCCTATAGTAATGGCAATCAAGTCGGGATGTGAACGCTAGGGAAAATGGAAACTGGTTTTCTCTTTTTTGATTATGAGTAAGTGGTATTGGCTTGCCCTAGGCTTGTTTCTTTCATATCTTGTATGTACTGTTAGGCTTGCATGGTCTGTTTGCATTCTTTTATGGATATGAAACTCCATCGTTTGGGTAGCAGCGTTTATATGGAATGTGTTGTATCATTTTGGAAAAACTGATATATACCCTCCACATTGCGAAAGATTCTCTATGATTGAGTCTTGATATATATATGTTATTTCCTTTGGGATGTGCAATTGACTAAGTTACCTTCATGTATTTCCTTGAGATATGCGTTTGACTGCATTGCCTTCATGCTATTGCGTTTTTAGATATTTGATTTGTCTATTGAAGAAAGCCCTTTAAGATATGACTTTTATCATGATAAAGTTCGCCCCATTAGCTCTGCCATGTTATAACTGCCATGCCAACGTTGATCTTATATTGACAACTTTGGCATATTAGCTTCTAAAAGGAATTTAGGTGGAAGTTAGGTCTTGGAAATCAGTTGAGTAAATATGATGCATACGATCGTCATGAAATAAAAACAGGCATACAACCTGTAAATACTACAATTATTTATGATAAGATAAATACATGCAAACTTGTTAAAAGCACATTTGCAACATTTAGTCAGATAACGTACGATTAGATTATAGGAACTTGAAAGTATCTGTTGTTTTGCAAATCAATCTTATCGCCTGAGTTCAGGAATCTATTCTAGATCACTAGGTAAGACTCTGTCAAAAGTCATATCTATTTTTTAGAAAGCCGAAGTCCTGAGAGGGATAAACTCTAGCAGGCTTACCCTGGATGGAGGAGCCTAGGCCAATGCCTTGAATAGTCCTTGTAGTACCATGTAGATCCTTGCATAACATCCTTAACAGTCGAGTGCGACCTTAAGGGAAGAGATTGCGTTAGTTGTTATGTTCTTGTCTTAAATAGGATTCACGCTGTGGGTGGATGGGGGTGACCATGGAATGAGAAGTTAACTGCTACTTTTTTTATATACTTGGACACAGAATTAAGGGAGCGAGGTGAAGAGAAGAGAACCCTCTTTTTTTTAATTTAATATTATACAAAACCTCTCACCACTTATATGAATGATGGTTCTATAAGTATAGGTTACTCTGGAACTATGGATACATAGTCAGATTGTTCAGTTTGATACAATGATTGAGCTATAGGTTATTTAGGGGTTAAATGGTTGAGTTCCCTGTTAATAGAAAGACTGTTTTTTCTTTTTCTTGTCTTAGATGAAAAGGAAGGCCTATCCTCTATGAGAGAGAGGGTGAGTAAATAAATTGCAGCTAGAGTACTGCAGAATTGTACTCCTTTGAGAAATAAAGTAATAAAGGAACTAGCAAATGATTGGTGGACTTAGCCTTGTGGACAAGGTGAACCACGTGAGGTTGTCTCATTGTATTATTATGTTGTGCATGTTCATTTCTTTTCATTGTATTATTATGTTGTGCATGTTCATTTCTTTTTACAAATGCAGTATAAAGTCTTTTTGGTGGAAAATGTTACTAAACATGTTTTTGCAGACACCTAATTCCGAAACACATTACTTAACACATTAAGGTATAAGAGGGTATTTTACAAGAACGCACACGCCTCATAGCAAAGTTTAGTACAAAGCGATTGTTTTATCTCCGACTGATCGAAACTTTCAGCACACGTTGGGCTCTCATCAAGAGCATCAGTGACGTTAATGGATTTAGCGTTTCCATTTTCTTTTACTTTTCAGAAGCTACTTTGTGGGGGCTTCTATTTCGCGTCTCTAAAGCTCTCAAACCTCCAACCTTGAGGACGCTGCTGATTAACAAATTTTCTGTATGAAGAATTGACAACCAATTTCTCTGGTCTCCGATGATCTAAATTGGAGGATCTTGAAAATAAGAACCACCATTGTGTTTAGCATGCATTTCCTGCTGCAACTTGAACGGTGGGGCACCTTGTTTGTTCTGTGAATGATAAATTACTGGACTTGGATTTTGTCCAATAACTTTGTATGAATTATTGACAGCCAGTTTATGTGGATTGGATTTTGTCCAATAATTTTGTATCAATTAGAATTGACAGCCAATTCATCTACCCCGTTTGGATGAAAATTTGGTCTCCAATGATCTGCTGCAGAAATGAAATTGGAGGATCTTGAAAAATAAGAACCACCATTGTTTTTATAAGAACCTATTGCCTGCTACGAATCGAACGGCTGGGCACCTTGCTTGTTCTGTGATTGAATTACTGGAACGCTTGGGCATCTTGCACCAATATTTGTTTGTTGCTACAACATTTTTCTCTTCCTCATTCTTTCTCTTCTCCTTTGGTCTCGCCTAATTCTACCTGCGCTACCTCTCTTGAGCAGACTCGGTTTACTATTAAGCAGACATGCAATTTCAAATTTTTTTAGCGGGTTGCTTTTGTCCCTAAAGACATGTTTTATTTTTATTAATTATCCTATATATATATGAAGTAATTATGAGGGTATTTACTCTTGTATTGATATGGAATGTGTGTGGAGTCTCCAAAGGGTCACATTTTATGGACTATATCTAAGAATCTCCAAAGCGACACATCCCATGGGCTTTATTTGAGAATCTCCGAAGGCACATGTTACTTCGGAATTCCTGAAGTGACATGTCTCACAAGCTCTACACAAGAATCCCCAAAGTGATAATACCCACAAACTCTACTCACAAATCACAACAACCACACATACAATGGTTTCTAACGAGGAAGGAACTTATTCCAAAGGTTTTTCCCAAGGAAAAGAAGCACATCCCACTAGGTCTACCCAATAATCATTCTTTGCTATTGTGTGGGGAGATGTGGCCGAATCATGAATGGACAATGGGTGTAGGTACTACTGGTGCATCACATTAGTCCAAAGAACATAATGTGTTAAATAGCCTCGAAATACCTTTAATTGCTAGGGCAATGGCCATGTTTGAGCCCTCATCTTCCAAAGTCTTTAGGAAGGGTAATATTTCCACGAGACGAAATTAAACGGTTCGGTATCTTTTATCTTTCTTCCATAAGAAGCCAAAAGTCATCTTGTAGATACATTCCATCACCCCACGGGGAATTTGTGAAATCGTGATCCAATAAATAGGAATTCCCTCGAGTATAGATTTAAGGAGAGTAAGTCTACTTGAAAAGGAAATCCATTGGTTACTCCAATGTTTCAACTTTTTCTCGACTTTGTTGATCAGCCAGACGATTGGTGCTATTGACAAACTTTTGTTGAATTCTATTATACATGTCTAATGGCATGGGAATGGCATGTAATAAAGCACATCACTCTCCGTATGTACCTTGATGTTGGTGGTGCTTATTGTTGAACTCTTTTGTCTTGCACTTAACAAAAATGTACCCTTCACTCAAGTGAAATCACTTATTAAGCATGGGAAGCTTATCCATCTTATTTAATTCTTGTATTAGGAAGTTTGATCGAAACTATAGGGTTCCTAATGTCCTTGGAGGACCAACTTCGAGATTCGAGGTAGAGGCAAGGGATATGGCCTAAAGGAAGTGGTACATGGTGATATTGATAGACTTCCACTAGATTGTATAATACATATATGATGGTGTGGGGTTGCAATGTAATCGAGAACATCAACCTGCCTTTGTACCTTGAAGTTGGTGTTGTTTATTGTTGAACTCCAATGTCCTAGCCTTAACAAAATTATACACTTCACTCAAGTGGAATCACTTATTAAGAATGGGAAGCTTCTCTACATTTTTTTAACACTTGGATTAGGAACTTTCATAAAAAAATGTAGGGTCTTGACTAATGTCCTTGGAGGACAAACTTCAATATTCCGGGTAGATGCAAAGGCTAGAGCTTAGAGGAGGGGAGCACATGGTTCTATTGATGAATAAAATCACAATATAGGAAAGGGTTTTGGTATGTAAATATTTGATGTAGAATAAAAATTTGAACTGTATAAGCTCTTTAGCCTCCTTGTTTATGTATTTTGGGGCATATATGAATTCCTTTTCATGCTTTTTTTATTAAGTTGTATGCACCCTTACTACATAAATGAGAATCATTGCATATTTGTAAATAGTGGGTTCAATTCAAAAGAATCTTCATGAATCTATATGTATCTAGTGAAAATGTTTTAAATTTTATGAGTATTGGGATTAATTATTATTTTTGTCATACAAATGATTTAAATAATGGATTACATTTTTTTAAGACATACACATGACTGAAAATAGATAATTTAGAAGGATTTTGATTAGATTACGTGAAATGGAGGACATGGATGCCTTTGGTGGAAAATAAGTCTTCTATTCTCCCTATTCACATTTGTGATTTTCTCTATTATAAGCATGTGACTCACTGTTTATCACAGCTGCGTAGGAAAGGATGGATGCAAGATGATTTGGGGCTTAAATCATGCTTGAGTACCCATTTTAAATAAACAAAATCAATTGCCAGTTCATAAAAGCAAATTGTGTGTGTACACACAGACACCACTTTTGAGTGAAGAATATCACACGTTTGTTTTTAACGAATGTGAGTTTGAATTTATTAATTAATTCCCATAAATTTAAATTTTTAAGAATGTGTTATTTAAATTAACTTGTTTTCAACGTGTTAAATTATAATGTTTGATCTTTAGATTCTTTAAAATTGTGTTATATTAGTGTTTGATATAAGAAATATAGAGATACACTTTTAATTTCAAAATTTATGAATATTACTATTTGTCATATCTCTCTTTTATATATATATATTTGTCAAATAGAGTTTACTTGTACATTTTTTATAGATGACTTTAAATTTTTTATTTTAGTAAACAAAGTTCATAAGATAGAAATAATCTTACAAGTTTAGGTATTTCCATTAATTTGAACTCAATTCTTTATAAATTATTTTTTATTTTTTATTTGATGAATACATGAGTTCCACTAATACTATCCCAGCGAAATTTAGTACAAAGCGATTCTTTTATCTCCGACTGATCGAAACTTTCGGCACTCGTTGGCCTCTCATCAAGACCAACAGTGACGTTAATGGATTTAGCGTTTCCGTTTTCTTTTCCTTTTCGGAAGCTACTTTGTGGGGGCTTCCATTTCGCGTCTCGAGAGCTCTCAAACTTCCAACCTTGAGGACGCTGCTGATTAACAGATTTTCTGTATGAAGAATTGACAACCAATTTCTCTGGTCTCCGATGATCTAAATGGGAGGATCTTGAAAGTTAGAACCACCATTGTGTTTAGCAAGCATTGCCTGCTGCGACTTGAACGGTGGGGCACCTTGCTTGTTGTGTGACTGATAAATTACTGGACTTGGATTTTGTCCAATAACTTTGTATGAATTATTGAAAGCCAATTTATGTGGACTTGGATTTTGTCCAATAATTTTGTATGAATTAGAATTGACAGCCAATTTATCTGCCCCGTATGGATGAAAATTTGGTCTCCTATGATCTGCTGCAGAAATGAAATTGGAGGATCTTGAAAAATAAGAAAAGCCATTGCTTTTATAAGAACCTATTTCTTGCCGCGACTTGAACATCTGGGCACCTTGCTTGTTCTCTGACTGAATTACTGGAACAATTGGGCATCTTGCACCAATATTTGTTTGTTGCTGCAACATTTTGCTCTTCCTCGTTCTTTCTCTTCTTGTTTGGTCTCGCCTAATTCTACCTGCGCTACCTCTCTTGACCAGACTCGGTATACTATTAAGCAGACATGCAATTTCGAATTTTTTTCGCCGGTTGCTTTTGTCCCTAAAGACGGGTTATAATACATAATATATAAATGCTTTTTAAAAACTGAGTATTGAAAGGGAAAATTTTATGAATTCTATTATACAAACTTCCATTGGTGCTATTGACAAACTTCCATTGAATTCTATTATACATGTATGATGGCATGGGGCTGGCATGTAATAAAGCACATCACTTTCCCTATGTACCTTCATGTTGGCGGTGCTTATTGTTGAACTCCTTTGTCTTGTACTTAAAAAAAATGTACCCTTCACAAAGTGAAATCACTTATTAAGCATGGGAAGCTTATCCATGTTATCTAATTCTTGTATTAGGAATTTTGATTGAAACTATAGGGTTTCTATTGTCCTTGGGGGACCAACTTCGAGATTCCACGTACACGCAAGGGATATGGCTTAAAGGAAGTGGTACATGGTGATATTGACAGACTTCCACTAGATTCTATAATACATCTATGATGGTATGGGGTTGCAATGTAATCGAGAACATCAACATCCCTTTGTACCTTGAAGTTGGTGGTTCTTATTGTTGAACTCCAGTTTCCTAGCCTTAACAAAATTATACACTTCACTCAAGTGAAATCACTTATTAGGATTGGGAAGCTTCCCTACCTTATTTTAACACTTGGATTAAGAACTTTCATAAAAAAGATGTAGGGTGTTGGCTATTGTCCTTGGAGGGAAAACTTTGAGATTCCGGGTAGATGCAAAGGCTAGAGCCTAGAGAAGGGGGGCACATGGTTCTATTGACGAATAAAATCCCAATATAGGAAGGGGTTTTGGTATGTAAATATTTGATGTAGCATAAAAATTAGCCTCCTTGTTTATGTATTTTGGGGCATATATGAATTCCTTTTCATGTTTTTTATTTATTAATTTGTATGCACCCTTACTACACAAATGAGAATGATTGCATATTTGTAAATAGTGGGATAGATTCAAAAGGATCCTCATGAATATATATGTATCTAGTAAAAATGTTTTAAATTTTATGAGTATTGGGATTAATAATTATTTTTCGCATATAAATGATTTAAATAATGGTTTACTTTTTTAATGACATACAAATGAAAAATAGTTAATTTAGAATGTTTTTTATTAAATTACGTGAAATGGAGGACATGGAGGCCTTTGGTGGAAAATTAGTCTTCTATTCTCCCTATTGACATTTGTGATTTGCTCTATTATATAAGTGTGACTCATTGTTTATCACAATTGTGGAGGAAATGATGGATGCAATATGATTTGGGGCTTACCCATTTTAGACAAATAAAATGAATTTCCAATTTACAGAAGAAAATTGTGTGTGTACACACATACACCACTATTGAGTGAAGAATATCACAAGTTTGTTTTTAAGCAATGTGATTTTGAATTTATTAATTAATTCCTATAACTTTATGTTTCTAAGAATGTGTTATTTAAATTAACACAAGTTTTTAACTTTTTTAAATTATAATGTTTGATGTTTAGATTCTTTAAAATTGTGTTAAATTAGTGTTTGATATAAGAAATATAGAGATACACTTTTAATTTCAAAATTATGAATATTACCATTTGTCACACCTCTCTTTTATATATATGTATGTCAAACTAGTTTACTGATACGTTCCTTATGGATGATTTTAAATTTTTTATTTTAGTAAACAAATTTTATAAGATAGAAATAACCTTACAAGTTTAGGTATTTCCATTATTTTGAATTGAATTCTTTATAAATTATTTTTTATTTTTTATTTTAGTAAAAATTTCATGTCATAGAAATAATCTTAGAGGTTTTGGTGTTTCCATCATCAATTCGAAATGCTTTCACATTGGTTTTTAGAATATAATATTGATTTGGAAAGATCAAGAAACCCCATGGTAGCACCTTTACTTAGTGAATTATTCACATAATTTAGAAAGATTTTGATGAAATTACGTGAAATGGAGGAGATGGATGCTTTGGGTGGAAAATTGATCCTCTATTCTCCCGATTTACATTTGTGATTTGCTCTACTATAATTGTGTGACTCATTGTTTATCGCAGATATGGAGGAAATAGTGATGCAGGATGATTTGAGGCTTAAATCATGCTTTACAAAATGCATGCCCATTTTAGAGAAACAAATTGTGTGTGATATACATACACTAACACCACTTTTTAGTGAATAGTATCACATGTCCTTTTCTAACTAATGGGAATTTTAGAATTTATTAATTAATTCCACGTCATTAACAAATTTGTTATTTCAATTAACAAGTTTTAACAGTTTAAAATTATAATATCTTATGTTTACATTCTTTAAAATTGTGTTAAGTGTGTTTGATATAGGCAATATAGAGAAAAAAATTTAATTTCTAAATTTACATTTGTTCCTATTTGTCACAAGGCTCTTTTATTTATATCTAGAGAGAGATTGTTCGTTTAATGATGAATTCTTATGTCAAATAGAGTTTAAGATAAATTATTTATAAATAATTTTTAATATTTGATTTTAGTAAGCAAAGTTCATATCTTAGAGGTTTAGGCATTTCCATTCATTTGAAATACATTTACATACTTTTTAACAATATAATCTTAATCCATGGTATCACATTTACTTAGTAAATTATTCACAATGACATATTCATAACGGAAAGATGACAAACAGTTAAGATTATATTGGTAACAATTTTCTATACTATCTTAGTATACAATCCTAACAGATTTATACTATCCTAGCATACAAAAATTATTATATTTTTAGCTACATGGTGAGTTAGACATGCAAGGCATTTTATTTTTAAAACCCAAAACCTTGATAGAATGACTTAGATACAAAACCCTCAATACAATATACTCTTCTTTATTATGTACAAAAAAAAGACAGAAATCCTACAAGAAGGTCGATCTTACAAACTTGTATCTACAATTTAACACCCGTATATACTATTTAAAATATTATGCAATAAATGATGTTATACCTTTTATTTCACTCTAAACTATAAAAGAAATGTTATACCTTTTATTTTTCTCTTCCTCGTTCTTTCTCTTCTCGTTTGGTCTACCTGCGCTACCTCTCTTGAGCAGACTCGGTTTACTATTAAGCAGACATGCAATTTCGAATTTTTTTCGCCATTTGCTTCTGTCCTTAAAGCCGGGTTATAATACATAATATATATATGTTTTTTAAAAACTGAGTATTAAAAGGGAATAATTTTTTGTTTTGGCGTCGGTGAAGGTGAAAGAAAAATTGTGGACAAATGGACACAATCCACTAAGAGCATGACTACTTATAATGGTGTAATGGATTTGAAATTAAGGATGTAGTTTTATACTGTTAATTAATGTTTTATACTTGTTTAATGGATTTGAAATTAATTATGAAGTTTTATATAGTTAATCAATGTTTAAATTATTAAAATGATGGAGTTTTTTTTAAGTCAGTTTTTATTTTCATTAATTATCCTATATATATATGAAGTAATTATGAGGGTATTTACTCTTGTTTTGATATGGAATGTGTGTGGAGTCTCCAAAGTGTCACATTTTATGGACTATATCTAAGAATCTCCAAAGCCACACGTCCCATGGTCTTTATTTGAGAATCTCCAAAGGCACATGTTACTTGAGAATCCCTAAAGTGACATGTCTCACAAGCTCTACACAAGAATCCCCAAAGTGATAAGACCCACAAACTCTACTCACAATCACAACAAAAACACATACAATGGTTTCTAACCACGAAGGAACGTATTCCAAAGGTTTTTCCCAAGGAAAAGAGGCACATCCCACTAGCTCTACCCAATAATCATTCTTTGCTATTGTGTGGGGAGATGTGGCCCAATCATGAATGGACAATGGGTGTAGATATTACTGGTGCATCACATTAGTCCAAAGTATAGAATGTGTTAAATAGCCTTGAAATACCTTTAATTGCTACGGCAATGGCGATGTTTGAGCCCTCATCTTCCAAAGTCTTTAGGAAGGGTAATATTTCCACGAGACGAAATTAAAAGGTTCGGTATATTTTATCTTTCTTCCATAAGAAGCCAAAAGTCATCTTGTAGATACATTCCGTGACCCCACGGGGAACGTGTGAAATTGTGATCCAATAAATAGGAATTCCCTCGAGTATAGATTTAAGGAGAGTAAGTCTACTTGAAAAGGAAATCCATTGGTTACTCCAATGTTTCAACTTTTTCTCGACTTTGTTGATCAGCCAGACAATTGGTGCTATTGACAAACTTCCATTGAATTCTATTATACATGTCTAATGGCACGGGAATGGCATGTAATAAAGCACATCACTCTCGCTATGTACCTTGATTTTGGTGGTGCTTATTGTTGAACTATTTTGTCGTGTACTTAACAAAAATGTACCCTTCACTCAAGTGAAATCACTTATTAAGCATGGGAAGCTTATCCATCTTATTTAATTCTTGTATTAGGAATTTTGATCGAAACTATAGGGTTCCTAATGTCCTTGGAGGACCAACTTTGAGATTCGAGGTAGAGGCAAGGGATATGGCCTAAAGGAAGTGGTACATGGTGATATTGATAGAATTCCACTAGATTCTATAATATACGTATGATGGTGTGGGGTTGCAATGTAATCGAGAACATCAACCTCCCTTTGTACCTTGCATTTGGTGGTGTTTATTGTTGAACTCCAATGTCCTAGCCTTAACAAAATTATACACTTCACTCAAGTGGAATCACTTATTAAGAATGGGAAACTTCTCTACCTTATTTTAACACTTGGATTAGGAACTTTCATAAAGAAATGTAGGGTCTTGACTAATGTCCTTGGAGGAAAAACTTCAATATTCCGGGGAGATACAAAGGAGAATAAAAATTTGAACTATATAAGCTATTTAGCCTCCTTGTTTATGTATTTTGGGGCATATATGAATTCCTTTTCATGTTTTTTTATTATTAAGTTGTATGCACCCTTGCAACATAAATGAGAATCATTGCATATTTGTAAATAGTGGGTTCATGTTGGAGCAGGGCCCCGTAGCTATAGGAAAAGATACTATATCGAAACAAGAAAGTCAAAGGAAATAGTACCTGAAGCGGCTCAGAAGAGAGCTCAACCACTGCATTTAAGGCAGCGGTGATGCCAGGAGGGCTCAACTACCCTCATGAATAGAGAAGGAGCAACGAGCTGAGGTATTAAATACAAAGGACAGAAGGGGAGAAACCAAGGAAGCGGCGCCCATACCTACGATCAACGCCGAAAATCGTGGAAGACTACAGAAAGCTGCAGTGTGACCAGTAAGCGGTAGTTCAAAGTGCAGGTAGGCCGACTGTCACAGTTAGGGTTTTGGGTTACTGTTGGGATAGGCCCGTAGTTTTTTATCATGGTGAGACCTTCGGGCCACCTATTTAAGCATGTATTTTGTATTATGAAGGGTTAGCTAGCTAGTTAGTTAGTTAGTCAGTTAGATAGTAGTTGACAAGGTTGTAACTGTTGTCATTAGTATAGTGAGACATTGAGGAAGAGTCGAGCTCTAGTTCTGTTGTAAAAGCTGTAGTTATCTTACTGTAACTAGCATCCGACTCCTTGAGCATGAATGTAACAATCCGCAGGGATTGAGCGAGAGAGAGAGAGGATATATTGTAAGAAGAAATCATAATAGGAAGAGAAGAGATCTAAGAGAGAAGGGATCCCAGCTGAGTGCATGGAGCTTCCCAGAAGATCTCAAGCTGCATAAGAGGTTGCAGCGGAACTCTGTTACTCTCTCAAGATATAATATAAACATAGTTCCTGTGGACGTAGCTTCCTCCCTGGAAGTGAACCATGTAAAATACATGTGTTGTGCGACTGTTTCATGTGATTGTGCTATGCTTATTTGCTATCTGTTATTTGTTACATGAACTTTGCTTATCAGTTAATGAATGCATGTATGTTGTCCTTCGGTTTACAGTAACATAGAAGGTTAAATGCAAGTTGAATGTGTTATGTATTCTATATATGAGTTTATGAGTGCTTGATTCACGACAGTAACAGCTACTGTGTTAAGTGACTTCTATATATTTAGTTCGGCAAGTTGAGTTTGATTAATGTTAAGCATGTTAAACTATAGAAGCTTAAGTGAAGTTGTTTAACACCTTGATGAAAGTTAACTGAGCTATTATACCCAGAAAGGAAGCCTCTGGACCTTGAGGGTTGTTAAGTATATTGAGTCTCACTATAGGAAGTATCGCAGTGTAGAAAGGCGATATCGCACCATCGGAGGAGATACGGTGTGAGATATCGTAGGTTAAGAGTTAAGCAGAAGAGTAAGTTTGCGCATCATCCTAGAAACTGCGATGCGATAAGAGCCAGTCCTGTAGCAGAGTCAGCTAGGAAGAGAGTGACAGCCCGTGCTAAGAGAGATCCCACTGGTTAAGTAGAGTCAAGAGAATCTAGGATGCTACAGAACCTGGTTGAGGAAACATGATTCTTTATCCAACCCATTTAAGATCACTTCGGGTGAGACTTCATGTTGTTCCGCGGTCTGTCACCGACTGGGCCAGTGAGCTAGGGGTTTTGTTGGTACAATAAAGTAGACCCGAGTCTACCTATAAGAATTCAACAAATGGTTTCGATGCTCATTTTGAACAAATTGAAGAGCTGGTGTTCTATTGGCATGCTACTAAAGAAGAACTCAACCAGTGGGTTGAGTCTAAGGAAAGAGAATTTGCTGCGAAAAAAAAGAAGAGTCCTAGGCTTACTACAGAGGACTGGTTACAGAAACATATCTTCACAGACCTACATGAGATCTTTTTTGTGACCTATGCAAATGAGTTGTACGATTGGTTGTCAAAGTTGAATGATAAGCATGTATTCAAGAAGAAACATAATATTGTCTGGACACCGGAGCTGACTCACACCAAGAAGAGCATAGATAATCCCATGTAAGGTTTCATTACAGAGTTTGCAGTTGATCAAAGAAAGAGTTTCAGCGAAGTAGAGAGGTACTTCTTCAAAGGATATTGCGGTAAGCACTTGAACTCTTTAAATTTGTTCCTTAAGATGTTATTGTATGAAAAAGGAGTACTCGATATATCCTCAGATGAATAAGTTAAGTAAGTGTAATGTCACAAGAGTTTGAGAGTGATTCTGAAGAAATTGGATGTACACGTAGCAGTAAAAGATATAAAGTAGATTTTAGATCTTCCTTCTTTGAAGACAGTTCAGATAGTACTAGAGAACAGAGTCAAAGTAATAGAGAAAGAACATCAGGGGGTATCCCTTACCACCCTTATACCCCACATAAACAAATCGGGACTCAGAATAATCCCATAGGAACTCCATCTAGTAGTTTACACACAATACATACTACATTTACACCGCCAAGTGGTAGTAATACAACAAATCAGAATCCACCTTGTATAAACAGAATGGGGGATGACATGAAATTACATACCTTCAGGGGTACAGGGGTAGAAGACCCAGAAAAACAATGGTTCCTATGTGAAGCTGTATGGACCATTAAACAGATCCAGGATGACAATACTAAGCTTGTCCAGTTGGCCATTACACTTAGAGAAAGAGCTTTAACACGGTATATGAAGTATACATCAACGTAGATTAGAACACTCGTAGAGGTCAGGACCACAATGATTAAGGAATTTAAGAAACCCAAGTCTGAGTCACAATGTATCACAGAACTTGAAGACATCAAATGTTTAGCCACAGAGTCAGTATGGGATTTTGATCAGAAATTTAAAGCTCTTATAGACCAAGTTATTTTTGAGTTTGCGTTGGAGCAGCATAAGGAATGGTTCATCACAGCACTTCTCCCTCATATCATACTTCCACTAATGCAATAGAAACTCCATATGCAGGATGAAGCATTGGAGACAGGAATCAAACTAGAGGCTTCACCTCTAGCTGAGACTAGTGCAAGTATGACAAACTTACAGAATCAGTTAGCCAATCTCACTTTATAGCTACATGAGATTAAGAAAGGAAAATAGGTTGAACATGAACGATGGTGTACAAAGTGTAAAGGAAATGGCCATAACAAAGATAATTGTCCAGTATTTGTTGAGTATCTAGCAAGTGGGGCTCCTAACCCCTTAGTACAAACTCAAGGGCCATGGTGTGAAATCTGTAAAACAAGAGGACATAGACCACAGGAATTCCCTTTACTTCAGAAGTGTGTACAAACTCCTATGAATTTATACTGTAACTTCTGTAAGTCAATAGGACACGATGAAAATAATTGCAGAGCTTATGATCTCATGATAGAGAGAAAACATGAATTCTACAGAGTCCAATCAGAGACACAAGGACCATAGCATGAACCGGCTCATGATGGCCGTGGTGGAGGATTCAGAGGATGAGGCCGTGGTGGAGGCTTTGGCTGTGGCCATGGAACGATTGTTTGTTACAACTGTGGAGCCATAGGACATTGTGCTAGAGATTGTCAAAATCCTACTAGAACATGTAAGTATTGCAAGTCCTATGCTTATACTATAGAAGAATGCCCTATCTTGATAGCCAAGATTAAGGATCCTAAGGCAGCAGTAAACTAAAATATTCAGCTTATTGCTGCTGAGCTGAAAGAACTAGAACCAAGAGTCAATATTGTGACTCGCAGTGGTGCTTCTACTAGTAAGACATCGCAGGATGCCAAAAAGAATACAGGTCCAAAGTGGGTGCGTAAAGCAACTGATAAATCTACACCACTTGACCTGCAGAAGAACAAACAAACATTTTAGCAAGCTAAAACTTTCTTTACTGACCCTACACCAGCAGTATCGCAGATATTTCCTCATAGGGGGTTACAACAACAAAAATCTTGTGGCGTTAGTCTGGTGCAGATATCGTAGGTACCACGTCGGGAAGGTGGGAAGAGGATGAGTTGACAGGAAGTGTACAATCCTTCCTGCGGAGCTGCTTGAAACTCATAAGAAATGAGAAAGCCATAGGAGCGCTTCAACGCATCATAGATCAGTATTAGCAGTATTCTTCCCTGGGCACTACGCCGCGTGTTGTTCATAATATTATGGGCCATACAAGAACAGGAAGAGAAATAAGACTCACAATACAAATTGGAGAGTTTGAAATGGATGAGGTAATCCTAGATTTAGGATCAGAGGTAAATGTTCTTACTAACCAGACATGGGAACAGATGGGTATCCCTAGGTTATCCAGATCACCTATCCATCTGCGACTAGCCAATCAGCAAAGGGTATCGCCACTGGGTCGATTACCACAAGTACCAGTTGATATTGACGGAGTACGCAGCTTTGCATATTTTGAAGTCATAGAAATTATTGGCGATATCAGACCATATCGAGCTTTATTAGGTATTGATTGGGCAATTGATAACATGGTTGTTATCAATTTAGAGAAAATACAAATGACCTTTGAGGATAAACAGATTCGAGTCATCGCACCATTGGATCTTTTTCAGGGTCCTCGATACATTGAACCTATCAGAGTAGAGGAATAGGTGTGTAATATGGAGAGCTTCTATCAGATGACTACTGACAAGAGTGATTATATCAACCCCACTGCGGAAGGAAATATTAGTTGGCGATGTGACAGCTCATGCGCGTCGGATTCGGATGTTGGTTTAGAAAATTGACAAAATAGACTTTATGAAGTTTCAGTTCGCTATGTGCATTTATGACTAAGTCACTGCGATGGATTGGCATAGAGGTTAAGGATATTTCATCATTTGATGGCTTAGCAGATGTCAATGACTTTTTACAACAGTTTGAGCAGGAAATCCCTCATGAGCATACGATGGAAGCTATTGACATTGCAGTAAGAGATACACCTGCAATATAGTGGCATGCACATAAATAAAATATCGCATCATGTGATGATTTTAAGAGATTGATGGCGATCAGATTCTCTAATGACAAGGAACGTTTCTAGTAGAAATATATAGGAGAAAGTGACCCCAGGTCACATATTAATATTTGTGAACAGAATTGGTTGGACATTCCAGAGGATGAATGGGTTCACCTATTCATTCACACTTTAGACGCAGTCCCAAGGAACTGGTACACTGAGACAGAGTTACACAGAGGAACGATTACATGGCTAGTTATGATAGACAGCTTTCTACTCACGTTCACTTTTGAATCTGAGTACCAAAGCATTGATCAGGCTCTAGAGATTATAAAGACTAAGATATTTGATGACTGTACCCTACCAGTGTATGCTCAACATGATTGGGCTATCCAGTTAGAACATGCGATAGAGTGTTACAACTTCGCAGAAGATCCAGGTGATGAGGATGAGAATCCTCGCAGTATCAACATTCCAGAGTCAGAAGGGGCTTGCGAAGTTGAGGGACCAAAGCTAGAGATTCCAGCTGTCACAAAGCCTATTAATATTAAAAAGATCAATATTGGCACAGAAACAGAACCAAAGTTTGCTTCTATTGGAGACTATTGGGATGATGAAACGGTAGGACACATCGCAGATTTGTTACATGACTATCAAGACTTATTTCCCACTAAGTTTATAGAAATGAAGGGAATAGTAGGAGATTTGAGAGTCATGAGGATACCTTTGAAAGAGGATGCTAGTCCAGTTAAGCAGCATCCATACAGATTAAATCCTCATTATAAAGAAAAAGTTAAGGATGATATTGATAAGATGTTAGCAGCAGGCATCATTGATCCAGTAGAAAAGAGCGAATGGGTTAGTCCCATGGTTTTGCAGGAAAAGAAAACTAAAGGAGAAATCAGGATTTGTGTCAATTTGTGCAAACTCAATGATGCATCGCTTCATGACCTGTTTATGACACCTTTTACTGATGAAGTTTTAGACAATGTAGGAGGACAGGAGATCTACTCATTCACTGATGGCTTTTCAAGCTATCACCAGATAAGAATCCATCCAGAGGATCGACATAAGACCACCTTTGAGATAGAATGGGGCTCATTCCAGTATACGTTAATGCCCCTTGGTCTTAAAAATGCACCAGCTATTTTTTCTAGAGTAGTAGTTGCTGTCTTTAAGGAATACATCCATAAATTCCTAGAAGTCAATTTTGATGATTGAACTGTATTTGGATTAATCAAAAATCATATATGAGATTTAAGGCTCATGTTAGAGAAATGTAGGCAATATCAGATTTCTATTAACTTGAATAAATGTATATTCTGTGCACCATTTGGTATTTTGTTTGGTCATATTGTTTGTAGACAAGGCTTGATGGTAGATCCCGCAAAGATTTCCATCATTGTAAATCTCCCAGCACCCAACTCAGTCAAGCAATTGAGGACAGTGCTTGGTCATACAGGGTATTATAGAAAATTCATCAAAGGCTATGCAAAGATCATGGCACCTATGGAAAAGTTGTTAAAGAAAGAAGAAAAATTCCTATGGAATGAGGAATGCCAACAAAGTTTAAGCACTCTTAAAGAGAAGATGGTTACAACACCCATCTTAGTATTTCAAGATTAGAACAAGCAATTTCATGTACATGTGGATGCACCTGGAATCGCACTGGGGATTGTCTTAACACATACAGGAGAAGGGGGTATCGATCACCCTATCACATACTCAAGTAGAAAGTTATCTACCACAGAAAAGAACTACACCACTACAGAAAGAGAACGATTAGCTATGGTGTATGCTCTACATAAGTTTAGGCACTACCTGTTGGGTGCCCCATTCAATATGTTCACTGACCATTCCGCTTTAAAGTATTTGGTCAATAAGCCAGTATTAGGGGGAAGGATCTGTAGATGGTTACTTCTATTTCAAGAGTATGATTTTGAAATTATTGTAAAACCAAGAAGATTGAATGCCCAACCAGATCATCTATTGCGAATAGAATCAGGAGAATAACCAAGCAATCTAGAGGATAATTTTCCAGATACGCAATTGTTTTCTATCCAGATCACAGATGAGTATTACACAGATATTATTAACTTTTTCACTATAGGGTGGGCACTAGTTGACCTGACTAAGCAGCAAAAGAAATAGTTAGTTGTTAAAGCAACAGATTTCACTTTGATCGCAGGACATTTATATAATTTAGGTCCAGATGAAGTCCTGCGCAGATGCATTATGCCGCATCAGAAAAAGGCCATTATCAGAGAAGCACATTCAAGTACCGCAGGAGGTCATTTCGCAGGAAATCCGACTGCTTAGAAAAATCTAGCTGCAAGATTATGGTGGCCTACTTTGCATAAAGACACTAAGGAGTTTTGCAGATGCTGCGATATCTGCCAGAGGGTAGGAAAACCTTCGCGGAGAGATGAAATGCCGCTGCAACCACATATTACACTGTGGGAATTTAACAAGTGTGCTATAACTGCAGTAAGGAATTGTGATGCTTCTACAACTGCACAGTTCATTTTTGAAAACATCATAAGTAGATTTGGATGCCCAGTAATTTTGATGAGTGGTTAAGGCACACACTTTCTGAATCGCACTATTTAGGCCTTGACAGAGGAATTTCAGATACATCATCATAAGAGCACTCCCTACCACCCACAAGCTAATGGTACGGTGGAGGATTTTAACAAGATTCTAGAAAATGCTCTTACTAAGATCTGTAATAGCCAAAGAGATGATTGGGACGTTGGGGTTAATGCTGTGTTATGGGCTTGTAGGACTACATGCAAGAAACTTACAGGACACACACCTTTCATCTTGGTGTGTGGACAAGAGGATGTTATGCCTATGGAATATATTATTCCCAGTTTAAAAATTTCTCAAATTACTGAGATCTCTCATACAGAGATGATGAATGAAAGATTAGCACAACTTCTTTCCTTAGAAGAAGACAGATTCATCGCAGGATTTCATAAAAAAGTGCAGAAGGCATGAGAAAAAGCATGGCAAGACAAGCACATCAAGAGCAAGATTTTTCTGATAGGAGACCTAGTGCTCCTTTACGATAGCAAGTTTGTTAAGTTTCCAGGGAAGTTCAAGACACATTGGTTGGGGCCATATCAGATTCAGCAAGTCACAAACGGAGGTGTCCTTCAACTCAGTAAACTAAACGGGGAACTTGTTCCTACTTTGATTAATGGCAATAGGCGTAAGCCTTATAGTGATAGCCACTCCACCTATAAACCCTAACTCTAAGAACTATGTGGTGCAGATGTACAGTGTAGTACAAAGGAGGCATCGCACCCATAATTAGTCTACACCCAAAAAAAAAAAAAAATCTAAGTAGGAGGAATCACAGCAGGAAATTTTATTTTGCGTAAGTCATAGGACGCTTGTAGAGTTTTTGAACGTTGTGGAGTCTCATGCCAACTTTGTGTTCCAGTACGATGTGGTGTGACATTGCAGCGAGGTGATGTTCCCCGTGCCACAAAGACAATTTTTGAAAAGGGACTGAGGGCCAGTCACTTCGCCCTCTGACAAGCAATTAATCTAGATATGACAGGTACACGTTACCCCAGATTTGGAAACAGTACAAGGATTGTCCTATATTTGGTAAATCTTGGTCGAGACCGACGCCTGTACACATTTTTCAAGAGAGATTTGATCGGATTTTTAGCACTTAATGAGGATCGAGGCACCGGGTGTTGTCTTATCCATGCAATAAATGCCGCCAATGGGTCCATCTTAAGCAACCATTTCTTTAGAGATTATCACCTTCATTACAAATACACAGATCATTAAGACAGAAGGGATAATTTTGCGATTTCTGAGAGTTATAGAGAAATTTGTAGAATTTTTCCCTGTGCAGAGATACTCTAGTTACACAGTGCTAGTTTACCCATTTTCGCAGCCATTACCAGTCCAGAGTATTGCACCAGACAGTTTATGTCCAAGAAGGAACCTTTAGAAGATGTTGTGCGATGATTATAGTGTGGTGGCCTCGAGTCTACAATGACGACGCCGCCCAGGGTTGTGAAACTAGGTGCACCACAGGTCAGGCAGACGCCAAGGATGAAGAGTCAAGCTCAGATAGTAGAAGAGTCCAGCTCAAAGCAGAGAAAAAGAAAGACGAGAAAATCATTGAAGATAAGAAAACAGAGAAGAAAAATGATGAGAAGAAATATACCGACAAGAAGAAAGATGAAAAGGAGAGTGATTAAAAGGTGGATAAAAAGAAAGAGAAAGAAAGTAAAAATGAGAAAAAGAAAGAGAAGGAAAAGGTTGATAAAGTACCACCATATCCAGGATATTTTCTTACTACAAAATGCAGACAAAAGCTTGCTCTCGGAATGGAATGCATGGTTTGTGTAGTTTTCGTATGAAAGAATTTAGACCGAATGAAGTGTTTGAGAAGGATGGAAGATACAAATTTATATTTTCTTTCTGACACAAGTTCTAACCCAGATAAAGAGGAAAATATATCTCTGGAAGGCTTCTCAAAAGCTCAAATATCCTTAAAGGAGCTGCTGATCCATGAAGAGACCTATATGCAAATTTGGAGTATATATTATGTGAGGGAAGAATAGATAAGAGATATATATGAACTAAGTTTATAGAAGACGATCCCAAAGATGATAGAAAGCACAAAGGAGAAAAGAAACAGTGGCCAAGATGGAGGAAGATCACAAGGCGCAGATTGCTGAGCTTGAGGCTCGAGCACCAGGAACACCTGAGGTAGACAAGGAAGAAAGGGCGCATGCCTTTAGACTCACTTCAACACAGATGAAGTGTCATATAGATGATGTAGATTCATTACTAGCTGATGCAACGAAGACATGGTCGGAGCTAGAAGAGCTCCCAGATAGACTGGATTTGCAGCAGAGCATCCAGAACATAGAAAATGCAGTAGAAGCAATTAAGGAAGAAGTCAAGAGCTTAGGAGCTCTTGTAAAGATGAATAAGACGACAAAGATGAACCATTTGCAACAGGAAACATAGCGGTTGCGAGAAAAAGAAATACAATTCAATAATATGCCTCAACCGTATCAGGAACAAATCGCAGAGCTGTTCAATGCGGTTGAGGAGACGGTCAAGGAGTTCACTACAAGAAAAATTGAAATTCATAGCGCAGAAGACCCCATGATTACTCAAGTTATGCTTGATGCGGCACAAGACTATGTCGAAGCTATGGACAAGGATGTCGCAAGACTCAGGGAGATATTCACAAGGACATCGCAGGAAGCCAAGGAGAAGCTACAGAAAGAGAAACCAGATGTTAGTGGCTCAGAGACAAGCCACAAGTAAGTGTTAGGGGACTGTTGGAGCAGGGCCCCGCAGCTATAGGAAAAGCTGCTATATCGAAACAATAAAGTCAAAGGAAATAGTAACTGAAGTGGCCAAGAAGAGAGCTCAAACACTGTAATTAAGGTAGCAACAACGACAAGAGGGCTCAACTACCCTCATGAATGGATAAGGAGCAATGGGCCGAGGTATTAAAGACAAAGGACAGAAGGGGAGCAACCGAGGAAGCGGCTCCCATACCTACGATCAGCGCCGAAAATTGTGGAAGACCGCAGAAAGTTGCAGTGTGACCAGTAAGCGGCGGTTCAAAGTATAGATACGTCGACTGTCACAGTTAGGGTTTTGGGTTACTCTTGGGATAGGTCCACAGTTTTGTATCATGGTGAGACCTTCGGGCCACCTATTTAAGCATGAATTTTGTATTATGAAGGGTTAGCTGGCTAGTTAGTTAGTTAGTCGGTTAGATAGTAGTTGATAAGGTTGTAACTATTGTCATCAGTATAGTGAGACATTGAAGAAGAGTTGAGATATGGTTTTGTTGTAAAAGTTGTAGTTATCTTACTGTAAGCAGCAGCCGACTCCTTGAGTATGAATGTAACAATCTGCAGGGATTGAGAGAGAGAGAGAGAGAGGATATATTGTAAGAAGAAAGCATAATAGGAAGAGAAGAGATCTAAGAGAGAAGGGCTCCCAACTGAGTCCTGGAGTTTCCTAGAAGATCTCAAGTTGCATAAGAGATTGCAGCAGAACTTTGTTACTCTCTCAATATATAATATAAACACAGTTCCTGTGGACGTAGCTTCCTCCCTGGAAGTGAACCACGTAAAATCCATGTGTTGTGCAACTGTTTCATATGATTGTGCTATGCTTATTTGCTATCTGTTATTCGTTACATGATCGTTGCTTATCAGTTAATGAATGCATGTATACTGTCCTTTGGTTTACAGTAACATAGAAGGTTAAAGGCAAGTTGAATGTGTTAAGTATTCTGTATATGAGTTTATCAGTGCTTGATTCATGACAGTAACAACTACTGTGTTAAGTGACTTCTGTATATTTAGTTCAGCGAGTTGAGTGTGATTAATGTTAAGCATGTTAAAGTATAGAAGCCTAAGTGAAGTTGTTTAACAGCTTGATGAAAGTTAACTGAGCTACTATACCTAGAAAGGAAGCCTCTGGACCTTGAGGGTTGTTAAGTATATTGAGTCTCACTGTAGGAAGTATCGCAGTGTAGAGAGGCGATATCACACCGTCGGAGGAGCTGCAGTGTGAGATATTGCAGGTTAAGAGTTGAGTAGAAGAGTATGTTTGCGCATCATCCTAGAAGTTGCGACGCGATAAGATCCAGTCCCGTAGCAGAGTCAGCTAGGAAGAGAGAGACAACCCATGCTAAGAGAGATCCCACTGGTTAAGTAGAGTCAAGAGAATCTAGGATGCTACAGAACCTGGTTGAGGAAACGTGATTCTTCAGCCAACCCATTTAAGATCACTTCGGGTGAGACTTCAGGCCGTTCCGCGGTCTGTCGCCGAGAGGGCCAGTGAGCTAGGGGTTTTGTTGGTACAATAAAGTAAACCAGGGTCTGCTGATAAGAAGCCAAAAGTTCAATTCAAAAGAATCTTCATGAATCTATATGTATCTAGTGAAAATGTTTTACATTTTATGAGTATTGGGATTAATTATTATTTTTGTCATACAAATGATTTAAATAATGGATTACATTTTTTTAAGACATACAAATGACTGGAAATAGATAACTTAGAAGGATTTTGATTAAATTACCTGAAATGGAGGACATGGCTGCCTTCGGTGGAAAATTAGTCTTCTATTATCCCAATTCACATTTGTGATTTGCTCTATTATAAGCATGTGACTCATTGTTTATCACAGTTGTGGAGGAAAGGATGGTTGCAAGATGATTTGGGTCTGAAATCATGCTTGAGTACTCATTTTAAATAAACAAAATGAATTGCCAGTTCACAAAAGCAAATTGTGTGTGTGTACACACAGACACCACTTTTGAGTGAAGAATATCACACGTTTGTTTTTAACGAATGCGAGTTTGAATTTATTAATTAATTTCCATAAATTTAACTTTTTAAGAATGTGTTATTTAAATTAACTTGTTTTTAACATGTTAAATTATAATGTTTGATCTTTAGATTCTTTAAAATTGTGTTAAATTCATGTTTGATATAAGAAATATAGAGATACACTTTTAATTTCAAAATTTATGAATATTACTATTTGTCACACCTCTCTTTTATATATATATATTTGTCAAATAGAGTTTACTTATACATTCTTTATAGATGATTTTAAATTTTTTATTTTAGTAAACAAAGTTCATAAGATAGAAATAATCTTACAAGTTTAGGTATTTCCATTATTTTGAACTCAATTCTTTATAAATTATTTTTTATTTTACTAAAAATTTCATTTCATAGAAATAATCTTAGAGGTTTAGGTATTTCCATCATCAATTCGAAATGCTTTCACATTGTTTTCTAGAATATAATCTTGATTTGCAAAGATCAACAAACCCCATGGTATCACCTTTACTTAGTGAATTATTCACATTGACATATTCATATTGGAAATATGACAAAAAATTATGATCATTTTGTTAACAATTTTATATACTCTTAAATACCACTAAAGTTGACGAATACATGAGCTCCACTAATACTATTCAAGAGTGAGCATTTATACTATCCTAGCATACAAAAATTATTATATTTTAAGCTACATGGTGACTTAGATATGCAAGGCAATTTATCTTCAAAACCCAAAATTATTAATCCAAAACCTTCAATAAAATATATCATTCTTTATCATATACAAGGCATTTCATTTTGAAAGTTGTAAAAATGAAGGAAATCTTGCAAAGTGGTTGATCTTACAAACTTGTATCTACTATTTAAAATTTGTATTTACTATTTAAACGATTATGCAATGAAGGATTCCCTATCGTTATTTCACTTTAAACTGTAAAATGTTGTCTACATACATAGTCACTATTTATACATCACCTTATATTACTTACATATAGTCTTTCTACTCGAGATATATACAATTGTTAAACTCAACTACCTCACTAGGTCAGTTGCAAGTTGGTTAAGACACATACTCTTTTTATTCAATACATATATACAACTGTTAAATTCAGAAACAATTTTAACAAACTATCATATGTGGTTGGTTTTGGTAATGTGCAAATCTCATTTTTTTACTACATGAGACTTCACAAAATCCTTCATTGTGGAATGTGTTGCCTCAAGAAATTGAATCATTTATCTTCTAATGGGAGACGGATGGCCCCTTGTTTCCAAAAGTTGACCAATCAAGAGAAAGAACTTACAAAAATCCATTTAGTCAAATTATGTAGGTAATTATCAATATTTAGTTAAATTATGGGTATTATTTAATATCCCATGAACAACGGAGCTATGACATGGTTTCACTATGTGAAGACCCTGTGGAATAGAGATTATCCTCAAGATAGCATAAAAAATGGGTAAGCAAGATGCTGGGATACGACTTTCAAATCATCCATATAAAGGGGAACAAGACTGTGGTGGTCGATGCACTCCCTAGAAAACATGAGGATGTTGATGCATTACTTTGTGTGGTTTGAATTATACAACTCAATGTCAAGGCATTAATTTTTTGGACTGTGTAAGCAATTTAGCCTCTTTGTTTATGTATTTTGGGGTAGGTATGAATTCCATTTTATGTTTTTCCTAGTTGTATGTACCCTTGCTATATAAATTGGAAACATTGCATATTTGTGAATAGTATTTTGGATTCAAAAGGATCCACATGAATATATATGTATCTAGTGAAAATGTTATAAATTTTATGAGCATTGAGGTTTAATTATTATTTTTTGGCATACAAATGATTGAAATAATGGTTTAAATTTTTGTTTCCTCCCATACAAATGACTCAAAATAGATAATTAAGAACGATTTTGATGAAATTACGTGGAATGGAGGAGATGGATGCTTTGGTTGGAAAATTGATCCTCTATTCTCCCTATTTGCATTTGTGATTTGCTCTACTATAATTGTGTGAGTCATTGATTATGGCAGATATGGAGGAAATGACTCATGCAGGATGATTTCAAGCTTAAATCATGCTTTACAAAATGCATACCCATTTCAGAAAAGCAAATTGTGTGTGATATACACACACTAACACCATTTTTTAGTGAATAATATCACATGTCCTTTTCTAACTAATGAGAATTTGAGAATTTATTAATTAATTCCATGTCATTAACAAATGTGTTATTTCAATTAACAAGTTTTAAAAGTTTAAAATTATAATATCTCATGTTTACATTCTTTAAAATTGTGTTAAGTGTGTTTGACATAGGCAATATAGAGAAAAAATTTAATTTCTAAATTCACATTTGTTCCCATTTGTTACAATGCTCTTATATTTATAGAGAGAGAGAGAGATTTTGTGTTGAATGGTAAATTCTTATGTCAAATAGAGTTTACATAAATTCTTTATAAATAATTTTTAATACTTGATTTTAGTAAACAAAGTTCATATCTTAGAGGTTTAAGTATTTCCATTAATTTGAAATACATTCACATAGTTTTTTAAATATAATCTTAATCCATGGTATCACATTTACTTAGTAACGTATTCACAACGCATATTCATAATGGAAAGATGACAAACAATTATGATTATATTGTTAACAATTTCCTATACTATCTTAGTATACAATCCTAACACATTTATACTATCTTAGCATACAAAATTATTATATTTTAAGCTAGATGGTGAGTTAGATATGCAAGGCATTTTATTTTTAAAACCCAAATCCTTAATTGAATGACTTAGATACAAAACCTAGGGCGATCTTACAAACTTGTACCTACAATTTAACAAGTGTATATACTATTTTAAAGATTATGCAATAAATGATGTTATATATTTTATCTCACTTTAAACTATAAAAAAATCTTGTTTGTTTATAAACTTGTTTGAATTCATAAAATGTTGTTTATAAATTTAAGTGATTTAAATTTTCAACTTATTTTAACAACTATTTCTAGTTGATACCAAAAAGCCATTGAATAGAAAAAATGTAAAAGATATAAAATTACAGTGTAACTACATTTTATATATAAAAACAATATTAGTAGTAATAATAATAAAAATTTGCATTGTATATTGCAGAACATTTGAAAGAAATAGATTATTATGAATCTGTCATGATGTCTGAAGCCGGTCTCTGCTGTCCGGATATGGAGTCCTACAGCCAGGGCTGCGGCGATCTCCATCGCCCCTGTTAATTCGGTGGTAACAGAACGCACACAGCTGATAGCGACATTTAGTACAAAGCGGTTCTTTTATCTTCAACGGATCGAAACTTTCGGCACACGTTGGGCAGTCATCAACAACAACAGTGACGTTAAAGGATTTAGCGTTTCCGTTTGCTTTTCCTTTTCGGAAGCTATTTTGCGGTGGCTTCCATTTCGCGTCTCGAGAGCTCTCAAACTTCCAACCTTGAGGACGCTGCTGATTAACAGATTTTATGTTAGAAGAATTGACAACCAATTTATCTGGTCTCCGATGATCTAAATTGGAGGATATTGAAAAAAAAGAACCACCATTGTGTTTAGCACGCATTTCCTGCTGCGACTTGAACGGTGGGGCACCTTGCTTGTTCTGTGACTAATCAATTACTGGTCTTGGATTTTGTCCAATAACTTTGTAGGAATTATTGACAGCCAATTTATCTGTACTTGGATTTTGTCCAATGATTTTGCATGAATTAGAATTGACAGCCAATTTATCTGCCCCGTTTGGATGAAAATTTGGTCTCCGATGATCTGCTGCAGAAATGAAATTGGAGGATCTTGAAAAATAAGAACCACCATTGTGTTTATAAGAACGTACTGCCTGCTTCGACTTGAATGGTTGGGCACCTTGGTTGTTCTGTGACTGAATTACTGGAACGCTTGGGCATCTTCCACCAATATTTGTTTGTTGCTGCAACATTTTGCTCTTCCTCGTTCTCTCTCTTCTCGTTTGGTCTCGCCTAACTTTACCTGCGCTACCTCTCCTGAGCAGACTCGGTTCACTATTAAACAGAAATGCAATTTCGAATTTTTTTCGCCGGTTGCTTTTCTGCTTAAAGCCGGGTTATAATACATAATATATATCTGTGTTTTAAAAACTGAGTAATAAAAGGGAATATTTTTTTGTTTTTGGTGTCCGTGAAGGTGAAAGAAAAATTGTGGACAAATGGACACAATTCCATAAGAGCATGAGTGCTTATAATGGTCTAATGGATTTGAAATTAAGGATGCAGTTTTATAGTGTCAATTAATGTTTTATAATTGTTTAATGGATTTGAAATTAACGATGAAGTTTTATATGGTAATTGATGTTTAAATTATTAAAATGGAGTTTTTTTAAGTTAGGTTTTATTTTTATTAATTATTCTATATATATATAAGTAATTATGAGGTTATTAACTCTTGTATTGATATGGAATGTGTGTGAGAATCTCCAAAGCCACATATTACTTGAGAATCCATAAGTGACATGTCTCACAAGCTCTGCACAAGAATTCCCAAAGTAATAAGACCCACAAACTCTACTCAGGAATCACCACAACAACACATAAAATGGTTTCTAAGCAAGAAGCAACATATTCCAAAGGTTTTTCCTAAGGAAAAAAGACCCATCCCACTAGCTCTACGCAATAAACATTCTTTGCTATTGTGTGGGGAGATGTGATCCAATCATCAATGGAAAATGGGTGTAGGTATTACTGGTGCATCACTTTAGTCCAATGTATAGAATGTGTTAATAGCCTCTAAATACCTTTAATTCCTAGGACAATGGCGATGTTTGAGCCCCCATCTTCAAAGGTCTTTAGGAAGGGTAATATTTCCATGAGACGAAATTAAAAGGTTTGGTATCTTTTTTCTTTCTTCCATAAGAACCCGAAAAACAGCTTGGAGATACATTCAGTGACCCCAAGGGGAATGTGTGAAATCGTGATCCAATAAATAGCAATTCCCTCGAGTATAGATTTAGGAGAGTAAGTCTACCTGAAAAGAAAATCCATTGGTTACACCAATGTTTCAACTTTTTCTTGACTTTGTTGATCATCCAGTCCGTTGGTGCTATTGAAAAACTTCCATTGAATTCTATTATAAATGTATGATGGCATGGGGTTTTCATGTAACAAAGCACATCACTCTCCCTATGTACCTTGATGTTGGTGGTGCATATTGTTGAACTCCTTTGTCTTGTACTTAACAAAAATGTACCCTTCACTCAAGTGAGATCACTTATTAAGCATGGAAACTTTATCCATCTTATTTAATGCTTGTATTAAGAAGTTTGATCGAAACTATAGGGTTCCTAATGTCATTGGAGGACCAACTTCGAGATTCCAGGTAGAGGCAAGGGATAGGGCCTAAATGAAGTGGTACATGGTGATATTGATAGACTTCAACTAGATTTTATAATACATGTATGATGGTATGGGGTTGCAATGTAATTGAGAACATGAACCTCAGTTTGTACCTTGAAGTTGGTGGTGCTTATTGTTGAATTCCAGTGTCCTAGACTTAACAAAATTATAAACTTCACTCAAGTGAAATCACTTATTAAGAATGGGAAGCTTCTCTACTTTATTTTAACACTTGGATTAGGAACTTTCCTAAAACAAATGTAGGGTGTTTACTAATGTCCTTCGTGGACAAACTTCAAGATTCTAGGTAGATGCAAAGGCTAGAGCCTAGAGCACGGGGGGAACATGGTTCTATTGATGAATAAAATCCCAATATAGGGAAGGGTTTTGGTATGTAAATATTTGATGTAGCATACAAATTTGGACTTTATAAGCTATTTAGCCTCCTTGTTTACGTATTTTGGGGCATATATGAATTCCTTTTCATGTTTTTTTTAATTAAGTTGTATGCACCCTTACTACATCAATGAGAAGCATTGTATATTTGTAAATAGTGGGTTGGATTCAAATGATCCTCATGAATATATATGTATGTAGTGAAAATGTTTTAAATTTTATGAGTATTGGGATTAATTATTATTTTGTCATACAAATGATTTAAATAATGGTTTACTTTTTTTAGCACATACAAATGACTGAAAATAGATAATTTAGAAGGATTTTGATTAAATCACCTGAAATGGAGGACATGGACGCCCTTTGTGGAAAATTAGTATTCTATTCTCCCTATTCACATTTGTGATAGATTGTGACTCATTATTTATCACAGTTCTGGAGGAAATGATGGATGCAAGACTATTTGGGGCTTAAATCATCTTTTAGTAGCCATTCGAAACAAAGTTTTGAATTTATTAATTAATGTCCATAAATTTAACTTTTTAAGAATGTGTTATTTAAGTTAACATGTTTTTAACATTTTAAATTATAATGTTTGATGTTTAGATTCTTTAAAATTGTGTTAAATTCGTGTTTGATATAAGAAATATATAGAACGCTTTTAATTTCTAAATTTATGAATATTACTATAGATGATTTTAATTTTTTTTATTTTAGTAAAAAATGTTCATAAGATAGAAATAATCTTACAAGTTTAGGTATTTGCATTAATTTGAACTGAATTCTTTATAAATTATTTTTTACTTTTTATTTTAATTTGAAGAGTGCACATTTATACTATCCTAGCATAAACAAATTATTATATTTTAAGCTAGAGGGTGACTTAGATATGCAAGGCAATTTATCTTCAAAACCAAAAATTATTAATCCAATAACTTAAATACAAAACCTTCAATACAATATATGATTCTTTATCATATACAAGGCATTTCATTTTCAAAGTTTTAAAAATGAAGGAAATGAAGAGGTTGATCTTACAAACTTGTATCTACTATTTAAAACTTGTGTTTACTATTTAAACTATTATGCAATATAGGATGCCCAATCATTATTGCACATTAAAGTGTAAAATGTTGTATAACCCATTGTATTCTCCCTATTCGCATTTGCGATTTGCTCTACTATAATTGTATGACTCATTATTTATCACAGATATGGAGGAAATCACTCATAGGATGATTTGAGGCTTAAATCATGCTTTAGAAAATGCATACCCAATTTAGAGAAGCAAGCTCTGTGTGATATACACACACTAACACCACTTTTTAGTGAATAATATCACATGTCTTTTTCTAACTAATGGGAATTTGAGAATTTATTAATTAATTCCACGTGATTAAGAAATGTGTGATTTAAATTAACAAGTTTTAAAAGTTTAAAATTATAATATCTCATGTTTACATTCTGTAAAATTGTGTTAAGTGTGTTTGATATATGCAATATAGAGAAAAAAATTTAATTTCTAAATTCAAATTTGTTCGTATTTATCAAAACGCTCTTATATTTATATATGTAGAGAGATAAATTGAGTGTTTAATGATAAATTCTTATGTCAAATAGAGTTTAAGATAAATTCTTTATAAATAATTTTTAATATTTGATTTTAGTAAACAAAGTTTATATCTTAGAGGTTTAGGTATTTCCATTAATTTGAAATACATTTACATGCTTTTTTAGAATATAATCTTAATCTATGGTATCACATTTACTTAGTAAATTATTCACAATGACATATTCATAATAGAGAGATGACAAACAATTATGATTATATTGTTAACAATTTTCTATACTATCTTAGTATACAATCCTAACAAATTTGTACTATCCTAACATACAAAAATTATTATATTTTAAGCTACATGGTGAGTTAGATATGACTTAGATACAAAACCCTCAAACCTTAATAGAATGACTTAGATACAAAACCCTCAATACAATATACTCTTCTTTATTATATACACGGCACTTTGTTTTAAAAATTATAAAAACTAACACAGCAATCCTACAAAGAGGTCAATCTTACAAACTTGTATCTACAATTTAACAGGTGTATATACTATTTGAAAGATTAGGTGTATATACTATTTGAAAGATTATGTAATAAATGATGTTATATCTTTTATTTCACTTTAAACTATAAAAAAATGTTGTTTGTTTATAATCTTGTTTATAAATTTAAGTGATTTAATTTTTCAATTTATTGTAACAACTATTTCTAGTTTATACAAAGCCATTGAATAGAAAAAATATAAAACATATAAAATTACAGTATAACTACATTAAAAATATAAAAATTATATATAAACAATATTATTAATAATAATAATAAACTGCATTGCAGACTATTTGAAAGAAATAGATTATTATAAATCTGTCATGATCTCCATCGCCGCTGTTAATTCGGTGGTAACAGAACGCACACACCTGATAGCGACATTTAGTACAAAGCGGTTCTTTTATCTTCGACGGATCGAAGCTTTCGGCACACGTTGGGCAGTCATCAACAACCCCAGCGACGTTAATGGATTTAGCGTTCCCGTGTGCTTTTCCTTTTCGGAAGCTACTTTGCGGTGGCTTCCATTTCGTGTCTCGAGAGCTCTGAAACTTCCAACCTTGAGAACGCTGCTGATTAACAGATTTTCTGTATGAAGAATTGACAACAAATTTATCTGCTCTCCGATGATCGAAATTGCAGGATCTTGAAAAATAAGAACCACCATTGTGTTTCGTACCCCTTGGCTGCTGCGACTTGAACGGTGGGGCACCTTGCTTGTTTTGTGACTGATCAATTACTGGACTTGGATTTTGTCCAATAACTTTGTAAGAATTATCGACAGCCAGTTTATCTGGACTTGGATTTTGTCCAATAATTTTGTATGAATTAGAATTGACAGCCAATTTATCTGCCCCGTTTGGATGAAAATTTGGTCTGCGATCATCTGCTGCAGAAATGAAATTGGAGGATCTTGAAAAATAAGAACCACCATTGTGTTTATAAGAACCTATTGCCTGTTGCGACTTGAACGGTTGGGCACCTTGCTTGTTCTGTGACTGAATAACTGAAACTCTTGGGCATCTTGCACCAATATTTGGTTGTTGCTGCAACATTTTGCTCTTCCTCGTTCTTTCTCTTCTCGTTTGGTCTCGCCTAATTCTACCTGCGCTACCTCTCTTGAGCAGACTCGGTCTACTATTAAGCAGACATGCAATTTCGAAGTTTTTCGCCGTTTGCTTTTGTCCTTAAAGCCGGGTTATAATACATAATATATATATGTTTTTTAAAAACTGAGTATTAAAAGGGAATATTTTTTTGTTTTGGCATCGGTGAAGGTGAAAGAAAAATTGTGGACAAATGGACACAATTCCATAAGAGCATGCCTCCTTATAATGGTCTAATGGATTTGAAAATAAGGATGCAGTTTTATAGTGTTAATTAATGTTTTATAGTTGTTTAATGGATTTGAAATTAATTACGAAGTTTTATATTGTTAATTAATGTTTAAATTATTAAAATGATGGAGTTTTTTTTTTTAAGTTAGGTTTTATTTTTATTAATTATTTTATATATATATGAAGTAATTATGAGGGTATTTAGTCTTGTATTGATATGGAATGTGTGTGGGAATCTCCAAAGGGTCAGATTTTATGGACTATATCTAAGAATATCCAAAGTGACATATCCCATGGGCTTTATTTCAGAATCTCCAAAGCCACATGTTACTTGAGAATCCTTGAAGTGACATGTCTCACAAGCTCTACACAAGAATCCCCAAACTGATAAGACCCACAAACTCTACTCAGAAATCACCACAACAACACATACAATGGTTTCTAACCAAGAAGCAAAGTATTCCAAAGGTTTTTCCCAAGGAAAACAGGCACATCCCACTAGTTCGTTGCCATTGTGTAGGGAGATGTGATCCAATCATGAATGGACAATGGGTGTAGGTATTACTGGTGCATCACTTTAGTCCAAAGTATAGAATGTATTAATAGCCTCTAAATACCTTTAATTGCTAGGGCAATGGCGATGTTTGATCCCTCATCTTCCAAAGTGTTTAGGAAGGGTAATATTTCCACGAGACGAAATGAAAAGGTTTGGTATCTTTTTTCTTTCTTCCATAAGAAACCAAAAGTCAACTTGCAGATACATTCCATGACCCCATGGGGAAAGTGTGAAATCGTGATGCAATAAATAGGAATTCCCTTGAGTATAGATTTAAGGAGAGTAAGTCTACTTGAAAAGGAAATCCATTGGTTACTACAATGTTTCAACTTTTTCTCGACTTTGTTGATCAGCTAGTCCATCGGTGCTATTGAAAAACTTCCATTGAATTCTATTATACATGGCCGATGGCATGGGGATGGCATGTAATAAAGCACATCGCTCTCCCTATGTACCTTGATGTTGGTGGTACTTATTGTTGAACTCCTTTGTCTTGTACTTAACAAAAATGTACCCTTCACTCAAGTGAAATAACTTATTAAGCATGGGAAGCTCATCCATCTTATTTAATTCTTGTATTAGGAAGTTTGATCGAAACTATAGGGTTCCTAATGTCCTTGGTGGACCAACTTCGAGATTCCAGGTAGAGACAAGGGGTATGGCCTAAAGGAAGTGGTACATGGTGATATTGACAGACTTCCACTAGATTCTATAATACATGTATGATGGTATGGGGTTGCAATATAATCGAGAACATCAACCTTCCTTTGTACCTTGAAGTTGGTGGTGCTTATTGTTGAACTCCAATGTCCTAGCCTTAACAAAATTATACACTTCACTCAAGTGAAATCGCTTATTAAGAATGGGAAGGTTCTTGTAACATCCCTAATATGTCAATAAGAAAATTAACAAGTGAAAAACATCTTATACCTACTTGCAAAGGCTCCTCTAAGTTCATATTTTGCTTATCAAAAATATATATGTACCCTTCTGATTTTTTTTCTTGACACACACATTTATATAACTCCATTATCCATGGCATAGTTTTATGCATTAGCACTTTTCTAACAGACATTTAGATTTTAGTCGTTGAATGAAGGCCTTACCTTGTAATTATAACGTAATACTCCTCCAGTTGGCACTACAATCCTAACCTTAATATAATGGTGTGATCAAAACAT
>LPNX010276526.1:98802-137267 GCA_001517045.1 Pseudotsuga menziesii
TGATTATTTTATTTATGACTAGTGAGTCAAAGAGGTACACTTTCATTCAAATCCATATCCTACCTCTATAATCGTATTTATACTCAAGGTTTGCATAGCCTTACATCTTAGTAAGTCTTAAATTCCTAGATAAGCAAGAGGATTGTAACAAACCCCTATACCCTTCATGGCATTATGCATGAAAAAGAAAAAGGGACAATCCAACTGTTACTTTCAGGATTGTCAATGGATTCATATCATATAGCAAGACACCTTACGAGATTATTTATTAATTCATTAGTGCAATTCAAACCTTAATTGTATCCACGTAGCTCTACCTCAAGAATCGGCTTGTTCACTGTTTTCTCACTTAACATTATATGTATCTTGATATCTAGCAAAACTCAATCTCACATAAACGAAAATCGAACAAAACAGAGATGAAATACATCAAATATGTCGGTAAGAGAGAGATATATGCCAATATTTGTGGTTCGCCCAATCAATGGGCTACGATCAAAATAAAAATATATGCTAGGCTGGGTCCTCAAACCACTTTCAGTCCACAATAGATGCAACATAAGATCTAACATATTAGGTGCACACAAATTGATACATAAGTCACAACATAAGACATAACATTTCATGCGCACAAAAGATAAGCGGGGAACACATAAGATTCAACATAAGATGTAACACATTATGTGCACATAAATTTGATAACAAGACCACATAAGATGCAACATGAAAGACATAGATATACGTGGTTCACCCCACCTAGGGGTTACGTCCACCAAAGTTTAGTCATCTTTTTATTAACAAAAATTCGACATAAGAAGGTATACAACACACATCATATCTGTTGTGTTATTCTTTTCCTTTTCCCGGTTTCTCATATGCTCAGAGAGAGAACCTTTACATCAGGTTTTAGTATAATATTTTAACATTAATCTCCTAAAAGTACATCACTTTCCATTAATAACAATGGTATTATTAGTAGCCATTACGAATTTCTCTCCGAAAGAAGGAGTCCATTCGTTTTTCTTAAAGATAATTTCGTATTCACTAAGACAACTATTACTACCAAACTATCACGAAGGAAAATATCATATTACTGGAAAAAATGGAAGTCGCCGCTCAAATAAAATCACATTCATAAAGCTTTCCACGTAGACCACAAATCTGATACCCTATCAGTATACTAAATGCATATGCTTATAATGACTCAAAAATATGTCGAATGCAGATCTAAACCCATTTGCAGCATTCGGATCAAGGAATCATATATTAAAAAGAGAGGTCATGATGAATGGAAAGGGTCAAACTGTCTATCCATCAGAGAATTACTATTCATAAGTCAATTCTACAGGAAGTATCTAAAACAAGGCAACATATCTGATCTAAACAAAATTGGAAAACATTGGACTGTTATCTCGACTCCAATTCCATACACAAAAAATTCAAGTTTACCCTTGCAACTCAGATCGCATACAACCGTGTTGGTATTTTCCATACTCACACCAATAAAATAAGCAGCCTTCAGTAAATAAAAGACCTTCAATAATAAAAAAAAGAACCACACAGCCTTCAGAAGTCTTCAGTAAATAAAATGGCTTATCAAAATAGCAGCCTTAAGTAAATAAAAGAACCACGGAGCCTTCAGTACATGAAATGGCTAGTCAAAATAGCAGCCTTCATTAAATAAAAACCATTCAGTAAATAAAAAGAACCACCCAGCCTTCAGTAAATGAAATGGCTGATCAAAATAGAAACCTTCATTAAATAAAAACCATTCAGTAAAAAAGAACCATGCAGCCTTCAATAAATGAAATGGCTGATCAAAATAGAAGACTTCATTAAATAAAAACCATTCAGTAAAAAAATAACCACGCAGCCTTCAGTAAATGAAATGGCTGATCAAAATAGCAGCCTTCATTAAATAAAAACCATTCAGTAAAAAAAGAACCACGCAGCCTTTAGTAAATGAAATGGCTAATCAAAATAGCATCCTTCATTAAATAAAAACCATTCAGTAAATAAAAAGAACCACGCAGCCTTCAACAGCCTTCAACAACCTTCAGTAAATAAAATGGTTGAAAAACATTACGTATCAGGTTTTCTAAAGAAAACAATACAGCAGCGCATTCTATACAACAAGATCGAGTTTCATACAACGCTTCTACACTAAGGGTGGAGTTTCATATCCATAAAAAAATTCAAACAGACCATGCAGGCTGAAAATCCCCCCCTTTTCAATGAAATCCCAACATAGTTATAAGATCTAAAGGGTCCCATGCCATTCGAGAATAAAATAAAATAAAATAAACACCGTAAAGCAAATCTCCACCAAGGAAATAGAAGAATGAAATCAAAATGTTTTTCGTGATCTCATACCATTCAGAATAAAATAAAATAGCACGCCATAAGGTAAATCTCCAGCCAAGAAATCAAAACACAGTGCCCCAAACAAAACACCTCCGTGTTAGCGCATACGTGGAATGTTTAAGTCTCCTACAAAGAGGGAGTTGGGTCGGAAATTTGCCCTGCTCCTCTCTTAAAATGCTGATCTCCTTCAAAAATCACAGAGATCCATTCTCTATCAGCAATAGCCCATATCCAATCTCCTAGAGATGTAGAGAGATCTCCAACAGAAAATGCAGAGCTTTCCTTGTATGGGGAGAATAGATATCCACTTCTTTCCCCCAACTTGTTGAGCTCGCTTCACAATGAAATAACCCAAAAAAGGATATTCTTCCACGAGGAAACAAACTAAATGCTTTCCTCTAATTGCTCTTCCTCACGAAGGAAATAAATTGAATACTTTCCTTTATTTTCTCTTCCCCATGATAGAAAGAAATAAATACTTTCCTCTACTCGTTCTTCCCATGAAGGAAAATGTAATTACCTTTCTTTATTCGTTCGTTGCCATGAAGGAAAGAAAATAATTACTTTGTTTTATTCGCTCTTTCCCATGAAGGAAAGAGATATTCTTCAATCCCTCATTTTATCCATGATATACAAATATAGACAAAAAATAGGCTTTTAGCATTCTTCATTATATTCAATAAAAGAACTTTTATTAGGTATTGTTTTAGCCTTCTTGAATCCTAGTGACCACTAGTCCGTAGGTATTGATTTTTCCATAACTCGCTTGGTCGTTAATATATGTCAACATATATATTAGTCAAGGGTAACTTGTATATCATTATCTAAATTAATTCAGGTATGCTTATATAGTTATCTCCTTATGTCACAATTTAAAGTAACCTACTTTAAAATTAACCAAGCTATTATTTCGTAGTTGGAATTGTTGTGTCTTAATTGGGGTAATTATGGCGAAAGCAGAGCTCAAACCTTACCCCTAGGACTACCATAACTAAGATGGTATTTACGACTACGACATCTAAATATCTCCCAAAACATTCGCTTTTAGCCCCAGTGAGTTTCGCCGCCCATCATTAAGTTGAGTCGGAGTCTTAAGTCTCCTAAGTTTAACCCTTATATAATTTTACTCATATAGGTTTCCAGATCTTGTTTTTGGTGGGGACCTTGGCCTTGGGCTCCTCACCATAACAATTACAATAAAAGTTTTCACGATTTACAAAGTATTTAGGAAACGACAAGTGGGATATTACTTGCTTTATGCATGTAAGTATTTTAATGTCATTCTCACCATCGTTTGACCACTAAGCAATCCACCATTATTACGGTAGCTAGTTTTCTCGCTGCTGTATTGTAAGCAATTGTAAGGAAACTAGGTTAAATTGCACTAGATCCCCGAGGCATTTTTAACCACTAGCCTCTCTCTCTAGTGGATTCGATTACGTGTTGAAGGGTGGGTCACGGCATTAAGTCCCTTAAGTCTACCACTGTTGGGACCTTCACTTATACAAATGACAATGTATTTCTAGTGGGGCCTTGGCCTTTAGCTCCTCACCAAAGATACATAAAATATATAGTCCACAATTATCAAAATTTTAGGGCATACAAGAGGTATGTTACACTTCTCTACCTTATTTTAACACTTGGATTAGGAACATTCATAAAAAAAATGTAGGGTCTTGACAAATGTCCTTGGAGGACAAACTTCAATATTCCGGGTAGATGCAAAGGCTAGAGGCTAAAGGAGGGGGGCACATGGTTCTATTGATGAATAAAATCCCAATATAGGAAAGGGTTTTGGTTTGTAAATATTTGATGTAGCATAAAAATTTGAACTTTATAAGGTATTTAGCCTCCTTGTTTATGTATTTTGGGGCATATATGAATTCCTTTTCATGTTTTTTTTTATTAAGTTGTATGCACCCTTACTACACAAATGAGAATCATTTCATATTTGTAAATAGTGAGGTTGATTCGAAAGAATCCTCATGAATATATATGTATCTAGTGAAAATGTTTTAAATTTTATGAGTACTAGGATTAAAATTATTATTTTTGTCATACAAATGATTTAAATAATGGTTTACATTTTTTTAAGACATACAAATAGATAATTTAGAAGGATTTTGATTAAATTACCTGAAATGGAGGACATGGATGCCTTTGGTGGAAAATTAGTCTTCTATTCTCCTTATTCACATTTGTGAATTGCTCTCTTATATGCGTGTGACTCATTGTTTATCACAGCTCTGGAGGAAATGATGGATGCAGGATGACCTCGGGCTTAAATCATTCTTGAGTACCCATTTTAAACAAATAAAATGAATTGCCAATTTACAAAAGCAAATTGTGTGTGTACACACAGACACCACTTTTGAGTGAAGAATATCACACGTTTGTTTTTAAATGAATGTGAGTTTGAATTTATTAATTAATTCCCAAGAATTTAACTTTTTAAGAATGTGTTATTTAAATTAACTTGTTTTTAACGTGTTAAATTATAATGTTTGATGTTTAGATTCTTCAAAATTGTGTTAAATTCGTGTTTGATATAAGAAATATAGAGATGCACTTTTAATTTCAAAATTTATGAATATTACTATTTGTCACACCTCTCTTTTATATATATATTTGTCAAATAGAGTTTACTTATACATTCTTTATAGATGATTTTAAATTTTTTATTTTAATAAACAAAGTTCATGAGATAGAAATAATCTTACAAGTTTAGGTATTTCCATTAATTTGAATTCAACTCTTTATAAATTATTTTTTATTTTTTATTTTAGTAAAAATTTCATGTCATAGAAATAATCTTAGAGGTTTAGGTATTTCCATCATCAATTCCAAATGATTTCACATTGTTTTTTAGAATATAATCTTGATTTGGAAAGATCAACAAACCCCATGGAATCACCTTTACTTAGTGAATTATTCACATTGACATATTCATATTGAAAATATGACAAACAATTATGATTATTTTCTTAACATTTTTATATACTCTTAAATACCACTAAATTTGATGAATACATGAGCTCCACTAATGATGTTGAAGAGTGCACATTTATACTATCCTAGCATAAATAAATTATTTTATTTTAAGCTACACGGTGACTTAGATATGCAAGGGAATTTATCTTCAAAACCCAAAATTATTAATCCAATGACTTAGATAGAAAACCTTCAATACAATATATCCTTCTTTATCATATACAAGGTATTTCATTTTCAAAGTTGTAAAAATGAAGGAAATGCGACGAAGAGGTTGATCTTACAAACTTGTATCTACTATTTAAAACTTGTATTTACTATTTAAACGATTATGCAATATAGGATGCCCTATCGTTATCTCACTTTAAACTATAAAATGTTGTCTATAATTTTTTTTTAATTCATAAAATTTTGTTCATAGAGATACACATAGTCACTAAATACATCACCTTATATTACTTACATATAGTCTTTCTACTCGAGAGATATGCAATTGTTAAACTCAACTACCTCACTAGGTCAGTGGGGAGTTGGTTAAGACATATACTCTTTCTATTCAATACATATATACAAGTGTTAAATTCAGAAACAATTTTAACAACTATCATATGTGGTTGGTTTTGGTAATGTGCAAATCTCATTTTTTTACTGCATCACACTTCACAAAATCCTTCATTGTGGAATTGGATTCCTCCAGAAATATAATCCATTCTCTTCTAATGAAAGATGGATGGCCCCTTCTTCCCAAAAGTTGACCAATCAAGGGAAAGAACTTATAGAAATCCATTTATTAAAAGGAAATGATGGCAACACTACATGCACTTAAGCAATGCCATCCTTACCTAATAGTTAGTCACTTTAAGGTCCAAGAAGATCATGATAGTCTTAAATACTTCTTGGAATAGAGCACTGGGGATTCACTTTGTTGAGCAATATCTTATCACGTCCATTCATAAAAGGGGTTTTTTTAATTGTTAAAAATAAATTCAATATATTGTAGGTATTGGGGGGTGGGGAGTAGGGTATTGTAATTTCCCCCAAAATACCTTGTTGCGGAATTAGATAAAATGGGTAAATGTTTTTCCATTTTTTCTTTTTTTATTAAATCTTTACACCATCCAAGTAATATGCTTCCTAATTAAGAGTCTGCAAAAATAAGGTTAGTAACTTTTCCATTCAATAAAACTTTATACTGCATTCATACCAACATCACCATGAACAAATTAAACATGCACAACATAAAAGTACAAAGGACAAGACAACCACATTCACATGGTTCACCTCATCCACAAGGCTATGTCCACCAATTTGTTTTCTTTTATTGCTTATGAGAGAGTAATTACAATGTCATGGTACATCCACATCCATGGCCGATTCACCTTGCGTGAAGTCTCCTCAGAGAGATGTTTGCAACTTGAAATTGCCTTCTTTATTACAACTCACAAAAATCATTTACAGTTCCTTGGACACATGATGAACTTTGGTTTTAAACCAACATTTCATAACCAAATTTTACAAGGTATGCTCTGTTGAAGTAAAATATTAACATCTGTAAAAGTAAATAGCATCCTCAAAATAAAACCCTAAACTTAAGATTGCCAAAATAGACAGTATAGCAATGCTATTGCAATATATGCCATTCCATTATTTATATTTTTAACCTTAGTCTAAATACCGAATCGTACAAGAGATCACAATTTTGTGGTCAATTGTCTCTGTAACCATTGCGGTAATTATACCAAACAAATCTCCAGTCCACATCAAACACAACAAAATAAAACGTTTTTCCTATCAACATTCAAATAGAAAACAACTTTATACACTAGCAAATTATCGGATCTGTATAATATTGAAATTGAAAATGAACATATCCAGAATACCTCAAATCGCAAGCATCAAAATAACAGAGGTCTTAATAAGCACGTTGTTCAAACTATTAGCAGATCGATATCACAAAAAATGTTTAACTAAGAACATCAAAAGCATTCATCAATGGCAAATGAACAGATTCATAAAAAATCGAACTCTAGATTGAAACTGCTTTTCTAAAATCGTGCAAAAATGACAGAGTGAAAAAAAAATAAGGAAATAACTCTCGAACTCTAGATCGATTTGTTGCACAAAACATAGATCCTAAAAGAATAAAATTCCCGCCTCTCGATCGGCTTCCATCCTCAAAACATCATGGTATAAAGACACAGAGTCTATAAGGAATAAAATCCATCCTTCGAATCAATTTCTTTTCTAGAAATCATGGCGCAAATGCCGAGAGATTATAAAGACATAAAAATCAAGCCTTCAATCGATTTATTTCTTGGAAATCGTGGTATAAATACACATACATTATAAGGAATAAAAACCAAACCTTCAATTGATTTCTTTCCTGGAAATTGTGGGCATAGAAAGTAAAGAATGTTAACAAGTATAAATTCACGCCAACGCTATATCCACTAGATCGTGGGCATAGAGAATGAACAACACACAGATTTTTAACACAGTATAAATTAACGCCATCACTACATCCACCAGATCTAAGATCGTGGGCATAGAAAATAAGCAACACATAGGGTTTTACAAAGAACAGTCTCATAACCAAATCGATTTCCTTCCTGTGGCATAAAAAGAGAAAGGGTTTTAGAAAGAACAGTCTCATAAAAACAAATTGATTTCCTTAAAGACAAAGGGTTTTACAAAGAAAAACATCAAGCAAAAAAAGAGATCGATTTTTTTCTGAATCCGTGGCGTGAAGGAAGATATTTTTAATAGAGAATAAAACTCAATCCGGTATCTAAGCTTGATCGTTTTCTTCCCTTGAGATCATGGCATCAATAAGTTAGGATCTTTATACACACAGTATTTAAACTATATCCACGTCAAAATCACAACAACGTTTTTTCTTTGAAGAATCTTCTCAGGCATATAACCCGATCGATATAAATAATAAAACTCAGTACTCCATAATTGATATCCCTTCTACAATCAGAGATTATAAAAGAATGAAAATCAATTCTGCAGATCTAAAAATAGGGCACAAAATAGAGATTATAAAATAATAAAACTCAGTACTCCACAATCGTTATCCCTTCTACAATCAGAGATTATAAAAGATTAAAAATCAATTCTCGAGATCTAAAAATTGTGCACAAAATAGAGATTATAAAAGAATAAAACTTAGTACTCGAGAATTGTTTTCTCACACGGCGTTTTATATAAAACAAATCTCATACTTAGCGCAAGCACCAGCACCCTTTGCAGTGGATTTCTCTTCAAGTTTATGGAGCAGAATCCAAACCGGAATGCCTGCCTCCCTCAGCATCTCACCCCCATTTACATAGGAAAAAACGTAAGGACAATTGTGACGATTTTTCTGTCAAGGTGAAATAAAAAAATGCAGCCAACTTCCACCTTTTTAATTTTGATTCCACTCCTCAAATAAAATGCATGCCTACCTTCCTATTGTAAAACCATTAACATTTATCTCTCAATACAATTATATATCTTGGTAGTTCTTCTTCATGTGGAAACATATTTAAAGTCGGTTTAATATACCCTTATGTATAGTCACTAAAACAATTTCCTTATCATAGGATAAATGGATCATGATACAATTATTATAAATACATATATACATGCACCTTTATATGCTTCAACTAGTAATTCTTATTAGAATTTGTGCATGCATTTATGTATCTAAAGTATAGTTTGTAGCTATACTCCTAAAAGTAAGTTTCCTCCCTAAAAGTAAATACTTTCCTGGATAGTCATGTGGATGAATTTGATAACATATCATCTTTAATTAAATTGAGATGATCATAATAAAATCTTTTCAAGAGAAAGATTACATTTCTTAATATAAGCTACAAGGAGGACTCCTTTACACTCTATCCTTCAATTATGTATTAGTTAAGAATTATCCATAAAGACTGAAAAGTAAAATAGTTTTCTTTATCTTAGGATGACACCTAAGCACTTTAAGGAAATTATTTCAATTCCCAAATCTCCAATCATCTTCCCTATCATTTGGTCCTATCAAGTTTCACCCTAGGCTGTTAAACTCATAATCGTTTATTTTTATTTTTATTTTTTTTATTCTATTTAAAGCTTTGCATTTACGGATGGCAGTCATGAAGGGACATTATAGGTAAGGGGGATTTGTAGGTATTGGTGGTATAGAAGGGGGTTTCTAGTCAAAATACCTAATATATCATAAAAATAGGGTTTTTTAAATTGGAAATATGCATTGGGAGGGGAGATCAACAAAAGGATTTTTGTAGGTAATTATCAATATTTAGTGAAATTATGGGTATTATTTAATATCCCATGAACAAAGGATCTATGATAGGGTTTAACTATGTAAAGATCCTGTGGAATTTCACTCAATGTCAAGGCATTAATTTTTTGGACTTTGTAAGATATTTGGCCTTTTTGTTTATGTAATTTGGGGTAGATATGAATTCCACTTTATGTTTTTGCTAGTTCTATGCACCCCTCCTATATAAATTGGAAATATTGCATATTTTGTGAATAGTATTTTGGCTTCAAAAGGATGCACATGAATATATATTTATCTAGTGAAAATGTTATAAATTTTATGAGCATTGAGGTTTAATTATTATTTTTTGGCATACAAACGATTGAAATAATGGTTTAAGTTTTTGTTTCCTCGCATACAAATCACTAAAAATAGATAATTTAGAACAGTTTTGATGAAATTACGTGAAATGGAGGAGATGGATGTTTTGGGTTGAAAATGAATCCTCTATTCTCCCTATTTGCATTTGCTATTTTCTCTATAATAATTGTGTGACTCATTCTTTATCACAGATATGGAGGAAATCACTCATGCACGATGATTTGAGGCTTAAATCATGCTTTACAAAATGCATACCCATTTTAGAGAAGCAAATTGTGTGTGATATACACACACTAACACCACTTTTTAGTGAACAATATCACATGTCCTTTTCTAACAATGAGAATTTGAGAATTTATTAATTAATTCCATGTCTTTAACAAATGTGTTTTTTAAATTAACAAGTTTTAAATTATAATATATGATGTTTACATTCTTTAAAATTGTGTTAAGTGTGTTTGACATAGGCAATATAGAGAAAAAAAATTAATTTCAAAATTCACATTTGTTCCTATTTATCACAACGCTCTTATATTTATATATAGAGAGAGCGAGAGAGATTGTGTGTTTAATGATAAATTCTTATGTCAAATAGAAATTAAGATAAATTCTTTATAAATAATTTTTAATATTTGATTTTAGTAAATATAGTTCATATCTTAGAGGTTTAGGTTTTTCCATTAATTTGAAATACATTCACATAGTTTTTTAGAATATAATCTTAATTTGGAAAGGCCAACAAACACCACGGTATCACGTTTACTTAGTAACTTATTCACAATGACATATTCAGAATGGAAAGATGACAAACAATTATGATTATATGGTTAACAATTTTCTACACAATCTTAGTATACAATCCTAGCACATTTATACTATCGTAGCAGTAAAAAATTATTATATTTTTAGCTACATGGTGAGTTAGATATGCAAGGCATTTTATTTTTAAAACCCAATACCTTAATCGAATAACTTAGATACAAAACCCTCAATGCAATCTACTCTTCTTTATTATATACAAGGCATTTTGTTTTGAAAATTATAAAAAAGAAGACAGTAATCCTACAAGGAGGTCAATCTTACAAACTTGTATCTACAATTTAACACGTGTATATAGTATTTAAAATATTATGCAATAAATGATGTTATATCTTTATTTCACTTTAAACTATAAAAATATGTTGTTTGTATATAAACTTGTTTGAATTCATAAAATGTTGTTTATAAATTTAAGTGATTTAATTTTTCAATTTATTTTAACAACTATTTCTAGTTTATACGAAAAAGCCATTGAATAGAAAAAAGTATAAAAGATATTAAATTACAATATAACTACATTTTATATATAAAAAAAATATTAGTAATAATAATAAAAATAAAATGCATTGTATATTTTTAATGTCCCCAAAAATTGAAAAACAAAATAAAAAATTATAGGCTAGTGAAAACTACCCAAAAGGGATCATTAGTACTCATGCATAAACATAGATGCTCCTTAAACTTTCAACCTCTTCAGATTCTGCCCATTGTCTTGTTAATCTCTTGTCCATTCCATGAGTATTAGTTTGTTTACTTCTTATGTCTTAATTATGTTATCTATATTGTCGATCTATCATTGTTACTATTGTGGGCGAATTAATGAGTTATTTAGATCAATGTTTTACTCCTGCATATGTCTACTTTGTTTATTAAATAAAAGCTAACTTGACTTTGTTGATGGGGATAAAGTGGTGGAGTGGCACGACTTGTTCTCCCATGACGATCTGAGAGGTAAGGTTATTCTTTCTTATGCAGGCTTACTTAGTTCGTTCGAACTAAGGCACCTTATTCATTGAGTGACAGGTTACTCTTACAAGAATGTGATTATTGGTTACTTTACACATTTTAGTTTTGAGTTAAACTTCCCATTATGCGTTGTACTTTTATTACTGTTCCATTTTACTAAAGTACATCCTATTCTTAGTAAATATCTTTATTCGTTAATTTACTGGATGCTATGAATTTATCTTACTATCCTTCCATTATTCTTGTTTATCTCTTGTTTAGTTACTTACTCTTCTCTTGTTTCTACTTTGCAGGTTACCTTCGCGACGATCTTGTAGACTTACGCTTGTTTTTCCTAGCAGGTGCATCATAACATACTATGTTTGTCATTACGCCTAAATGCTACAACCTAGTCGTATGACTTAAATGCATACACTACCTATATGAGCTAGCACAAATGGAAAGTGATAATACTATATGCTTATGTTAAGAGAACACATTATAACATTATAAGATAATGTTAAGGGAAACATTGTAACATTATAGGATAGTGTTAAGGCTGCGGATATCATAAGGTTTAGACTATGGTATACATACCATATCAATAGTATTGAGCCTCCGCTGAATTTTTAAGGGGTGGTGAAACCATAGTATAGAGGGTTTATAATATGACAAGGTTGATATGATTTTGATCCATGATCTTATGGTTGGGGTTTATGGTGGCGTTAATGGCCACTAGGTGGTGCCATTAATGCCATCAGGGTTTGTGAAAACCCTTGGCAAAGGACTTGGAATTCATTGTATGTGTATTATGGTATTGACATTGTGGTGTAGTGAAGCCTTTGCATGTTTGGAGGATGGAGAGGACCCCATCGATTTGCAGGTGAGATTATCCGAGCTCTGTGTCACATGCATTGCTTTGTTTGGTTTTCTTTATGTCACAGTCATGCTCCTCATGCCCTCGTGTTCGATCTGTAGGTGAATGCGAAGGAGATCCAGGGTTTGTGCATGCTGCACTTGCCAATTTGGGATTTATTCCTCACTTGTCGATTTGGGATTTCTTCCTCATGGCCCGAGGTAAGCCTATTAGCAAGTTTCCTTGCCTCCTCTCATTCTGTCATTCCTTAGTTGGAAAATCGTTACTGGGTTGAGGTTTAATGTGACACTTGTTTACCCTGCCTTCGAGGTTTTAGGATATAGCTTGCTTTGGTTTTAATAGACTCTCGTTGAGAGATTTGGCATTGTTTGGGATGTGGCTGCACCATTACTCGTAATGGTGCCATAGCTCACACCTTGCCATTATGTTTTAATACTTTGACTGAAGTTAGAGAGGGTTCGTGCCCCACAGTGTCATTTCACTCAGCATTGGTTTTAATATGAAGACTGTAAATGATTTGATATGAAATGAATACAATTTCCTCCAGCATTGAAATACTGTGTAAACTTGGGTTAGGTATGGTTATTTACTTCTTCTGTTTTATGTGGTTTTTATTGGAATCAATTGTGGCCTTATAGCCTATAGAAAAATTCTCTGTGTATAATTAATATTGTTTTGGGTTATAGTTGTATGCACAACACTTTGTTTGCTTAGTTATTGTTTGGTTTAAATTCTGAGTAGGGAGCTTCTAAAGCTTAGGCGTTATGCCATGGGCTGCACCATTGTAACAATGGTGCCATAGCCCATTGTCTTACCACCACGGTCTGTGTCAGCTAAAAAAATGGATTCTGTGTTTTAAAACAACTAATCATTGTATTCTTTAGTTTTGTATTGACTCAGTCGTGGGTGCAGGCCATGCCACGAATGGCATATGATGTAAATAGTATGGGTATTTTATGATGTAAATAGTTTTCTTGGAAATATTCGGCTCTAATAGCAAGGATTATGACAACCCATGATATCGATTGGTTTTAAAAAAAACGTGACTGTGTTTAGTTGAAACTTGGCTGAGGCCATAACTAGGGTCTTTAGGACCTCGCTGTTAGTGTAGGCATTGTTTGGATTTGTGGGATAGCTTTTAAACGTAGCCTACATAGACTACATATATAGCATGGAAAGTAGATAAAGGTTATGTGATGGCTTACTGATTGTATAAGAAAATACTTATGGTTTTATTAGTGTTATTGAAATGGGTCTGGACATCTACAAGATTCGATGTTGCGACCTCTTGATGGCAAAATGGGTTTTAAATGTTTCAAATGGTTAATAAGATGTTTGGTTATGTATAGATTTTAACTGGGGCTTTTAAAACCCTTTATGTGTTTATAATTGATGACTATAATGATAGGATTGTAAATTTAAGCATTCGAGCTATGTTAATGGATATGATTTGGATTGTGGATTTTATATAGTAATACAGAGTTTGATAATGGACCCCATGGATGGTCACGATGCCTTCTGTGTTTGGTTAATTTTGATTATGTTTATTAAAATGAAATGTGATGATATTTAAATTGTTTTTACATAATTATGTAGAGGAGACCTTAGAAGGTCTTTAATAATTTGTTAGCTTGTTTAATGTATGAATTATGTTCCTAGTAGATCTAGTTTAAAGTAAATCAGATACTACATAAATTATAAAACTATTTGAAGACTAATATATATATGCAATTCTATATGTATATATATTTAACCTATACCTCTGAACCAAACTTTGAATTAAAAACAACCCTCTGCTCACAAATGAAATATGTGAGCAGAGTAATGCCACCTGTAGAATAGGCTAACTCGTAACAAAACTGGGTATAGTGCATCATGGATATAATTATAGATTTTCACTCAAAGTACAAACCCTTTATGTGCACAGCATATAATAAATATCCTCCATCATATGATTTGTAAATTGCATATACCACCTTAGCAGATTGATAACCATATAACATAACCACTAGGGTTAGAAATTTCATTGCAGCCTTTGCTCAACATAAACATTAATGAAACATTGGAAAGAAATAGAATAGCCCTTTAAGGGTTTCATACCTAGAATTGAAGATCTATCAATGGATGCACTTGCACACTTAAATAACTAGCATAAACAATTCAGTGCAGATATGACCTTTGCTTGATGACAAAATCACTTGGGAACTAGCACATTCCTCCCAACCATTGTTCCAGAACAGTTCCTAGTTCTAATCCGGATCACCCTGAGATGGACTCCAACATGCAAGTAGCTTCGATCTCCTAAGGTATGGTTTTCTAATTGGTAATCAGTTCTAAATCAAATCCTCTTTTCCTTGCACGAAAAGTTTTCCAAGAAAACACTTGAGAGCTAAAGAGGAAGAATAATAATTCTCCTAGATGAAAAATCAAAACCCTCAAGCCTTTGCTTGGCTTGAGTCTTTATAGGTAGACTCTTTAGTGAAAGGTGCAGTTAAATCAAAAATTCCTTGATTTCTTTATTTAACTCTTTTTAATTTACTGGGTAATTTTTCAATTCTTAACCTAGGAACTTTTAACTAGTTCCAAGTTAGTGTTTCATAGATATTTCACTATTTATTAGTTCTTTAGTAATAAATAATAGCTGGAGCTTCTCATCTTTCTTTATTCAATTACATAATTAATCATAATTAATTATTTATACATACGATGTATAAAATACTTGTTAACACTTGTCTTCTGGAATCATGTGTCATGATCCCTTAGATGTAACGACACTTCTTTTATGAAGGTCAAGTAGATAGATGGCTTAGGTCTACCAGGCTAGGCAACTGTAAACATCCTTGCATGTTGGATTTCCCTCGTACAACGTGGTAATTCTTCAGTACTTGATGAGAATACAAAAATTCAAAATTTCATTTAATCACTTAAAAATAAGTATGATGAGATCAATACTATTCCTTGATTCATTTTCACTCGGAGGTGATTTTAGTTTTTTCAGTAACCCCTAGCGCTTACCAGAGCCCATACTCAATTCTTACAATAGGGAGTTACAAACATAGTGCAATTCTAGAGCTCTCGACCAACACTAAATGCTAGGATGTACTTGTACCATACACCTAGGGATGCAACGGCCAAACATCCGATTTTCTAGAGCTTATGCTCAACACCAACATGGAATGCTCTAGAGCGTATGCCCAAAATTTCCAATTATTTTTTCATGTGTTCCAGAGATTTTATGCTCAACACAAATGTAAGTACTCATGTGTTTCAAGAGCCTCTTGCTCAACACAAAACATCTCATCGATCACATGCTTCAGGGTCCACGCCCAACACAAACATTTTATCAATCATGTGCTTCAGGGTGCACACCTAACAAAAATCATAGATATACCTATATATCATCAACAATTGGCTTATGCCCAATATACAAAACAATCCATCATGTTCATATCCAGTGGGGTCTTTGACCCAAAAATAAAACATCAATATAATCATCATGATGAATAGGCTTATGCCTATAATTGGTAGGTCCAAAACTCAGGACACTACATCCCTCCCTACTTCGTAAAACACCATCCCTGGTATTCTAGGGACTCTAAATGCTATCATGAAACAAGGCAGGGTAATCCTTGCTCATGGTGGCCTCATTCTATGAGGTAGCCTCATCTACCTCAAAGTGCTTCAAATGCACTTTTAATTGGACCATAGTGTGCTTTCTAAGCCGTACTTATCTCTTGTCCAATGTATGAAAAGGCTCAGGGGAAAATTCCCCCTCAGGTTCCACGTATAATAAGGACAAATCAATGACATGCTTAGTGTCATAAACATATTTCTTCAATAAAGATGCATGGAAAACATTATGAACTCTTTTGTGTGTAGGTAATGCTAATTAATAATCCATTGGTCCTTTCTTGGATAGAATTTCAAAAGGTCCACAAAACCTAGGTGTCAACTTACCACACCTACCCAAGCTCAATGAGCTCCGTTTTGCTTTCACTTTCAAGTAGACATGCTCACCTATTTGATAGTCTTTATCTTTTCTTTTCTTATATGCATAACGTTTCTGATGGTCTTGTGCCTCCTTAAGGTTTGCTTGGACCTTGGTAACTAACTGTTCCAATTCCAATAATACGTCAGGCCCTAACATGAGCCAATCCACCGGACTGTCCCAAGTAACTGGGATCCTACACTTCCCTCCATAGAGTAACTTGAAAGGACACATCTTGGAGGAAGGCTAATACCGATTGTTATATGAAAAATCTGCGAGGTGCAGATAATCTTCCCACTTGGTGGGGTTTTTCATGAGATACATACGAAGCATGTATTCCACAATTTGGTTTACTCTTTTAGTCTTCCCGTCCATGTGCGGGTGATAAGCAGTGCTGAAGTTTAGTTCTGTCTCTAATCCAGAGAATAAATATCTCCAAAATTTTCCTTTAAAATTAACATCTCGATTCGAGATAATCACTTTAGGTATCCCATTCAATCTAAATATCTCTTTGAGGAAGATATCGGTAATGTTCACGGCCTTGTAGGTCGATTTCATGGGGATGAAGTGTGCCACCTTTGACAACTTGCCAATGAATACGAATATGGAATCATTTTTCTTCTTGCTTTTCGGTAAGCCAGTAATAAAATCCATACTGATAACCTCCCATTTCCATTCCAGAATGGGAAATGGCTGTGGCAATCCTGAAGGATGATGGTGCTCCACTTTAACTAGCTGGAATTTTGCAATAAACGTTACAATTTCATCATTTAACCTTGGCTAAAAAAAGTGTCTCTTGACGACATATATCATCTTTTGATATCCCGGGTGCCCCTAGTAGGGTGCCTTATGAAATTCTGTGAGGATGCTGGACCGAATGTCTCCTCTATCCAGAACATACAGTCTATCCTTAGACCATAGTATTCCGGAGTCATCCACCTTGTATTCCTTTTGTTGTTGAAACAACCGGTCCTCCTAGACCTTCTTGAGGATTTCCACATAGAACGTGTCAACCTCTTTATCCGTTCTAATTCTCTCATGCAAATCTGCATTAGTTCGACTCAGGGTCACCTCATATATCATATGAGTTCATCGACTCAAGGCACTGGAAATTTTTTTCTCCTTGCCCTTGATATGATTTAGTTCAAAGTGATACTCACTAAGGAGATCCAACCATTTGGATTGCCTCGCATTTAGATCAGGTTGATCGAACAAATAATTTAGACTCATATTGTCAGTCTTTATAAGGAACTTGCTTCCCATGAGGTAGTGCCCCAACATCTTCAGAGCGTGGATAATGGTCTCTAGCTCAAGATCGTGCATGGAATAATTCTTCTCATGTTCTTCTATTTTCAGTGATTCATAACAGATCGCATGGTCATTTTGTAAGAGGACTCCTCCAAGTCCTTCATTACTTGCATCCATGCATACAACGAAATCCTAATCAGGATCTGCAATCCGCAACACTGGTGCGGTCATCAAAAGCTGCTTAAGTTTTTGAAAATTTTCTTCACACTTGTCAGTCCATAAGAACTTGTTTGCTTTCTTCTTCAAATCCATCATTGGGCAAGCAATTCTTGAGAAGTTCTCAATGAACTTTTGATAATACCAAGCTAAACCCAAAAAGGACCTAATGTTAGTGACAGTAGTCGGGGTAGGCCAATCCTTTATGGCTCGAATCCTTTCCAGATCCACAGCTATTCCTACCTCGGATACGATGTGACCAGGTATTGTATTTGTGGTTTGTAAAAATCACATTTTCTAAACATAGCATAGAGCTGGTATTCTCTCAACACTCAAAGTACTATGCGAAGGTGTTCTTTGTGTTCCTCTTTATTCTTGGAATAAACCAGAATGTCATCAATAAATACTAGTACAAACTTATCCAGATATTTACTGAATATGTTGTTCATCATACACATAAATTTTGCGGGTGCATTTTTCAACCCGAATGGCATCACTACAAACTCGTAGTGCCCGTACCTTGTACGGAAAGCTGTCTTGGGAATATGTTCGTCTCGGATCCGTACCTGTTGGTACTTGGATTGCAGGTCAAATAATTCTCTACATATAATAATTCTTTGTGTATAATACATCATGTAGAATAATTCTCTGCATATAATTATTATTGTTTTGGGTTATGGTCCTATGCACGGCACTGTAACATCCCCCAAAAACTACATAATAACTTAGTTAAAATACAGGGTAAGTTATGCTGCTTTCAAGGAGGTTCTTTTATAACATGTTAACTTATGTCTATCTCTGGGATAAATAAAACCATTATCCTTAGCATCTATTCATATACTTACTTATACATTTAATAACTTACGCTCAATTCATTAGTTTCAAAACCAAGTATACCTAAGTAAGGACACGGTCGTTTAGCCCTTCAATGGATGTCAATAGCATCTTCTTCTGGAATGACCATTCAAACAATTTATACCATCATTATGATTAAACTCAAGAGTTAATTACAACCATAGTTTGTCACATGCCCATTTTCACATAGTTACATTATGCAGACAAAATTTAATCAGTTCATCTAGATAACATATTTTCTTATCCGCAACTTTGATGGTATTCATGACACATCATATATTCTTATAACTCCATAGTAATATGGACTTACTCTTAATGGTATTCCTCACCTTTCCTTAAAACTTTAACATCCCAATGAAGGCTTTACCCTATACTAGGACATAATATACTTCCATGTGTGCTACAATGCTATCCCCAAAAGTTATAAGTTTTTTATCCATAATTAATTAAACATGAGATGTTAGACCTCATTTTATTTCATGCTCAAGTTTCTCTTATCACATTTGGCACATGCAATTACTGTGACTGACATAAAGGGCCCGTAAGGTGTTAAAATCATTCTCTATCTAAAACCTTCCTCATAATAAGTTATTCTTCGCAAAAAGAATTAAGCATAATCTCCTTCAGCTTACAGGGTGAAGATCACATAATACATTATCTAACATCATATATTTAACCACATAACACTATTTACCTTGGTTGGAAAATGTAGCGTTATCATCATCAATGCATTTAAATCAATACTATGTGTGGACCAAAATCATTATAATAACTATCATTAATTATCTTCTACAGTAGAAAAAAAATTCATTAACAAGGCTGCAGAATAGCATCATAAAACAATTCGAAGAAAGTAAAACATTCAGACATATGAAAAGGAGACATCAGACACATGAAAAGGAGACCGACAACAATGTACATGGTTCACCCCAACCTTGGGGTTAGGTCCACCAAAAGGTGTCACAAGCCTGTGACATTAAGTTAATTTAAAAGGTTGCAATCCACAATGCAAATTTTTCCATCCTTTTCTATTGAACCTCACCAGATCCCACTTAGGGAGTATTTCTCGGAAATTCAATATATAAGGATTCTATATGGAACACTACACCTTTGCATCTTTAACAATGTTTATGAAATAATATCTAAAGACATAATTATTCTTTAATTCATATATCAATCATAAACAGTGTCTCTTTTATGCAGGTTTATAATACCTTAAATTTTCAGTATCTTTGATTTTCTCTCCAGATCATATGCATAATTTTTAAAACATTTAACTCTCTCTCTATATATTATATTTTATGAAAAGTTAGATGTCGCTGCCCAAACACGGATACAATAACCCATCCAATATAATTTAAAGGCGCAACTATGATACAGTCTTCGAGATCAAAGAACTCAAACATGGTTAAGGTTTATATCTCCGCTATGTCTTTCTAGGTGGGTATTGAGGTCCAAAGGAAGACATACCCATACAAAAGGTCAAGCATTCAACTAGGTTGTGGCTCCTAGATTTATCTGAAATGAAACTCAAACATACTCTCAGAGGCTTGCCATATCAATACTCAACAGAAACAGCCCATTAAACTAAAACGTAGTAGAGGCTTATTTCATTCTGTGAAGAGAAAAAGTTAACCATGAAATCACCACAAGCGTTGGCAATATAACTTTGGGTCTTAATCACATTCACCATTGTGCAAATAGGCCCAGAATGAAATCCAAGATCTAGTTCCATGGGGTTTGTTGATATTTCCAAATCAATATTATATTCTAAAAACCAATCTGAAAGCATTTCGAATTGATGATGGAAACACCAAAACCTCTAAGATTATTTCTATGACATGAAATTTTTACTAAAATAAAAAATAAAAAATAATTTATAAAGAATTCAATTCAAAATAATGGAAATAACTAAAATAAAAAATAAAAAACTTAAAATCATCTATAAGGAATGTATCATTAAACTAGTTTGACATACATATATATAAAAGAGAGGTGTGACAAATGGTAATATTCATAATTTTGAAATTAAAAGTGTATCTCTATATTTCTTATATCAAAAAATAATTTAACACAATTTTAGAGACTCTAAACATCAAACATTATAATTTAAAAAGTTAAAAACTCATGTTAATTTAAATAACACATTCTTAGAAACATAAAGTTATGGGAATTAATTAATAACTTCAAACTCACATTGGTTAAAAACAAACTTGTGATATTCTTCACTCAAAAGTGGTGTATGTGTGTACACACACGATTTTCTTCTGTAAATTGGAAATTCATTTTATTTGTCTAAAATGGGTACTAAAGCATGATTTAAGCCCCAAATCATATTGCATCCATCATTTCCTCCACAATTGTGATAAACAATGAGTCACACTTATATAACAGAGCAAATCACAAATGTCAATAGGGAGAATAGAAGACTAATTTTCCACCAAAGGCCTCCATGTCCTCCATTTCAGGTAATTTAATAAAAATCCTTCTAAATTAAGTATTTGCAGTCATTTGTATGTTGTTAAAAAAGTAAACCATTATTTAAATCATTTGTATGTGAAAAATAATAATTAATCCCAATACTCATAAAAATTTTAAAATTTTTACTAGATACATATAAATTCATGAGGATCCTATTGAATCTATCCCACTATTTACAAAAATGCAATCATTCTCATTTGTGTAGTAAGGGTGCATAAAAATTAATAAAAAAAAACATGAAAAGGAATTCATATATGCCCCAAAATACATAAACAAGGAGGCTAAATGGCTTATCAAGTCCAAATTTTTATGCTATATCAAATATTTACATACCAAAACCCTTTCCTATATTGGGATTTTATTCGTCAATAGAACCATGTGCCCCCCTTCTCTAGGCTCTAGCCTTTGCATCTACCCGGAATCTCAAAGTTTGTCCTCCAAGGACAATAGCCAACACCCTACATTTTTTTTCATGAAAGTTCTTAATCCAAGTGTTAAAATAAGGTAGGGAAGCTTCCCATTCTTAATAAGTGATTTCACTTGAGTGAAGTGTATAATTTTGTTAAGGCTAGACATTGGAGTTCAACGATAAGAACCACCAACTTCAAGGTACAAAGGGATGTTGATGTTCTCGATTACATTGCAACCCCATACCATCATAGATGTATTATAGAATCTAGTGTAAGTCTGTCAATATCACCATGTACCACTTCCTTTAGGCCCTATCCCTTGCCTCTACGTGGAATCTCGAAGTTGGTCCTCCAAGGACAATAGGAACCCTATAGTTTCGATCAAAATTCCTAATACAAGAATTAAATAACATGGATAAGCTTCCCATGCTTAATAAGTGATTTCACTTGAGTGAAGGGTACATTTTTTTGAAGTACAAGACAAAGGAGTTCAACAATAAGCACCGCCAACATCAAGGTACATAGGGAGAGTGATGTGCTTTATTACATGCTAGCCCCATGCCATCATACATGTATAATAGAATTCAATGGAAGTTTGTCAATAGCACCAATGGACTGGTTGATCAACAAAGTCCAGAAAAAGTTGAAAGATTGGTGTAACCAATGGATTTCCTTTCCAGGTAGACTTACTCTCCTTAAATCTATACTCGAGGGAATTCCTCTTTATTGGATCACGATTTCACACATTCCCCATGGGGTCATGTAATGTATCTGCAAGATGATTTTTGGCTTCTTATGGAAGAAAGAAAAAAGATCCCAAACCTTTTAATTTTTTCTCGTGGAAATATTACCCATCCTAAAGACCTTGGCAAACGAGGGCTCAAGCATAGCCATTTGACAACCGTAGAAATTAAAGGTATTTCGAGGCTATTAACACATTCTATACTTTGTACTAAGCTAATGCACCAGTAATACCTACACCCATTGTCCATTCATGATTGGATCACATCTCCCCACACAATAGCAAAGAATGATTATTGGGTAGAGCTAGTGGGATGTGCCTCTTTTCCTTGGGAAAAACCTTTGGAATACTACAAACCATTGTATGTATTGTTGTGGTAATTAGTGAGTAGAGTTTGTGGGTGTTATCACTTTGAAGATTCTTTTGTAGAGGTTGTGAGACATGTCACTTCAGGGATTCTCAAGTAACATGTGGTTTTGGATATTTTCAAATAAAGCTCATGGAATGTGTCACTTTGGAGATTCTTAGATATAGTCCATAAAATGTAGCACTTTGGAGATTCTCACACACATTCCATATCAATACAAGAGTAAATAAGCTCATAATTACTTCATATATATATAGAATAATTAATAAAAATAAAACCTCACTTTAAACAAAACTCCATCGGTTTGATAATTTAAACATTAATTAACCATATAAAACTTCATCTTTAATTTGAAAATCCATTAAACAATTATAAAACATTAATTAACACTATAAAACTGCATCCTTAATTTCAAATCCATTAAATCATTATAAGCATTCATGCTCTTATCGAATTGAGAACTTTCGTTCACGATTTGATAAGAGCATGAATGCTTATAATGATCTAATGGATATTAAATTAAGGATGCAGTTTTATAGTGTTAATTAATGTTTTATAATTGTTTAATGGATTTTCAAATTAAAGATGAAGTTTTATATGGTTAATTAATGTTTAAATTATCAAAATGATGGAGTTTTGTTTAAAGTCGGGTTTTATTTTTATTAATTATTCTATATATATATGAAGTAATTATGAGCTTAATTACTCTTGTATTGATATGGAATGTGTGTGAGAATCTCCAAAGTGTTACATTTTATGGACTATATCTAAGAATCTCCAAAGTGACACATTCCATGAGCTTTATTTGAAAATCTCCAAAACCACATGTTAATTGAGAATCCATGAAGTGACATGTCTCACAGCCTTTACAAAAGAATATTCAAAGTGATAACACCCACAAACTCTACTCACTAATCACCACAACAATACATACAATGGTTTCTAGTATTCCAAAGGTTTTTCCCAAGGAAAAGAGGGAGATCCCACTAGCTCTACCCGATAATCATTCTTTGCTATTGTGTGGGGAGATGTGATCGAGTCATGAGTGGACAATGGGTGTAGGTATTACTGGTGCATTAGCTTAGTACAAAGTATAGAATGTGTTAATAGCCTTGAAATACCTTTAATTGCTATGGTTGTCAAATGGCGATGCTTGAGCCCTCTTTTTCCAAGGTCTTTAGGATGGGTAATATTTCCACAAGACAAGATTAAAAGGTTTGGTGTATTTTTTCTTTCTTCCATAAGAATCCAAAAATCATCTTGCAGATACATTACATGACCCCATGGGGAATGTGTGAAATCGTGATCAAATAAATAGGAATTCCGTTGAGTATAGATTTAAGGAGAGTAAGTGTACCTCGAAAGGAAATCCATTGGTTACACCAATCTTTCCACTTTTTCTCGACTTTGTTGATCAACCAGTGCATTGGTGCTATTGACAAACTTCCATTGAATTCTATTATACATGTACGATGGCATGGGGATGGCATGTAATAAAGCACATCACTCTCCCTATGTACCTTGATGTTGGCGGTGCTTATTGTTGAACTCCTTTGTCTTGTACTTAAAAAAAATGTACCCTCCACTCAAGTGAAATCACTTATTAAGCATGGGAAGCTTATCCATGTTATTTAATTCTTGTATTAGGAATTTTGATCGAAACTATAGGGTTCCTATTGTCCTTGGAGGACCAACTTCGAGATTCCACGTAGAGGCAAGGGATAGGGCCTAAAGGAAGTGGTACAAGTTGATATTGACACACTTCCACTAGATTCTATAATACATCTATGATGGTATGGGGTTGCAATGTAATCGAGAACATCAACATCCCTTTGTACCTTGAAGTTGGTGGTTCTTATTGTTGAACTCCAATGTCGTAGCCTTAACAAAATTACACACTTCACTCAAGTGAAATAACTTATTAAGAATGGGAAGCTTCCCTACCTTATTTTAACACTTGGATTAAGAAATTTCATAAAAAAAATGTAGGGTGTTGGCTATTGTCCTTGAAGGACAAACTTTGAGATGTCGGGTAGATGCAAAGGCTAGAGCCTAGAGAAGGGGGGCACATGGTTCTATTGACGAATACAATCCCAATATAGGAAAGGGTTTTGGTATGTAAATATTTGATGTAGCATAAAAAATTGGACTTGATAAGCCATTTAGCCTCCTTGTTTATGTATTTTGGGGCATATATGAATTCCTTTTCATGTTTTTTTCTATTAATTTGTATGCACCCTTACTACACAAATGAGAATGATTGCACATTTGTAAATAGTGGGCTAGATTCAAAAGGATCCTCATGAATATATATGTATCTAGTAAAAATGGTTTAGATTTTATGAGTATTGGGATTAATTATTATTTTTCGCATACAAATGATTTAAATAATGGTTTACTTTTTTAACGACATACAAATGACTGAAAATAGTTAATTTAGAAGGATTTTTATTAAATTACCTTAAATGGAGGACATGGAGGCCTTTGGTGGAAAATTAGTCTTCTATTCTCCCTATTGACATTTGTGATCTCCTCTGTTATATAAGTGTGACTCATTGTTTATCACAATTGTGGAGGAAATGATGGATGCAATATGATTTGGGGCTTAAATCATGTTTTAGTACCCATTTTAGACAAATAAAATGAATTTCCAATTTACAGAAGAAAATTGTGTGTGTGTACACACATACACCACTTTTGAGTGAAGAATATCACAAGTTTGTTTTTAACCAATGTGAGTTTCAATTTATTAATTAATTTCCATAACTTTATGTTTCTAAGAATGTGTTATTTAAATTAACACAAGTTTTTAACTTTTTAAATTATAATGTTTGATGTTTAGATTCTTTAAAATTGTGTTAAATTAGTGTTTGATATAAGAAATATAGAGATACACTTTTAATTTCAAAATTATAAATATTACCATTGGCCACACCTCTCTTTTATATATATGTATGTCAAACTAGTTTACTCATACATTCCTTATAGATGATTTGAATTTTTTTATTTTAGTAAACAAATTTTATAAGATAGAAATAACCTTACAAGTTTAGGTATTTCCATTATTTTGAATTGAATTCTTTATAAATTATTTTTTATTTTTTATTTTTTATTTTAGTAAAAATTTCATGTCATAGAAATAATCTTAGAGGTTTTGGTGTTTCCATCATCAATTCGAAATGCTTTCACATTGGTTTTTAGAATATAATATTGATTTGGAAAGGTCAACAAACCGCATGGTAGCACCTTTACTTAGTGAATTATTCACATAATTTAGAAATATTTTGATGAAATTACGAAATGGAGGAGATGGATGCTTTGGGTGGAAAATTGATCCTCTATTCTCCCGATTTACATTTGCGATTTGGTCTACTATAATTGTGTGACTCATTGTTTATCGCAGATATGGAGGAAATCAGTGATGCAAGATGATTTGAGGCTTAAATCATGCTTTACAAAATGCATGCCCATTTCAGAGAAACAAATTGTGTGTGATATACACACACTAACACCACTTTTTAGTGAATAATATCACATGTCCTTTTCTTACTAAGGGGAATTTTAGAATTTATTAATTAATTCGATGTCATTAGCAAATGTGTTATTTCAATTAACAAGTTTTAAGAGTTTAAAATTATAATATCTCATGTTTACATTCTTTAAAATTGTGTTGTGTGTTTGATATAGGCAATATAGAGAAAAAAATTTAATTTCTAAATTTACATTTGTTCCTATTTGTCACAAGGCGCTTTTATTTATATCTAGAGAGAGAGATTGTGCGTTTAATGATAAATTCTTATGTCAAATAGAGTTTAAGATAAATTCTTTATAAATAATTTTTAATATTTTATTTTAGTAAGCAAAGTTCATATGTTAGAGGTTTAGGCATTTCAATTCATTTGAAATACATTTACATACTTTTTAACAATATAATCTTAATCCATGGTATCACATTTACTTAGTAAATTATTCTCAATGACATATTCATAACTGAAAGATGACAATTACGATTATATTGGTAACAATTTTCTATACTATCTTAGTATACAATCCTAACAAATTTATACTATCCTAGCATACAAAAATTATTATATTTTTAGCTACATGGTGAGTTAGACATGCAAGGCATTTTATTTTTAAAACCCAAAACCCTCACTACAATATACTCTTCTTTATTATGTAAAAAAAAAGGACAGAAAAGGACAGAAATCCTACAAAAGGACAGAAATCCTACAAGAAGGTCGATCTTACAAACTTGTATCTACAATTTAACACCTGTATATACTATTTAAAAGATTATGCAATAAATGATCTTATAGCTTTTATTTCACTCTAAACTATAAAAGAAATGTTGTTGGTTTATAAACTTGTTTGAATTCATAAAATGTTGTTTATAAATTTAAGTGATTTAATTTTTCAATTTATTTCAAAAGCCATTGAATAGAAAAAATATAAAAGATATAAAATTACAGTATCTCTACATTATATGTATATAAACAATATTAGTCATAATAATAATCAAGTGCATTGTACATTGCAGACCATTGGAAAGAAATAGATGATTATCAATCTGTCATGATGTCTGAAGCCGGTCCCCGTAGTCCGGATATGGAGTCCTACAGCCAGGGCAGCGGCGATCTCCATCGCCGCTGTTAATTCGGTGGTAACAGAACGCACACACCTGATAGCGACATTTAGTACAAAGCGGTTGTTTTATCCCCAACGGATCGAAACTTTCGGCACACGTTGGGCAGTCATCAACAACAACAGTGACGTTAATGGATTTAGCGTTCCCGTTTGCTTTTCCTTTTCTGAAGCTACTTTGCGGTGGCTTCCATTTCGTGTCTCGAGAGCTCTCAAACTTCAAACCTTGAGAACGCTCCTGATTAACAGATTTTCTGTATGAAGAATTGACAACCAATTTATCTGGTTTTCGCTGATCTAAATTGGAGGATCTTGAAAAATAAAAACCACCATTGTGTTTAGCATCCATTGCCTGCTGCGACTTGAACGGTGGGGCACCTTGTTTATTCTGTGACTGATCAACTACTGGACTTGGATTTTGTCCAACAACTTTGTATGAATTATTGATAGCCAATTTATCTGGACTTGGATTTTGTCCAATAATTTTGCCTGAATTAGAATTGACAGCCCGTTTATCTGCCCCGTTTGGATGAACATTTTGCTCTTCCTCGTTCTTTCTCTTCTCGTTTGGTCTCGCCTAATTCTACCTGCGCTACCTCTCTTGAGTAGACTCTGTTTACTATTAAGCAGACATGCAATTTCGAATTTTTTTCGCCGTTTGCTTTTGTCCTTAAAGCCGGGTTATAATACATAATATATATATGTTTTTTAAAAACTGAGTATTAAAAGGGAATAATTTTTTGTTTTGGAGTCGGTGAAGGTGAAAGAAAAATTGTGGACAAATGGACACAATCCACTAAGAGCATGACTGCTTATGCTCTAATGGATTTGAAATTAAAGATGCAGTTTTATAGTGTTAATTAATGTTTTATAATTGTTTAATGGATTTGAAATTAATTATGAAGTTTTATATTGTTAATTAATGTTTAAATTATTAAAATGATGGAGTTTTTTTTAAGTCAGTTTTTATTTTTATTAACTATCCTATATATATGAAGTAATTAGGAGGGTATTTACTCTTGTATTGATATGGAATGTGTGTGGAGTCTCCAAAGGGTCACATTTTATCGACTGTATCTAAGAATCTCTAAAGCCACACATCCCATGGGCTTTATTTGGGAATCTCCAAAGGCACATGTTACTTGAGAATCCGTGAAGTGACATGTCTCACAAGCTCTACACAAGAATCCCGAAACTGATAAGACCCACAAACTGTACTCACGAATCACAACAACAACACATACAATGGTTTCTAACCAGGAAGGAACGTATTCCAACGGTTTTTCCCAACGAAAAGAGGCACATCCCACTAGCTCTACCCAATAATCATTCTTTGCTATTGTGTGGTGAGATGTGGCCCAAGCATGAATGGACAATGGGTGTAGGTATTTCTGGTGCATCACATTAGTCCAAAGAATAGAGTGTGTTAAATAGCCTCTAAATACCTTTAATTTCTAGGGCAATGGTGATGTTTGAGCCCTCATCTTCCAAAGTATTTAGGAAGGGTAATATTTCCATAAGAAGCCAAAAAGACATCTCGTAGATACATTCCATGACCCCACGGGGAATGTGTGAAATCGTGATCCAATAAATAGGAATTCCCTCGAGTATAGTTTTAAGGAGAGTAAGTCTACTTCAAAAGGAAATCCATTGGTTACTCCAATCTTTCAACTTTTTCTCGACTTTGTTGATCAGCCACACCATTGGTGCTATTAAGAAACTTCTGTTGAATTTTATTATATATGTATAATGGCATGGGAATGGCATGTAATAAAGCACATCACTCTCCCTATGTACCTTGATGTTGGTGGTGCTTATTGTTGAACTCTTTTGTCTTGCACTTAACAAAAATGTACCCTTCACTCAAGTGAAATAACTTATTAAGCATGGGAAGCTTATCCATCTTATTTCATTCTTGTATTAGGAAGTTTGATCGAAACTATAGGGTTCCTAATGTCCTTGGAGGACCAACTTCGAGATTCAAGGTAGAGGCAAGGGATATGGCCTAAAGGAAGTGGTACATGGTGATATTGATAGACTTCCACTAGATTGTATAATACATGCATGATGGTGAGGGGTTGCAATGTAATCGAGAACATCAACCTCCCTTTGTACCTTGAAGTTGGTGCTGTTTATTGTTGAACTCCAATGTCCTAGCCTTAACAAAATTATACACTTCACTCAAGTGGAATCACTTATTAAGAATGGGAAGCTTCTCTACCTTTTTTTAACACTTGGATTAGGAACTTTCATAAAAAAATGTAGGGTCTTGACTAATGTCCTTGGAGGACAAACTTCAATATTCCGGGTAGATGCAAAGGCTAGAGCTTAGAGGAGGGGAGCACATGGTTCTATTGATGAATAAAATCCCAAGATAGGAAAGGGTTTTGGTATGTAAATATTTGATGTAGAATAAAAATTTGAACTCTATAAGCTATTTAGCCTCCTTGTTTATGTATTTTGGGGCATATATGACTTCCTTTGCATGTTTTTTTCTATTAAGTTGTAGACACCCTTACTACATAAATGAGAATCATTGCATATTTGTATAATAGTGGGTTCAATTCAAAAGAATCCTCATGAATCTATATGTATCTAGTGAAAATGTCTTAAATTTTATGAGTATTGGGATTAATTATTATTTTTGTCATAAAAATGATTTAAATAATGGATTACATTTTTTTTAAACATACAAATGACTGAAAATAGATAATTTAGAAGGATTTTGATTAAATTACCTGAGATGGAGGACATGGATGCCTTTGGTGGAAAATTAGTCTTCTATTCTCCCTATTCACATTTGTGATTTGCTCTATTATAAGCATGTGACTCACTATTTATCACAGTTGTGGAGGAAAGGATGGATGCGGGATGATTTGGGGCTTAAATCATGCTTGAGTACCCATTTTAAATAAACAAAATGAATTGCCAGTTCACAAAAGCAAATTGTGTGTGTACAGACAAACACCACTTTTGAGTGAAGAATATCACACTTTTGTTTTTAATGAATGTGAGTTTGAATTTATTAATTAATTCCCATAAATTTAACTTTTTAAGAATGGGTTATTTAAATTAACTTGTTTTTAACATGTTAAATTATAATGTTTGATCTTTAGATTCTTTAAAATTTTCTTAAATTCATGTTTGATATAAGAAATATAGAAATACACTTTTAATTTCAAAATTTATGAATATTACTTTTTGTCACACCTCTCTTTTATATATATATTTGTCAAATAGAGTTTACTTATACATTCTTTATAGATGACTTTAAATTTTTTATTTAAAAAAAAAAGTTCATAAGATAGAAATAATCTTACAAGTTTAGGTATTTCCATTAATTTGAACTCAATTCTTTATAAATTATTTTTTATTTTACTAAAAATTTCATGTCATAGAAATAATCTTAGAGGTTTAAGTATTTCCATCATCAATTCGAAATGCTTTCACATTGTCTTTTAGAATATAATCTTGATTTGAAAAGATCAACAAACCCATGGTATCGCCTTTACTTAGTAAATTATTCACATTGACATATTCATATTGGAAATATGACAAACAATTATGATCATTTTGTTAACAATTTTATATACTCTTAAATACCACTAAAGTCGATGAATACATGAGCTCCACTAATACTATCCTAGCGAAATTTAGTACAAAGCCATTCTTTTATCTCCGACTGATCGAAACTTTCGGCACACGTTGGCCTCTCATCAAGAGCAACAGTGACGTTAATGGATTTAGCGTTTCAATTTTCTTTTCCTTTTCGGAAGCTACTTTGTAGGGGCTTCCATTTCGCGTCTCGAGAGCTCTCAAACTTCCAACCTTCAGGACGCTGCTGATTAACAGATTTTCTGTATGAAGAATTGACAACCAATTTCTCTGGTCTCCGATGATCTAAATGGGAGGATCTTGAAAGTTAGAACCACCATTGTGTTTAGCACGCATTGCCTGCTGCGACTTGAACGGTGGGGCACCTTGCTTGTTCTGTGACTGATAAATTACTGGACTTGGATTTTGTCCAATAACTTTGTATGAATTATTGACAGCCAATTTATGTGGACTTGGATTTTGTCCAATAATTTTGTATGAATTAGAATTGACAGCCAATTTATCTGCCCCGTATGGATGAAAATTTTGTCTCCTATGATCTGCTGCAGAAATGAAATTGGAGGATCTTGAAAAATAAGAACCACCATTGCTTTTATAAGAACCTATTTCTTGCTGCGACTTGAACATCTGGGCACCTTGCTTGTTCTGTGACTGAATTACTGGAACAATTGGGCATCTTGCGACAATATTTGTTTGTTGTTGCAACATTTTGCTCTTCCTCGTTCTTTCTCTTCTTGTTTGGTAAATGTTTTCTCTTCCTGGTTCTTTCTCTTCTTGTTTGGTCTCGCCTAATTCTACCTGCGCTACCTCCCTTGACCAGACTCGGTATACTATTAAGCAGACATGCAATTTCGAATTTTTTTCGCCGGTTGGTTTTGTCCCTAAAGACGGGTTATAATACATAATATATATAAATGCTTTTTAAAAACTGAGTATTGAAAGGAATTTTTTTTCTTTTTTTGGCGTCCCTGAATATGAAAGAAAAATTGTGGGCAAATGGACACGATTCGATAAGAGCATGAATGCTTATAATGATCTAATGGATTTGAAATTAAGGATGCAGTTTTATAGTGTTAATTAATGTTTTATAATTGTTTAATGGATTTTCAAATTAAAGATGAAGTTTTATATGGTTAATTAATGTTTAAATTATCAAAATGATGGAGTTTTGTTTAAAGTCAGGTTTTATTTTTATTAATTATTCTATATATATATGAAGTAATTATGAGCTTATTTACTCTTGTATTGATATGGAATGTGTGTAAGAATCTTCAAAGTGTTACATTTTATGGACTCTTTCTAAGAATCTCCAAAGTGACACATTCCATGAGCTTTATTTGAAAATCTCCAAAACCACATGTTACTTGAGAATCCCTGAAGTGACGTGTCTCACAACCTCTACAAAAGAATCTTCAAAGTGATAACACCCACAAACTCTACTCACTAATCACCACAACAATACATACAATGGTTTCTAGTATTCCAAAGGTTTTTCCCAAGGAAAAGAGGCACATCCCGATAATCATTCTTTGCTATTGTGTGGGGAGATGTGATCCAGTCATGAATGGAAAATGGGTGTAGGTATTACTAGTGCATTAGCTTAGTACAAAGTTTAGAATGTGTTAATAGCCTCGAAATACCTTTAATTGCTACGGTTGTCAAATGACGATGCTTGAGCCCTCATTTCCCAAGGTCTTTAGGATGGGTAATATTTCCACGAGACAAAATTAAAAGGTTTGGTATGTTTTTTCTTTCTTCCATAAGAAGCCAAAAATCATATTGTAGATACATTACATGACCCCGTGGGGAATGTGTGAAATCGTTATCCAATAAATAGGAATTCCCTCGAGTATAGATTTAAGGAGAGTAAGTCTACGTGGAAATGAAATCATTGGTTACACCAATCTTTCAACTTTTTCTTGACTTTGCTGATCAACCAGTCCATTGGTGCTATTGACAAACTTCCATTGAATTCTATTATACATGTATGATGGCATGGGGATAGCATGTAATAAATCACACCACTCTCCCTATGTACCTTGATATTGGCAGTGCTTATTGTTGAACTTCTTTGTCTTGTACTTAAAAAAAATGTACCCTTCACTCAAGTGAAATCACTTATTAAGCATGGGAAGCTTATCCATGTTATTTAATTATTGCATTAGGAATTTTGATCGAAACTATAGTGTTCCTATTGTCCTTGGAGGACCAACTTCGAGATTCCACGTAGAGGGAAGGGATAGGGCTTAAAGGAAGTGGTACATGTTGATATTGACAGACTTCCACTAGATTCTATAATACATCTATGATGGTATGGGGTTGCAATGTAATCGAGAACATCAACATCCCTTTGTGCCTTGAAGTTGGTGGTTCTTATTGTTGAACTCCAATGTCCTAGCCTTAACAAAATTATACACTTCACTTAAGTGAAATCACTTATTAATAATGGGAAGCTTCCCTACCTTATTTTAACACTTGGATTAAGAACGTTCATAAAAAAAATGTAGGGTGTTGGCTATTGGCCTTGGATGACAAACTTTGAGATTCCGGGTAGATGCAAAAGCTAGAGCCTAGAGAAGGGGGGCACATTGTTCTATTGACGAATAAAATCCCAATATAGGAAAGGGTTTTGGTATGTAAATATTTGATGTAGCATAAAAATTTGGACTTGATAAGCCATTTAGCCTCCTTGTTTATGTATTTTGGGGCATATATGAATTCATTTTCATGTTTTTTTTTATTAATTTGTATGCACCCTAACTACACAAATGAGAATGATTGCATATTTGTAAATAGTGGGATAGATTCAAAAGGATCCTCATGAATATATATGTATCTAGTAAAAATGTTTTAAATTTTATGAGTATTGGGATTAATTATTAATTTTCGCATCCAAATGATTTAAATAATGGTTCACTTTTTTAACGACATACAAATGACTGAAAATAGTTAACTTAGAAGGATTTTTATTAAATACCTGAAATGGAGGACATGGAGGCCTTTGGTGGAAAATTAGTCTTCTATTCTCCCTATTGACATATGTGATTTGCTCTTTTATATAAGTGTGACTCATTGTTTATCACAATTGTGGAGGAAATGATGGATGCAATATGATTCGGGGCTTAAATCATGCTTTAGTACCCATTTTAGACAAATAAAATGAATTTCCAATTTACAGAAGAAAATTGTGTGTGTAAACACATACACCACTTTTGAGTGAAGAATATCACAAGTTTGTTTTTAACCAATGTGAGTTTGAATTTATTAATTAATTACCATAACTTTATGTTTCTAAGAATGTGTTATTTAAATTAACACAAGTTTTTAACTTTTTAAATTATAATGTTTGATGTTTAGATTCTTTAAAATTGTGTTAAATTAGTGTTTGATATAAGAAATATAGAGATACACTTTTAATTTCAAAATTCCGAATATTACCATTTGTCACACCTCTCTTTTATATATATGTATGTCAAACTAGTTTATTGATACATTCCTTATGGATGATTTTAAATTTTTTTATTTTAGTAAACAAATTTTATAAGATAGAAATAACCTTACAAGTTTACGTATTTCCATTATTTTAAATTGAATTCTTTATAAATTAATTTTTATTTTTTATTTTTTATTTTAGTAAAAATTTCATGTCATAGAAATAATCTTAGAGGTTTTGGTGTTTCCATCGTCAATTCGAAATGCTTTCACATTGGTTTCTAGAATATAGTATTGATTTGCAAAGATCAACAAACCCCATGGTAGCACCTTTACTTAGTGAATTATTCACATAATTTAGAAAGATTTTGATGAAATTACGTGAAATGGAGGAGATAGATGCTTTGGGTGGAAAATTGATCCTCTATTCTCCCGATTTGCATTTGTGATTTGCTCTACTATAATTGTGTGACTCGTTGTTTATCCCAGATGTGGAGGAAATGCATGCCCATTTCAGAGAAACAAATTGTGTGTGATATACACACACTAACACCACTTTTTAGTGAATAATATCACATGTCTACATTCTTTAAATTGTGTTTGATATAGGCAATATAGAGAAAAAATTTTAATTTCTAAATTTACATTTGTTCCTAGTTGTCACAAGGCTCTTTTATTTATACCTAGAGATAGAGATTGTGCATTTAATGATAAATTCTTATGTCATTATGTCAAATAGAGTTTAAGATAAATTATTTATAAATAATTTTTAATATTTTATTTTAGTAAGCAAAGTTCATATCTTAGAGGTTTAGGCATTTCCATTCATTTGAAATACATTTACATACTTTTTAACAATATAATCTTAATCCCTGTTATCACATTTACTTGGTAAATTATTCACCATGACATATTCATAATGGAAAGATGACAAACAATTACGATTATATTGGTAACAATTTTCTATACTATTTTAGTATACAATCCTAACAAATTTATACTATCCTAGCATACAAAAATTATTATATTTTTAGCTACATGGTGAGTTAGACATGCAAGGCATTTTATTTTTAAAACCCAAAACCTTGATGGAATGACTTAGATACAAAACCCTCAATACAATATACTCTTCTTTATTATGTACAAAGAAAAAAGGCAAAAATCCTACAAGAAGGTCGATCTTACAAACTTGTATCTACAATTTAAGACCTGTATATACTATTTAAAAGATTATGCAATAAATGATGTTATACCTTTTATTTCAGTCTAAACTATAAAAGAAATGTTTAAAAAAAATGTTGTTGGCTTATAAACTTGTTTGAATTCATAAAAGGTTGTTTATAAATTTAAGTGATTTAATTTTTCAATTTATTTCAAAAAGCCATTGAATAGAAAAAATATAAAAGATATAAAATTACAGTATAACTACATTTTATATATATAAACAATATTAGTCATAATAATAATAAATTGCATTATACATTGCAGACCATTGGAAAGAAATATATTATTATGAATCTGTCATGATGTCTGAAGCCGGTCCCCGTAGTCCGGATATGGAGTCCTACAGCCAGGGCAGCGGCGATCTCCATCGCCGCTGTTAATTCGGTGGTAACAGAACGCACACACCTGATAACGACATTTAGTACAAAGCGGTTGTTTTATCTCCGACGGATCGAAACTTTCGGCACACGTTGGGCAGTCATCAACAACAACAGTGGCGTTAATGGATTTAACGTTCCCGTTTGCTTTTCCTTTTCTGAAGCTACTTTGCGGTGGCTTCCATTTCGTGTCTCGAGAGCTCTCAAACTTCAAACCTTGGGAACGCTGCTGATTAACAGATTTTCTGTATGAAGAATTGACAACCAATTTATCTGGTCTTCGATGATCTAAATTGGGGGATCTTGAAAAATGAGAACCACCATTGTGCTTAGCACCCATTGCCTGCTGCGACTTGAACGGGAGGGCACCTTGTTTATTCTGTGACTGATCAACTACTGGACTTGGATTTTGTCCAACAACTTTGTATGAATTATTGATAGCCAATTTATCTCGACTTGGATTTTGTCCAATAATTTTGCCTGAATTAGAATTGACAGCCAGTTTATCTGCCCCGTTTGGATGAAAATGTGGTCTGCGATGATCTGCTGCAAAAATGAAATTGGAGGATCTTGAAAAATAAGAACCACCATTGTGTTTAGAAGAACGTATTGCCTGCTGCGACTTGAACGGTTGGGCACTTTGCTGGTTCTGTGACTGAATAACTGGAACGCTTGGGCATCTTGCACCAATATTTGTTTGTTGCTGCAACATTTTGCTCTTCCTCGTTCTTTCTCTTCTCGTTTGGTCTCGCCTAATTCTACCTGCGCTAGCTCTCTTGAGCAGACTCGGTTTACTATTAAGCAGACATGCAATTTCGAATTTTTTTCGCCGTTTGCTTTTGTCCTTAAAGCCGGGTTATAAGACATAATATATATATGTTTTTTAAAAACTGAGTATTAAAAGGGAATAATTTTTTGTTTTGGCGTCGGTGAAGAAAAAATTGTGGACAAATGGACACAATCCACTAAGAGCATGACTGCTTATAATGGTCTAATGGATTTGAAATTAAGGATGCAGTTTTATAGTGTTAATTAATGTTTTATAGTTGTTTAATGGATTTGAAATTAATTATGAAGTTTTATATTGTTAATTAATGTTTAAATTATTAAAATGATGGAGTTTTTTAAGTCAGTTTTTAATTTTATTCATTATCCTATATATATGAAGTAATTATGAGGGTATTTACTCTTGTATTGATATGGAATGTGTGTGGAGTCTCCAAAGGGTCACATTTTATGGACTATATCTAAGAATCTCCAAAGCGACACATCCCATGGGCTTTATTTGAGAATCTCCAAAGGCACATTTTACTTGAGAATCCCTCAAGTGACATGTCTCACAAGCTCTACACAAGAATCCCCAAAGTGATAAGACCCACAAACTCTAGTCACGAATCACAACAACAACACATACAATGGTTTCTAACCAGGAAGGAACATATTCCCAAGTATTTTCCCAAGGAAAAGAGGCACGTCCCACTAGCTCTACCCAATAATCATTCTTTGCTATTGTGTGGGGAGATGTGGCCCAGTCATGAATGGACAATGGGTGTAGGTATTACTGGTGCATCACATTAGTCCAAAGTATAGAATGTGTTAAATAGCCTTGAAATACCTTTAATTGCTAGGGCAATGGCAATGTTTGAGCCCTCATCTTCCAAAGTCTTTAGGAAGGGTAATATTTCCACGAGACGAAATTAAAAGCTTCGGTATCTTTTTTCTTTCTTCCATAAGAAGCCAAAAGTCATCTTGTAGATACATTCCATGACCCCACGAGGAATGTGTGAAATCGTGATCCAATAAATAGGAATTCCCTCGAGTATAGATTTAAGGAGAGTAAGTCTACTTGAAAACAAAATCCATTGCTTACACCAATGTTTCAACTTTTTCTCGACTTTGTTGATCAGCCAGACCATTGGTGCTATTGACAAACTTCCGTTGAATTCTATTATACATGTCTAATGGCATGGGAATGGCATGTAATAAAGCACATCACTCTCCCTATGTACCTTGATGTTGGTGGTGCTGATTGTTGAACTCTTTTGTAGTATACTTAACAAAAATGTACCCTTCACTCAAGTGAAATCACTTATTAAGCATGGGAAGCTTATCCATCTTATTTAATTCATATATTAGGAAGTTTGATCGAAACTATAGGGTTCCTAATGTCCTTGGAGGACCAACTTCGAGATTCGAGGTAGAGGCAAGGGATATGGCCTAAAGGAAGTGGTACATGG
>LPNX010276536.1:1173-59468 GCA_001517045.1 Pseudotsuga menziesii
GTCCGATCTGAAATGTGCAGATCTATCTTGGTATGTCACCATCTTGGTATGATGTTTACTGCATGTGTTTTTCTTTATATATATGAGGAATCGCTATATGGAGTATGCCATCTATGTCTGTGTTTACTTCATAGGGTTCATAGGCTGAATGTGAAATCGCAGGCTGGCAGTGCCTATCTCTATATGTGGTTTATTGCTTATGGGTTCATAGGTAGAATATCGAATCGCTATATAGAATTTGCCATCTCTGTATGTGTTTACTTCAAAGGGTTCATAGGCTGAATGTGAAATCACAGGCTGGCAGTGCCCATCTCTATATGTAGTTTATTGCTTATGGATTTATATGCAAAATATAGAATTCGCTATATAGAGTATGCCATCTCTGCATGTGTTTATTGCATAGGGTTTATAGGCTGAATATAAAATCGCTGCATACAGTATGTCACCATCATTGTATGATGTTAAGGGCATGTGTTTTTTATATATATGAGAAATAGCCATATAGAGTATGCCATCTTTGTATGTTGTTTATTGCATATGGTGTTATATGCTGAATGTGGAAATCACAGTTTTAGAATGCCCAACATTGTATGTCATTTATTGTGCATATAGTGTATATGCATATCTACTCCATCATGGTTTTTATTTAGGTTGCCAGTGGTTTGAATGCTTTGGGTATTGTAGAGTTGCATGCATGGTTGGATATGAAAGGAAGGTTTTACCTCTGGTTATTAAACCTTTTCTTTAAAAGACTAGTTTTCTGATACCTGTGATAGAACATGGATATGGTATCTAACTAGAAAGGGGGTAGGGGAGATGATAGGTTATATCCTATGTTGAAATATATATATATGCATGTATATGTTCCTTGTAAAAATGGTTTTCTATTTTTCCCTTACAAATGTACATTTTCTTGAGTATGCGATTTTAGGTCCTTTTAGAGTGCAGTTTTGGCACTGTTGGAATGCATTTTAAGAAGTATGGCAAAGAAGTGATTGCATGTTGTAATATCCTATTTGGATTATGTTTACATGTCCCAGCAGCCTTGAGAAAAGGAAAGTTCGGTACCTAAACTTCTGTTAGTAATCTAGACAGCACTTGCTAGTGTTCATGTGAAAGTTCGATTGGAGTATCGAACGTTGGAAAATGATGTTGCAGAATGTAATTTTCTACTGTAATAAAAGGGAACAAACGATTGGTGGACGTAACCCCGAGTTTGGGGTGAACCACATATATATGTGTCTCCTTATGTGTTACTTTATGTTGCTCAAATTTGTTTCTGTTTTAGAGGTGTTTGTGTTTTATGATAATGTGGGTTTGCACATATTTTTCATTAAATAGTATTCTACATGTTGTAATGAACAACGTTAAACAATGATGTTTTTCTCTTTTGCATCATGACCTATCTTTATAAGATTAGTTGGCTCCGGTAATAACATGATGGATACTGGAATTTAAAATACGTACATGCCCTATATGTTGCAGAAACGCGGTAGGTAAATGTTTCTTTTACTCAAGTTAAGTAAGGTTAAAAGAGCATGGGAATGTGTTATCTATTGACAGGCTAAATGCTACATCACAGTATTTCTCCTTCGGGGAATTACGAAATCGTGTGAATACTAGAATGAATAATATACATGTTGGGTTTATGTGATCAAGAGAGCCTACTAAATTGGATGTAAATTTACATGTTTTTGTTTTCGATGAGAAAGACGAATGTAACTTGTTGAACACTTGTCTTACTATGTGTGTAGTTTTGACATTATCGATTTTTAAATGGCCATGTAAAGTTTGACACTAACATGATTGACTTACTTTGAAGTAACATTGAAAATGAAAAAAACTTGTCTTACCTTTTTTTTTATACTCATGATGGCATTGAGTTTTAAGAGGTACATTACACCCCCCAGTAGCCACATGGGAACCACTTATAGGTATGAGGTCTACGATATCACCTTTACAAGTCGATTCACCAAAAAAACTCAATATGAATTCTCCTAGGTCTAAAGTTAAGGTCCAACGCAGTCAATAGAGTTGTGATTCCTAATCCATTTAGAGGAAAACACACGCATAAGGTATGGTAAAACTTATAGATCTGTGGTAGAGCCAAACACAACCTTACTTGGCACAAATATCACTTTGGAAAATCATAGTGAATAGTACTCTTTGCAAATCGCTCCTCTTGGCCATTGCTTCTGCAATTTAATCCAATGTAGGAAAAATATTGTTCTATGAGTACCCTGCAATCCCAGCTATGCTATTTCAACCCACAATCTACTCTGTTGACTGAATATTTTCCGCTAGAAAAGAAAAATTATACGCATGCCCATCCTTTTACTGAAGTGGGAATGCCTTTGCCTAGGTCTCTTCCCCCTTAAGAAGTAATTCCCCAAAAATCATGCCCCGGGTAAGTCGGAAAAATTAAATCCATCATAACGGCTGTAGGAAAAATTAAATCCCTCATAACGACTTTCCTATTTCTTACAGGAAAAGATCCCATGAGATCAGCGACGTAGCTTATTTCTAGGGTCTTGCCCACGAAAAATCAATAACTTTCTTTAATAGTTACCTCAATCAGACAGTGGTCCCTCCTTCGCAAAACCATAATTTAAGCCTTTTCCAGAGGAGTCAACCGAGATGTGTGGGATCCAGATACACTTTCCCAAAGTGATAAAGGAAAGAATTGATTACTTACAGGTATACACCATCTCGCTCCAATTATAGTCATGATTCTCGTTAGTAAGTATCCAATGTGACTAGTGGTGAAACTTGCTTACAAGTTTCTTTTAGGTCATTTAAAGAAATCTTGGAGACATACTCCCTTTTCTCATAAATATGCAAATTCCTCTTAAACTTGTTGTTGTTTATATATATATAATCTAGTAACTTTCTTGACAATGTATCTCTACACTAGTTAATTAGGAATCATGGCTTTCCCATTGGTTGTTACAAGAATTTTTGTTTGCATTTTTGTTCATAGATCCCTTTTTCCAAGAATACTCTGTACATATTATGTATGTATCCATACATGTATTTATAGAGCATAATTTGTATCTGGAAAGGTAGGTCACTACTAAAATCCCTTTTTGAGGAATAAATCTTGTAGTTAAACCCTTAGAAGTGTATCACTTTTAATAAATTTTAAGACGACTACAATGTTTTCTTAAGATAAAGCTTTAGCTTCTTGATCTAGGTCCTAGGGAGAACTCTGTGGCGCAAGATTTTCTTAAGACCTGTTAGGTGGATTCATCCTTGAAACCCAGTAGGTAAGTTAGTCTACTTAAGACTTACCTTAACCTAGGATGACACCTAAGAACTTCGGTTTAAAAAAAAATATTTAATCCTTCGTCCAATTCCCAATACTCACCAATCGTTTTAACCTTGCCCCCCTCGTAGTAGATGTAGTTTCCCGTCGCTTAAGTTCTATCCATGTCTTAGTCTCCCAAGTCTTTCACTTAGGGAATTACTTTACCTAACATATAAGGTTCTGCTGGTGGGGCCTTGGCCTTAAGCTCCTCACTAGAGAACAAGTACAATAGAAAATCAGAAATTACAACATATTCCGGGCATATAAGAGGGACATTACATCCTTCCCTCCTCAAAAGATAACACCGTCCTCAGTGTTCTTGTTCTTCAACAATATTTTTCATTCCTCTCTTGAGTCACTTTTATTTCTTTTTCATGTTCTGTTCTCGCTCGATCTTTCTGACCTTTGTAGGTTATACTTTGTCCCAAAATTCTATAGTTTCCTGTAACAAAATCAGGTCTACCTGAATTTTACACATGTCAGAATTTAGTAATGTAACTTAAAACATAAATAGCAAGCCCTTTTGCAGTATCATGATTGAAATTTTAGGCTTGCTATCATCATACATAAATAATGGAATTGACTCGTAAGTAATCCTCTTGGATACTTAACTGGTCATTTTGCCTAAGGTAAACCGTTATTTCATTCATCATCTATTTCACAAGATTTTCATCCAAAACTCTACAATTCCTCATTCCTCCCAATTTTTTTTTTCATTTACACTTAAGGCATGTGACAGTTTAGTTACTTGGGAGGTTTAATAAAATATTTTGTTCGTTATTTTCCAAGTTCTCCCTTGTGTTCTTTTCAATTTATGTGTGGTCTTACAGCTATATCTGAGGTTACTCTCCCTTTGACTGCTCGTCAAAAGTTTCTCCTCGATGACATCAAACAACGTCCTGTCTTCCATATGTTGATTTTATTTTTTTATTTTTTTTTATTTTTTGCCTAGGTCTTGATATTGACATCATAACTCTTTCATGGTTCCCCTCAAGCCTCCTCACTTGAGTCCAAGAATTTTTCCCACCCAAAGTAGGGTAGAGTTAGATCATCAACTTTCTTACCACATCATATGCCTAACACCAATGTGCTCACATGGAAATCATTCACCTAACACCATTGTGCTCCCACAACATGTATGCCTAACACCAATGTGCTCATACAAAAATCACTTACCTAACACCATTGTGCTCCCGTGGCATGTATGTTAATTACAACATTTGACTTTTATGACACGTTAATTACAACATTTGACTTTTGTGACACACATTTTATGATGATTAACATGAATTCACTGTCATTGTCCTGATTCATGAAATTAGTTTTACGGTTAGTATAATTAACATCTATCGATAAAACAATAATTATCATTCATTTAATCACGATTTCCTAAGGTGTAGTGATTTGTACCCTTACCACCATTCATGGTTCATACAATCTCATAATTTATCCAGAATAAATCATCATTTGTCTTTGAGCGTTTTTGAGATCACTTAATTTCAAGTGGATAAAAATCCATGTCTTACATTGTTCGTGTCAACGGTCAAAATCATAGAAAAAAAAACCTGCAATGTCAGTACATAATAGCATAATCCACAATTAATCCTTGGTTCATAGAAACCTCAATATCAACAATTAAATTAAGACAAAAGAAAAATCATCACTCATTCTTTAGTGGTTTACCCTACTTCTTGAGCCTGTGGATATTCTTACTAACAGTCAACTTCGACTGATAGCATTCTTCACATAATCCTGCAATGTTAACATATACAACATTTATTTACTTATCATTAACAAATAGACATCTTTATTCATCTGTCTTTGGATAGTCATGAGTGAAGGAAATATTCCAATACATCAATAATGCGTGTAAGCTAGAGACGTGGAAGTCCTAGTGATTATATAGTCCCCTTTTTCTTTTACTGCCTTTAGAGAATAGAGGTATACTTGTCGACTGACTCTTGTACTTGAGTAAAAACCTACTTGACACCATCTTCGAATACAAACATCTTAAACCTTTCCTAATGAGTAATGTTTGCAAAAATAAAAATAAAAAAATCCTTAGTCTAGGATGCAAAAGAACAAATAATTCAATTCACGGCAAGATCTCAGGCTACTCACCATCTTATTTTGCTTGAGTGAAAGGAATTTGAACACCAATTTCTTAATTGAATATTTAAAACTCCAGAGATAGGCAGGATCTCATAGAACAAAAATAAACAACAAGTCTTCCTTAGCTATCTCAGCTTACCTAAAACTTTAGAAAATCATTTCCTAAATATAACAGTGAAACAAATGAAATACTAACAACACCAATACCTCAGTACTAGCTTGTTAAAGGTGTTCCATTCTTGTTCAAATGAAGAAACCTTTTGCGTGTCATAATGTTCTTAATATCTAGAAGAAAGTAACCTAGAAAGTGGGCTTGTTTTCAGACACACAAGAGATAATGTAGAGGACTCTTTAACCAGCTGCAATGGTGCTCATTCCTTGCTCTCACCACAAAAATTGGATACTGTAGGAGAAAACATCCCATCATTGGTTTGCATTGTACTCGTTCATCCATCTCATGCTAACCTACAGGCATGCTAGTTTGCTGTACTCTTTCTTTTTACGATATTGCTTCAATAAAATAAATTAATTTTCAATTATTTTGCACAATTTACATTATTTAAAACACCCACAAAATCCTGAAGATGAAGTAAATCAAGTTCAGAGTTTGCCCAATACAAATCATACACTGATTTCTATACTCATACAGTAATCTAGTATAGTAAATTATTGAACAAGTGATATTTAACATTCCAATAACAAATGTATAAAGATAACTGGATGAATGTGGTGGAAATCTTTCGATATCTTTATCTAGTATAGAAAATGCTTAAAAGAGTTAGAATTACCATCATATATCAAGTGTGTTCCATGAATGAATAATTTCAAATTATTCGCTCTGTCGAAACTACACTGTAAAAACAATGATCTAGCATCCATAACCATCACCATGATTGCCTAAAGATGAGTTATTTTCTCGGGGAAAAACCAACTAGTTGGACAATAGATAAATGAGTTTCCACAAACAAGGTCAACTAGCTATAATAGTCAATCAAGATTCACGATCACAGACTAGCTCGTTGCCTGGTCAAACAGTCTAAATCTTTTTCAGATATGCTTGTAAATTATAATGTTCCATTAAATTCTTCATAAAAGAAATCTGCAATCTGAAAATCCACGATTACGAAAATCCTTTTCCTTCTCTAATAAGAATTGAAATAATACAATGGGCAGTAAGTATGTATTGTGCCTTAAACTTTTCTTGCTGAAAATCTGCAGTATTTACGACTGTCATCATTTACCCACCTACTCCATTGAAGTCAAATGGAAGACGTCTCATTTGGTATATATCATCCCATGAACTGAGAAGAATTTGGTATCACTCCCTTTCATTATTGACTTATTTGTCCCACTTGTAAAGAAAACAAAGAATCGATTGAGCTGAAGGACATAAATGTGTAGTCTAAACAAATCTCCTCACCATCAAGTGTATCCTTCTCACTTATTAAAGTTCCACCATTGCCTGAAATTCATATACATCTAAATTTATCCCAAGACAAGAATGAAGACATTTGTTCCAACCATCTCTGACCTCTAATTCAAACGTCAAAAATGTTACAGATGGGATACAAGTCAACACCCATCATTTTTCTACTTGCAATGTCCTACAAGCTAGACTCTTCAATTGATCAACCACAGAAACACAAAAATAGATATTCTACATGCCCTTCAGACTTTTCTTCATCCAATACAGGAATTATTTTCTTCAATAATGAAAATATATATAAAGGTGTACAACATACCTGTTGTAAATGAGTCCATTAGGTCCGAGTGTTGTCGACCAGCTCTGATACCATATGTGATGCCCCTGAATCACCTAAATTTTTTTTGCCTTTGTCCGCATCAAAATCCAACTCATTCCTTCGATGCCACTTACCCTTAAGTATTATGATTAAAAGAAGTCATTGTCGGAGGGGTGTTGGTCGTAAGAGGAAACTTACTATTCAGAAATAACTATGTCGAAAGTAATAAAGATAGCTTTGGGATTCTTCTGAGGATCCATGTTTCATACTCATTAACATACATGAAGGGATTTTAATCATCGACATTATCCTTTTCCCACATTAGACTATGTAGCATGTTATAAATGTTAAGTAGGGATCTTGGGTTGGAATACTCATGTGGAAGCAGCCGATATTTTTTATGCAACATTATCAGCATATAAGTTAAGTACATAGAGGTGCACTAGATAGAACACATCAAGAACACACCAGATCCAATACATCATGATCACATAAGATAACATACCACGAAAATACGTCAAGAGTGAGACCATAACAAGTCTATCATTAACGATGCAGAGTTGTGGAGTTCCTATCTTCTTAAGGAAAGGTGCTCTATTTATCAACTACACATAGCTCTATTGATGACAGTGTCTGAATGCAATTATTTAAGGTTCTCAACATTCTACTATTATTCATAATTTTCCAAGAATTACCTAAAATAGTGCCTTTAAAATAATATTATGGTGCGGACCAAAGATACGAACAAGTTCTCCTTGAATGATCATTTCTAAACCAATTAATCCATTGCAAGTACACAGAATAGTACAAGGAAAAAAAATAAACAATTAGACATAGGAACCAGAGGGACGCCAATGTATGTGGTTCACCCCAAACTCAGGGCTACATCCACCAAACTTTCGTATCATGCAATATTCATTCAAAATAAGAGGTTACAACTGGCAACAATCATGTTGCTCACCTTGTTCTGGTTAAATCTCTCTCAAGAAGTAACTCTTAGCTATTGAAACACTATTGTATTTTTATTCTTATCATTTTTTTCGTATTAAACCTTTTCTCAAACATGCTGGGGTTAATCATAAACCCTTTGGTAGTCATGACGCATATGATATACTCCCTCGAACAACATGCACTGGTCTAATGTATGTAATGAAATACATGTCCCAACCCAAAAGTAAACACCGACTCGCATGACAACAGATTGATTCAAAATGGCCTGTTTTAAAACCTACCATGTGGAATTGTGCAAATGTCTCATATCCTATCTACACGTTGCCAGAACTAAATATCAATGCAAATGCATACCTGTACTTATGCAGGGTTACCATGCATCCGAGGAGTCATTTCTTTTTGATAACTCATCTAGAACTACAGATCTAAACATGTAATCAAAACAAACAACATTTTTACCTTTCGACATCGATTAATGATTGATTCATGCCCTCGGATATAAGATCTACACATAAGATCAATATAAAAATAAGTTCTAGCTATTCAACATTGGTTTAAACAAATCAATTCTCGCTACGGATCTAAAGATAAACAAAAATAGAAGCGTTGTCTATTAACATTGATTATTCAAATTGATTTCTTTCGTCCACTCTAAAGATCTAAATTAGCAACAATCTATAACCGCTTTATAACTCAGTGATATGAAGATCTAAAAGCAAAGGTATCTACAAGAGGTTTAGATCGCATCTTAGATCGCCTCTCAAATCATGCAGAAGATAGGAAAGATTATCTGTATCCTAAAAGGAGTGTTTGTAACAGGTTGTATAGATTTCAGGAGGCCTACCTTGAGGGAATTTCATTCTGCCCTTGAATTCGGTGGGGTAACAACCATTACAGGCCTCCCAAACTTGCCTGTAAAGGATTTGGGAACTTAACTGCAACGTCCATTGTTGGAGAAGAAGGAGCATTACTGATATAATGATCAAGTCAGGGAAAGCATCTCTTTTGTAGAGCCGATAAAGAAGAATGCTTCTTAATTCATTTTCGGAATTGAAGTCCGACATGGGTGTTTTAAAATGAAGCATACTTCATGTTTTCTACTTCTATGAAGAACAGGAAATGGGGAGAAGCATAAACAAGCTTCCCAGCAACACGCAAATTTTTCCATTCGACAGACTTTGGACATTCGTTTTACGGCAGAGGGAAATATCGCATGCCCCCCAGTAGCCACATGGGAACCACTTATAGGTATGAGGTCTACGATATCACGTTTACAAGTTGATTCACCAAAACAACTCAATATGAATCCTCTTAGGTCTGAAGGTAAGGTCCAACACAGTCAATAGATTTGTGATTCCTAACTTATTTAGAGGAAAACACACACGTAAGGTATGGTGAAACTTACAGATCTATGGTAGTGCCAAACGCAACCTTACTTGACACAAATATCACTTTGGAAAATCGTAGTGAATAGTACTCTTTGCAAATCGCTCCTCTTGGCCATTGCTTCTGCAATTTAATCCAATGTAGGAAAAATATTGTTCTCTCAGTACCCTGCAATCCTAGCTACGCTATTTCAACCCATAATCTACTCTGTTGACTGAATATTTTCTGCTAGAAAAGAAAACTTCTAGGCATGCTCATCCTTTTGCTGAAGTGGGAAGGCCTTTGCCTAGGTCTCTTCCCCCTTAAGAAGTAATTCCCCAAAAATCATGCCCCAGGTAAGTAGGAAAAATTAAATCCCTCATAACGGATGTAGGAAAAATTAAATCCCTCATAACGGCTTTCCTATTTCTTACAGAAAAAAATCCCATGAGATCAGCGACGTAGCTGATTTCTAGGGGCTTGCCCACTAAAAATCAATAACTTTCTTTAATAGTTACCTCAATCAGACGGTGGTCCCTCCTTCGCAAAACCATAATTTAAGCCTTTTCCAGAGGAGTCAACCGAGATGTGTGGGATCCAGATACACTTTCCCAAAGTGATAAAGGAAAGAATTAATTACTTACAGGTATACACCATCTCACTCCAATTATAGTCATGATTCTCGTTAGTAAGTATCCAATGTGACTAGTGGTGAAACTTGCTTACAAGTTTCTTTTAGGTCATTTAAAGAAATCTTGAATACATACTCCCTTTTCTCATAAATATGCAAATTCCTATTAAACTTGTTGTTGTTTATATATATATAATCTAGTAAATTTCTTGACAATGTATCTCTACACTAATTAATTAGTAATCATGGCTTTCCCATTGGTTGTTACAAGAATTTTTGTTTGCATTTTTGTTCATAGATCCCTTTTTCCAAGGATACTCTGTACATATTATGTATGTATCCATACATGTATTTATAGAGCATAATTTGTATCTGGAAAGGTAGGTCACTACCAAAATCCCTTTTTGAGGAATAAATCTTGTAGTTAAACCCTTAGAAGTGTATCACTTTTAATAAATTTTAAGACGACTACAATGTTTTATTAAGATAAATCTTGAGCTTCTTGATCTAGGTCCTAGGGAGAACTCTGTGGCGCAAGATTTTCTTAAGACGTGTTAGGTGGATTCATCCTTGAAACCCGATAGGTACGTTAGTCTACTTAAGACTTACCTTAACCAAGGATGACACCTAAGACCTTGGGTTTTAAAAAAAATATTTAATCCTTTGTCCAATTCCCCAGACTCACTAACCGTTTTAACCTTTCCCCCCTCGTAGTAGATGTAGTTTCCCATCGCTTAAGTTCTGTCCATGTCTTAGTCTGCCAAGTATTTGACTTAGGGAATTACTTTACCTAACATATAAGGTTCTGGTGGTGGGGCCTTGGCCTTGAGCTCCTCACCAGAGAACAAGTACAATAGAAAATCTGAAATTACAACATATTTCAGGCATATAAGAGGGACATTACACTCAAAGAAAAAGTGGTGTCAAGATTATCATCTAACCGCCCACAATTTGAGATTATACTAGATATTAGATAGAATTTTTTTGTTGTATTAATAAAAAATACATTATGTCAAGATTATATAAACTAAAAGTCATGGAATATTGGATCCTATGGTTATGCAATCATAAGTGCATTTGTTAATCAAGATTATATAAACTAGAAGTCATGGAATATTGCATCCTATGGTTATGCAATCATAAGTGTATTTGGTTATGGAATTGGATTTGAAACCATGGTTTGACAACCAAATTCATAAAGGGTTTAGATTTTGGAAACAATCTTTCGTCAAAGGGGTACTAATTTCACCCAACTTCGTTTCTGACAACTATTTACAAACATCCACAATGCTACACCAAAATTGTAACAATGGAGGCTCCTCTCATTTAGGATTAATAGATTATTTTCAATAGAAGAGAATTTGGGATTTGACTCAATAATCCATATCTTTGCAACAAAGAATCCTAGAAAATACATGCTCCAAGCATTGGCTATGCCTACTGCACAATTTGTCGCATATTTCACCATTGGTTAAGATGCAAAGCAACATCATGCCCATCAACTAGAAAAACAAATATTGATATGTGTAGGGAAGCAGGTAATGTTATCCTGCAATTTATGGGTCCAATCATGATTACTAAATGGTGCACTCAAAGTGGTCATGCAAATTGTATGCACTCTTAGACCTATCCCTCCTAAGTTACCCTCTTATGTTGTCATGGCATTTGTTAATTGCATTGGGCCTCCATGAGACCAATCTCAACAAAATCACATACCAATTCCACCCATAAATCAAAGTAACAAGAAACAAACCCCCTTCAATATGGCTTGGGCATTGACTATACATAAATCCCAAGGATTGACATTAACAAGGTCAACCATTGACATTGGTAACAATGAACATCAAGGTTCGACCTTCACAAAAATGCCACAGCCTACAACATTGAAAGGAATGTGAACCATCATTATCCTTGGAACACTATGCAAAGATGAAAGACACTTCATATGTCTCACTTTGAAAAAAGGAAGATGAATGCCTCCATTATTTGTCCCTTTCACACTTAAAATTGCAACTCTTAATCATTACACTCCCCCTACCAAATGAAAATACCGATGTTGATTGTAAATATAATTAGAGTCAAACTTGATCACTAATAGTCCTTTGTTATGTTACTCACATATGTATACTTTCTCGTATGACAAATTAATGTACATTTTATTTTATTTGCCATCAATTGCATGGATTTCTATTTATCTCTTATTAGTATTTGCAAGAGAGTTTTCGTTTCAATTTTATCGATTACAATGCCTACGATAAACTTGCTTTGATCACAAAATTATATTATCTACATATGCACAAATTTATCTCATCTTACAACATATTAAAGTTATCTTCTACATTTCATTTCCCCTGATTCGGGGGTATGCTATTTATTACACCGAAGGTGTTATTTAAGGGGTTGCTCCTCTCTGCAGGCTTCATCGTCTGTTAACGACCTATGAGGAGCCTCCCCATGTCCTAGCATAATCGTCATAGTCGTCTATCCTGTGTCACAGCATAGTCGTCTATCATATGAATAAAAACCCGACCACCATGTATACATAGATGTACTCCATTGTATGTGGCCAGAGTGGGAGAGAGATGGGCCTCTACACTAAACATGTGTACCTGGTTGACGAATGCTTTCTTGGAAAACATGGTGGCACTCACTCAGCGTTTACTTACCTTTGTGGCAATGTGGAGGAAATCTTCTCAGGCGGCTTGTGGATATAACCACTTATATTATGAAACGAGAACTTTATACTAAGAACAAGAACTCTAGTAAGAAAAATGATGATTTTTGCATTAAAAACACCAAAAACACCCCCCAAATAGAAAAGTGTTGATACCAGTATACACGTTTTTATTTTCGGGGTAAAAAATAGAGCCATGACCTAAACATGCCATACTGTTGTTTACAACGACTTTGAAATCAACCCCAAAATTGAAAAAAAAATTAATTTTTTTAAGAGATAAATTACAACTTTTTTGAAACTTACATATTAAACAAAAACAAATATTTCATAAATAATTTCACCACTCTAACCATGTAAAATGAAACAAATTATGTTTTGATTCATAATTAAATCATTATTTATACCTTATAAGAACAAATTATTCATATAAATGATCAAAAACTCCTATAGAGTTTCAATTACAAACATCATAGTAATAATAAACATCTAAATTGTTTTAGTTGGCTCACTAACAATTTTTTTCCTAGAAGTTATTCCTATCATACTTTCTTTAGTTAATATAACAATAAGTTTTACTCTTTTTGATTGGGCATAACTCTCTTGATGCAACCAAATGTTAGTATGCAAAATTCAAAGTACTACATATTCCATAATCCTGGTTGTAGCTAGACTTTAGTTACTTATTCTTGCAAATGTCATCTATTGATTTTTTTTTCTTTTTTTTTATAAAAACATAACACCCTTTTTGTTATCTTTAATCATTTATATAACCATAAATCATTTTTTTTTTATATAAATATTCAATATTAAACATAACTCAATTTACAATAAAAAACTTAAAATTAAACACAATATAAACACTTAATAGATTAACATATATCTATTTATTATATACATAGTAATACCTAATTTTAATATAAATGATTTCTTATATGATAACAAAATGTATTAACATATATCCAATTATAAACACCATACCTTATCATAAAACCTTTTATTATATCCCTATAAAATATAAAATTAAATTAAATAAACGAATTTATTATATACACACCATACCTTATCATAAAACCTTTTATTATATCCCTATAAAATATAAAATTCAATTAAATAAACGAATTTATTATATATTGTATATAATAGGGTGAATAAATCTTCAAAAATTCTTTCATAATGCTTCAATATTTTATATTATAACTAATACAAAAACTATTCAAATATATAATGCACTTCTTAATTAAATATCTAGTTAATAACCAAAATTTCTATTAAACCTACCTTCTATTAAACACATATAAATGCCTAAGTATCCACAATATGATAATTATACGAAAGATCACATCAGACCTGAAGGACCCTTGGAATAATTCCCTATAACTTTTACCTGTGTATCATTTTTTTTCATAGATATCCGTCAGTCCGTATATATATGATATATATAATAAATAAAAACTAACAAATTATATTTTACCCATTTCACCTTCTCTTCAACTCTTTAGAACAATACATCTATTCAACATAGCAGCTATGAGTATTAACAAAGACGGCTAAGCTCAACCTTTTTCTATCTTTTTTTTTTTTAAAACTATTGTTTACTCACAAAATTTATGCTTGTAACATATTTAATAAAGAGGGCTCAGCTCAACCATTTTCTCTCTTTTTTTCTTTAAATGTCGTTTACATACAAAATTTATGTTTGTAACATATCCTAATTTGTGGCGGTGGTAGAAAAATATAATAATAATAAAATGTTAAAATTGAGTAGTTGTCATTTATATATATGTAACACTTTTATAATCCTTTTATTAATTTTTAGTCTACACCATGAAATAATAATCTTACTCCACCTTATTTTCTGGAAATTTTCCAACACTTCACGTCCATAGCCTTTTTATTTTAATATTCAAATTGATCTCCAGTTCTACTCCCAAGACTATCAGTTAGTCTAAACCTGTAAGTGCAATAAATTCCGGATGTGCCCTTTCTACATCAATGGGAAGATGGTCCACCATACATGCAGTCAAGCAATGTACTTTAAATTAATTCTCTGAATCTACTTCGCTGCTAATACAATGGAAGCCTTTTATACGCTATCTTTCTCAACTCCTTCAAATGCTGAGAGGAACTCGGAGCCGCAAAACTAGGACTAGAGGAGGCGGAACAAGCATGTTTAAATGAATTATTGGAGACAGCTTCTTTGAATGGGACCATCAACCATACATGCAGTCAAGTAATGTACTTTAAATTAATTATCTTAAAATGGATTGGGCATAATATGAACATCGGAATCACACAGCTTCAAGGCATTTTATCTGAATAAACACTAATTCTTTGTTTAGGCAGACACGATCTCAAATATTTTATATATAGAAAGAGAGGATGAAGACTATATCAACTCCCATTCCCAATGGGGAATATTTGCATTCCTTCCTACTAGTACGCGGTGGTATGTTGAAATGACAGAATTAGGTAGGTGATTCCATGGTGGGAAGCATCCATCCTATCTAAAACGATTTTAAACAGTTGGAATAACACAATTCTGCTTCCGCACAAGAGGATTAAGGCTTTCAATTGGATAGATAAAGTAATGGTTATTTTCGATGCCATGTTAATAAGAATAAGCACTCTATGGTAAAACATAGAGGTAGCATAATTTACATTAATTTATTTTGGACTGAAGCAGAGAAGGAAGGAGGGAGCGGAGCTCGGCTCTTTGGTGGCCAAAGAGCCGCCCTTCATTGGTGACGCGATTTTAAGAATAAGCACTCTATGGTAAAACATATAGGCACCATAATTTACATTAATTTATTTTGGACTGAAGCGGAGAAGGAAGGAGGGAGTGGAGCTCAGCTTCCTTGGTCGCCAAAGAGCTTCCCTTCCGCCAAAGAGCTGCCCTTAACTAGTGGCACGAATCTCAGAATAAGCACTCTATGTTAAAACATACGGACACCATAATTTACATTAATTTATTTTGGACTGAAGCCGAGAAGGAAGGAGGAAGTGGAGCTTCGCTCCCTTGGCAGCCAAAGAGCCGCACTTCATTGGTAGAAAGGTGGTGCGATTCTCAGAATCGTGTCACCAATGAAGGGCGGCTCTTTGGCCAGCCAAGGAAGCCGAGCTACACTCCCTCTTCCCTCTGGAATCACAATGAAGCCAGCCATGCTATCTTATGCATACCAAAAAGATCTAAAAGACGCTTACACTAGCCATGCTATCTTATGCATACCAGAAAGATCTAAAAGACGCTTGCACTAGTTGCATTCCTGCCTACCAGTTCCGCGGTGGTAAGTTGAAATGATGAAATTAGGTAGGTGATTCCATGATGGTTAGTTGAAATGATGAAAGTAGGTAAGTGATTCCGCGGTGGTAAGCATCCATCTGATCCAAAATGAGTTTAAACAGTTGGAATAACACAATTCCGCTTCCGCACAACAGGATTAAAGATTTTAATTGGATAGATAAAGTAATGGTTTACTTTTGGTGCCATGTTAATAAGAATAAGCACTCTATGTTAAAACATACATGCACCATAATTTACTTTGGACTGAAGTGGAGAAGGGAGGAGGGAGCGGAGCTCCGCTCCCTTAGCTGCCCTTCATGGGTGCCACGATTCTGAGAGACTTCACGGGTGCTACGTGAAGGGCGGCTCTTTGGTGGCCAAGTGAGCAGAGCTCCGCTCCCTCCTCCCTCTTCCCAGAATCGCGCCACCAGTGAAGGGCAGCTCTTTGGCGGCCAAGGGAGTGGAGCTCTGCTCCCTCCTTCCTCTTCCCTCTGGAATCACAATGCAACCAGGCATGTTATCTTAAGCATACCAGAAAGATCTAAAAGAGTATTAGACAACACTTCCTTCAATCCAAAGAATAGAATGATCGATGGGTGTGGTTGAGAGGAAGGCTCTAATGTTAGGAGGCATAGGCCACCTTTGCATCGAAGTAATTCTTAGAGCAACAACCACCTACAAGTTGTAGAAAGTACGAGGAAGAATTTTGTTATAATATGTATTTGTTTCTTAAAAACAATTGTGGAACTTGCATATAAGTCTATGGTTCCTCTCCAATAAACTCAATGGGCAAAGTGGCAAGAGGATAAAGAAGCAGGTAGAAACAGCTTGTTTTTCTCCCTTCAGAAAACAACCCCAATTATTATCATTATTAAGTACGGATTTTAAATGTTTTTATAAGCCCAAGCTTGACCAAAGGAACCACATCTTTGTAACACTCCGAATTTTTATAAGCTCAAGCTTGACCAAAGGAACCACATGTTTGTAACACTCCGATAGTTAGTTCCCATCTGTAAAACCGCTCTGAGTGAGGCTGAAAAAGCTCTTATTCAATCCCTGTGCGCATAATTTATTTCAACAAGGTGCGAGAAAGGGTTCACTGCTACAGAGTGGGCCTGTTGGTCAACTTTTAATGTCTTTCCAGAAACGTATCTGGTAAGTCTTGAGGGATCGTGGCAGTGTGTTGTTTTTCTTGGGAAGTACAGAGCTTTCATTCAACTATAAGTCTATTCGTCAGTCCATATAAATAAAGAATTTGTTCAATAAGACTGTGGAAATTGTTTGAAAATCTTTGTTCGTACTCTACTTATATTAGAAAAATGGATAGTATTTGCATTGATATATATTAGGCTATGACTGAATCTGTGAACAAATAGATACGAGATGTCTGTAATATTTTGAACAAGAGCTCAAAGCTTCTAGTTATATCAAAGACCCTACCAATTGAATACTAGTACTGTTGTCTACGTGTATTCTACATACTTTGCAAGTATATATTCTAATGAATTGTCCCACAAAATACAACATGACAAACTTAAGGAAAGCTTGATATGTATAGGTTAGTTCATTCCCATAGTTGGGAAATGACAAACTTAAAGAAATATTGATATCTGTAGGTTAGTTCATTCCCACAGTGGGGGAATACCAAACTTAGGGAAAGCTTGATATGTGTAGGTTAGTTCATTCTTATAGTGGGATTCCCTAAAACCTTCTTCATTGTTATCCCAATATCCAAGAATGGGTTGATTTGTTGTCACTCGGATGATTTTTGTCTAATTTTTATTGTAAAATGTCTTGCGATATCATAGAATATGGTGGAAGTCGATGAGTTCAAAATAGGGAACGATCTCTTCCACTCGAGCAATACCTTTGGAGAGAGAGGAGGATTTAAGCCAGAACCTATTTTTCTCATTTGGCGAGGTGAAAAGTCACCAAAAACTAGGACATCCTTTATTTCCTTAACCTGCAATATGAAGATTCCTTATACAATGTGATGACTTCATATTGGATTATCGTATCAAGGTGTTAATTCTCCTACCATCAAAAATAAGAATTTGTAGTTAAATATCGTCATCATAAGAGCTACTCTAACTAGAATATTAGGACGATGACTTCATTTAACAATTAATGTCTTTATTTATAATGTCATTTAACCCCTAAATCTCATGAACAAGTCTTAATAGTTGTTTTGGCGACTCCAGTGAGCTCAGTTGTAGCTCAATCAGGGTACTACGTGCTGACCATTTTGAATGGAGGTGTGCCTAACAAAGTTGAATGGATTCACTTCATCAGTTAAAATGAATTATATATTATTAATTAGTTCTAAATAACAAGATTGGGATTATAAGTTGAATAAACTCATTGAATAAGTTGAATAGGTCATTTGCATTCATTGGGTAAAAATAATTCGACATGATTAGAGATCATGAACAAATTTGAATAAATGCATTGAATAAGTTCAATTGGTTATTTGCATTCAATTTAATGTAATATCCATGTAATTTTTTCAATGTGAATTTTTTAATTTTAATGAAACACTTGTGCCTAAGATGTTAAAATAGCTTCAATTTCTATTAGGAGGGATGTTTGTAGAGGAGCACTTTGGGCATCTTGAAGACATAGAAGACCTAATGGAAGAGGACATTGATGTCCATGAAGCAATCCAAGCTCATAAAATTCCAATTTCGATGAAGAATTTGGCCTACATGATATTGTTGGTTAGTTTCATGTCTTGAAGGAAATGTTAACTTTGACAAAAATTTTATAAGATATGTTGGTAATGTTTTGACTTTCAGACTTTATTTTAGAAATAAAATTTCTATATATAATGTTTTTAATATGTTATTTACATATATATGGTAAGTTTTTTTTTAATTTATGAGAATTGTCACTTTTTGGAAAATAATATAAAATAGTAACATTTTTATACAAGAAAAACTATGAAATCCATTAAATATGGCTTTAAATCTATTTATTTTCTCCAATTTTTTACAATTTTGTAAAAAAATGTCTTGTTTTGTCCATAAAAATGTCTTATTTTAAATAAAAAATTGTAAAATGTATATGTTTTTCATATAACTTGCTTCTAAATGTATGGTATTTTATTAATTTTCTAAAAAACCAATTGAAAATAGAAATTAAAAATATTTTACGACAAAGATTATTCAAATGCCCCCAAAAATGCCTCAAAATGAAAATGTGTGATACTAGTATCAACCCTTTTTGAAATGAATGTAATAATAGCTACTGAAATTAGGAGAAAAAAAAACGAGAACTGTGTCGAGTTCTCGTTTCATAGTATAAGTGGTTATATATTCAACGCAAAATAGAAAACTGCCTTAACTTATGATTTCATAGACAACAAAATTGGAATTTGGGTATTGTGTTCACAAGAATAAGATCCTATTTTCTTCATCGCATTTTCTCACCTTGCAAGCCATATACTATCGCAGGTGCCGCAGAAAAAATCCTACTAGTTAAAAAAAAAAAACAACAATATTTGCATCAGAAATCTTCCTTCCATGGCAAGGGTTACAACAAATAATTAATGTCAAAATAATTGCTTTTAACGAGCATCATCAAAGTTCCATGGAAAGGGAGGATTTTAGGCTTACACTAAATAATTAATGTCAGAATAATTGCTTTTAACAAGCATCATCAAAGCAGTACAACAATTAACCAAATTAATTTCTTTTTTAAAATAACAAAACAAATGGAATCAGCGTCATCATCGATTTGGCAGTTTATTGACACACAAGCAAGAATTACATATTGCATATTTCTTTCTTAGAACCCTTGTGTTCTCCGACTGTGATATTTAAAACCATGGAATAAGCAACATAGCCAGCTCCTAGCTTGTACAACAATTTTAGTGGAAATATTAAACAAGCCTTAACCTTATCTTGAACAGATTTTATGAGCGACAGATTAGAGGAACCCTAACCCTAGAATTTGCCTACCACATATGAATATACCAATATAATTCGCTCATTAGAATTAGCCAGGCATTAGAGGCCCTCTTGGCTAGCTGTATATTCATGGAGGAAAACTAAATGTTAAAGGGCAAAAGAAAGATACAGTGGAGATTAAAAACCTGGACTCATGGTGTTACCAGCTCGTCCTAAACCTCCCAAGCGAAGGGACTATCTTTCGATCATGTTTCCAGCAACTCATTCAGGAGAAAATCGTATGGGATTGAATGATTTATGTAGTGTAGAGTTCCGAAAGGTGGCTTTTTAATTATATGGGTTTCAAAATATTTTATATTTGGATTTATTTGGGATGATCTGTCGTTCTCTGATGGTTTAGTTGTCACAATAGATGCAACAAATGTCCAAGCATCTGGTACTGGATCTGGATATCAATAACGAACATCTGAATCACGATCTAGATATAGAACCACTGGATATGCTATTGAAGATGCTGGTTGTTCAACTCGTTAAACATAAATAAATTAAGGTGACTATACTTGGAGCTGGTTCAAGGTAAACAACTAGTGATGCTGCTGGTTCTTTAACATGTGATGCTTTGTGCTCTAGTGCAACTAAATATGCTACTGAGGCTATACGTAACGTCACACCCATGAAAAGGTGCCACTACACAAGAGGTATGTAGATCTAGAACCATTGGATATGCTATTGAAGATGCTGGTTGTTCAAATCGTTAAACATAAATAAATTAAGGTGACTGTACTTGGAGCTGGTTCAAGGTAAACAACTAATGATGCTACTGGTTCTTTAACAGGTGATGCTTTGTGCTCTAGTGCAACTAAATATGCTATTGAGGCTATATGTAACGTCACACCCATGAAAAGGTGCCACTACACAAGAGGTATGTTCACCACAGGATATCAATTCAATCTAGAAACGAGAGAGAAGGACTCACCCATAGTTCACTCGTTAGTACACGCCGAGGGGACCCCGACCCAGGAAACACTGTAAGGGGAGGCCACCCAGGCCATGACCTGGTAATCCTATGTGAATTAAAATATTTTTTTAAAGCAACATGTTTAATAGTAATATTGCAAAATTGGAATATCAAGATGTATCAAAACAATATGGAAGTTATTGTTTATTATTTGTATTTTTTTTAATGAGCATTGCAAGAATTTGTATGTATAATTTGCAAGTATTTCTCTTTAAAAATGTTTAGTTTTTTTTAATATAATTTTTTTGGATAATTTTTCTATGGAATTTTTTTTTAGGAAAGTTTTCTATTATGATTTATTATAGCTATTAGTTATTTTCTTTTTATGGTGTCACTTTGAAATGCATGAACATTGAAATATGCATACATGGTCTCAATTTTTAAAGTACATGATAAAAAAATTATAGATAGGTAATTTTATTGATTGGAAGTTAAAATATTTAATAAAATCATAATTATTGAAATATAATTTCGTTAATAACATTTCAGTTAAAGGGAATCTTGTGAAGCAAAAAGTTTTGTGACAGTGAATCTAAGAGTCTTGTGAAACAAAACCTTTTGTGATAGAGAATCTAAGAGTTCAAAAAGTTAAAAAAAATAAGTTTGAAGGGTTGAGATAAAATGAAATTCCAACACTAATAGTGAATCATGATACTTTTTGAGTTCTATTATAGCTGATACTCTGACTCAAATATGTCATGGTTCAAAAGGAAAGCTCACGAGCTAAGGGGAAAGCATGTCATTAAACGTCATTGTTTTCTTCGTGTTGATCTCCTTCGCGTCAAAGACGGTGACATGGACCACATTTTGGGGAGGTCGATGTCATTTGAATGGATGGTGATGCCATTTGGCCATATTGATGCCCCTACAACCTTTACAAGGATGCCAAATGAAGTGTTGATATTGTCTTATTTCATTCATGATATTGCATCTTGGAAACATATATGTTTTACCTAATAGGATCATTTACACCATAAACCAAGTATTTGTAGTGTTGCACTGAGAGAAATTATTGATCAACATAAATAAATGTACAAATAAACAACAAGAACACATTTATCTTAGATTATGTCAGAAGAAAAATGGATTGAGCATTAAATTGAGGAAGATTTTAACCATTGTTGATTGGCTACCATTGAACAGTATCCATCACTTGTTAGATTTCATGAGAGGGTGAAAACGTGAAGTTGGGTAACACTTCCGTGAGAATTGGGTGTCCAAACAACATAGCGAATGTTATATATTTATTCGGTCGAATAACGTTAACAGTGAACCGTTTAGTTTGACATAGCGCATAGCCGGATGGCATTTTTTACGGTCATTTTAATACTTGTTCAGACGAATAATTATTTGGCCGAACAATTATGCGGCCGAATATTTATTTGGCTGAATAATGGTTCGGCCAAACAACTATTCGACCGCATAATTGTTTGGTCGAATAATTATTTCGCATAGAAGGCAAGATCCGGCCCCATTTTCATTGTTTTCTCCTGCAGTCATTTGTCTTCATCTTGCCGTGTTTCTTCCGTCATCCAATTTGTCTGTTGCTGTCCATCATCCCTGGCCTCGTCATCGGTCCTCCTGACGTGGACATACTAGTTTCCTATCGGTGTGGAGGTCTATTCGTGGAGGTCGCTTCATGATGGACTGTTCGCCGTGGAGGTCTGTTTGGCATGGAGGTTTGTTCGTGGAGGACACATCGTGGTGGTGTTTGTGGTCTTTTCTTGGAGGGTCTGTTCATGGTCTGGTCTTGCTGTGCTCCTCAGTGTCACGTAATGTTTTATGAAATTGCTTCTATAATTTGAAATTTTTAATATGTGATTTATCTCTTGTTGTAGTCAATGGCATTCGTTTTTTGTCATAGTATTGCAGAGTTAAAGTTTGCATATGTTATTTGGTATTGTATAAATCTTATAATTTTAATTTTAATTAATATCTATATGTCTATGAAATCTGTCCATGTTAACAGAGTAGATGAATGGACAGAGTTCATCAACTCTGTCCAAATGGACAAATTCCATTTGGATAAGTTTTTGTTAATTTTAATTATAAATTCTATGTTTTTAGAATTTAATATAATCTATTTTAATTAGAATGAAATATTTTAAAATTAAATTATAGGTAATAATGTAAATAAAATCGAAGGAGTTGATGAACTTTGTCCATTTGGACAGAGTTGATCAACACTCGAATGGACAGTTCATGAACTCTGTCCAGATGGATAGAGTTGAAGAACTCTCTCCAAATAGACAGAGATAAAGAACTCTCTTAAAATGGACAAAGTTGATGAACTCTATCCATTTGGATAGAGTTCATCAACTCTGTCCACATGTGAATAGAGTAAATCAAATCTGTCCAAATAGACAAGACAATGGATTATACTCAACAAAACAAAGTTCATTCAGACTTCATCAAATCTTTCCCTGATAACTTTACTTAGCAAAACGTATTTTATTAGTTTTAATATAAATCATAAAAAAAACCATTATTACACATAAAAATCTAAAATGCATCAAAAACATAGATATTGCTACATAATTTTTTATACATCCAACAATAGTTTAGCTATTTTCATTTTAAGAACTATTAGATAATATTAGGGACATTTAGGTATTTATTAAAAAGATAGTTTTAAAAATTTAAAACAAATAAAAAACACAAATATTGCTACATTAATTTTCCATACATCCAACAATAGTGTAGCTATTTTCATTTTAAGAACTATTAGATAATATGAGGGACATCTAGGTAGTAGAAACTTAGTTTTTATAGTAGTTAATTCTTTGAAGTTGAGGCATTAACATGCAGAGTTTGAATATGTTATGAGTTGATATATTAGATAATATTAAGGACATATAGGTCTTTATTAAAAAATTAGTTTTTTAAGTGGCTAAGTTTTTAAAGATGAGGAATTAACATGTAGAATTTGAACATGATATGAGTTGACTTGTGTAAATTTGTAGATGTCATATTCAATGGAAAGAGAGCAGCGTTGAGACAAAAGCGTAGGTGGTCATTACATTTTTTTGGAGTTGGTGTCCGAAATGAAAATCAAATATTATCGTGGTCACCTTTGGATTTAGGCTTATTGTATAGTTCACATTCAATTGATCATCGACGTGGCAATAGTGGTAGAGATGATTTCTCATTATCATCTATGGTTGCAGTGTCATTGATATAAAGAAGGGTCATTTATATTTATTTGTAGAAATGGGTCTTGGAGTATTAGGAGTTATAGATATGATTGATCAAATCTATGACTCCTATTACTCCTCGACCCATATCTACAGATCTACACATAAAATTTAGAGGAAGCAAAAGTAGTAATGTTTTTACATGTTTCTTCTTCAAGGTATGTAATATTATCCAAATTGTTCTCTCATATATAAGTTTAATTAGTTTAAATAATTTTTGGCATTTGTAAATTGCTTGTATATATGTTGAACCTTGGATCTCTTCAATCTTTCGAGGCAAAATGAAGACTCCATTGGAGGATAGTGGTGGAATTGTAAGTTTAATATTTTATTTTATTTATTTTAGTTTAAAATGGTTTAAATAGTTTGTAAGATTTATAAACTATTTTTATACATGTTGTAGCTTGGGTATCCTCCACCCTTTAAAGGCAAAGAGAAGACTCCATTGAATGATAGAGAATTGGAAGTAATTTTGTTAGTAATTGTATTGATCTTCTATATACTAGTTTAATGTTTTAATGTTTTGATTTTAATTTAAAATTGTTTAAATAATTTATGATATTCATAATCTGTTTTTATACATGTTTCAGATTGTTATGAGTCCAAGGGAAGACCCTAGTGGAGGATAGTGATGGAATTCTTTGATTCAGACATCGAAGAGCTTAATTTTAGGATTATACACATGTGCATGAATGTTTTTTCTATCATACATACATGTGCATTGAACTTACATGTTCATGACTGTTTTTTTTATTATATACATGTACATTGAACTCTAATGTTCATGAATGTTTTTTTGGATTATATACATACATACATTGATCTTAGATATTATTTTTTGGATTATATACATATATATGTAAAGGTTAGGAATGTTAGGAATGTTAAGAACAAATATGGGGAATGTTAACCTTAAGAATGAAAACAATCCAATTTCTTACATTGATTTTAGATATTGTTTTTTGGATTATATACATGTATATGTAAAGGTTAGGAATGTTAGGAATGTTAAGAACGAATATGGAGAATGTTATCGTTAAGAGTTAAGTGAATTAAATTGACTATATAAACATGGGAAATGTTAGGAGTGAATGTGGGAATGGGGATGAGGAATGTTAAGAACGAATGTCAGGAAGTTTAGATAGGTGCAATTATATGAATGTATGTATTAGTAAATTTATGTATGTTTATATATGTAACATATTTTTAATGTTGAAAAGTTTAGAATTTTAGGAATGTTATGAATGTTAGATGCAATCTAATGTTAAGAATCAATGTGGGGAATGTTAGGAATCAATATTAAGAAATGTTAGCAATGTTAGGAAGTTTTGATAGGCGTAAATATATGAATGTATGAGTGAATGTTATGAATGGTTATGAATGTTAAGAAGTTTTGATAGGAATATTTTTTATTAATAAAGTAAAATTAGTAACTTGATTCTGAATTCTAATAAATTATAGCTCAATCCATCAATTTTCTAAGGTAACATTAAAGCAACTTGATTTTGAATTCTAATATTTTTTTATTACTAAGGTAACATTAGCAACTTGACTCTGAACTTTAATAAATTAAAGTTCAATGACTTCATTATAGCCAATCTTAACATAGAACAAGAAATTATATAGTTAAAAACATCGCAATGGAATTCTATCCTCAATTATCCGTTCATGGTCATATTTGGACAGTTTCCATTTTTTATTTTTTAAGGTTTTTTTTTATACAAATTATTCTAATTTTATTCGAGATGCACATACTAAATGACTATACTGACAACATATAACATCAGGTTCATAATCTTGAAAGTAGACATAATTTTCAGTCATACGGGTTTGATGCAAAAAATAGCCTTTTAAAATGATGGATCCTCTTTCGTATGTAAATATGTTGTCATTGTAGTCCTCCAATAACTTCATTTTTCCTTTGGTGCATCGCATCAAATAATATTTTATATCTTCGTTGTTGTCTAAAGGTGCAATCACAGTGAAAATATCTCCTATGCAAATTACAATTGGAGTTGGAGTTAAGTGAATTAAATTGACTATATAAACATAAGGTGATGGACAATATTGAACAATCAACAACATCATTACCTTCTCTAACAAGATCTGAAATTCTATTGCCATCAGATGATATTTTTATTTCTTCTGTGTTTGCTAGTGGCATTTTTCCTTTTGGATTAATCTCTGTGTGTTTCCAATGTTTTACGTAGTTGTTTGTTATGTTTTCACAAACTTATATAGATTCAACATTTTCAGTGCAAATATTACAAAAACATGTTTGCTTTCTACTATCAAATGCAAACACATTTTGGAAGGATTTTGTTTGAATAGAGTGAAGTTCTCTAGTCCCATGTATGGTGCTAGCCTCATATGGTATTGATCTATCTATATATTGGACCCCAACAAGCCAAAAAAACATACACAATAAATGATAAATCACAAATGAAAATTTTTAATGTTAGTGTACAAATACTTCAATGTTAGTACATACATTTTTTAAAATTGACAATTAATATAAATTAAAAAAATAATGTACATACCTGCGCACATCTTTTGATTGTTGACTACAATCATGGCTTAGGTTTGATTTACACCATTGGACAACCTCTGCAGCTGAATGAAATCGTCTAGAAGAATGGTTCATTTTCCATCTTCGAAGTGCTCTCTTTACACATGCTCCTACACCATCATGTTCACCTTTTCCATGTCTAGTTTCAAAGAAATTCCAGCAATGTTTAATGTCCATTGCTTTATGAAGTTGACATAACCAAAAAAATGATCATGAAGATTTAAATTGTCCCACACATCCATCGGACCATATCCAATGTTCATTGAATTCAACTTTACGACTTTTTAGTGAGTCATAGAAAAAAAATTCAATACAATGTTGAACAAAATGTGTATCATGTGTAGGATCATCGCTGATATAAAAGTGATATTCTTTAATCACATCTCGATTGTCACACATGCTTTCAATGCCATCAACATCTCATTGAGAATCTCTATATAGAACATGGACAAATATTGAAACTTGGTCAGAATGATAGTATTCACTTTGAGTCTCTTTTTGTGCAGCAAATGTGTAAATTTCTACAAAATCAATTACAGACAAAATTGTTCCAGTTGGAAAATTTTCGCGGGAATGTTTGAATTGAAGGTCTTGCCATCGTGCTCTATGTGAATGCTTGGTGTACTTATAAATTTCACTTTCAAATTTCTTGAGAAAATCTGTCACACATATTTTATCTTCTCGTAATTCAATTCTTTTGGAATGTGCATCACTAGAACTTGTAGAATAATTGTTGTATTCATATCTTCTCCAATCAACAGTTACATTTGAAAGCGAGTGATCATTATCGATAAGGTATTTATTGTGGAATAAAACAATATTTCCACAACCATGACAATGTTTTCCATTGACACATTTCTTATTATAAAATACTTCATCGTGATTTCTCTCACATAGGGTTTGAGATATGAATTCATGTACTATGGGTGGAGGTGGTGAATTTATCCAAAACATTTTACCAAATTCAAGAAACGTGTTGTAATATAATTGAAATTGCACATGATAATGACAACAACATGTGTCATGTATAGTAATAGTTCTAACATACCATGGTTTTTGTTGCACAAATGTAGTGATCGACATATTATTTCCACAATGATCTTCCTTGAATTTATTGAACAATTGTACTTGTGTCATTTCCATTATATGTTTTGGACGGCTTTCATATATATTTCTTGATACTCTTTGTCGTATCACATCCCTTGAATTTGGTGAAAATCGAGCATGTTCCAACCAATATTTCTGTACAATATATTTAACACCTTCTCCCATTCTATCTTTGTAAGGTTGTCTACAAATAATTGCCCAACAAGCAAGTTCATCATTTTCATCTATTTGCATTCTGAATTTTCTATGTTTGTATAATGTATTTCTTGAGGTTCCAATTGCTTGTGCTAGCTGTGTTGTCAAATGTTTTTGTCTAGTACTAGCTAAAACAATTGCTGTCTGAATTGCTCTACGTGTAGCACTGGTATCTTTCTTTCTGGATTTTCCAAATTTTTTTATTGCATCACCTATATTTTCTATCACATTATGTTTTAGTTTCGACTCTTTTGTCACCTTACGAATACCCAATAATGACGTAGCACCTTCTAACTTCTTGGACACCAATAAACATCTCAAAATTTGCGCTTGTCCTACTATTGAACAATCCTTGAGAATATCATCATAAATTTTTGTAGCACGATATTGTGCAACATGTATGGGTATTTTTTCTCCATATTTGTCACAATCAATGTCTTCTAACATTTCATCATCAATGGTGAAAGTACCTATACATAAAATTTAATTTAATTTTACATATGTCCTAAAATACAATTCATTATAAATTATGAATTTCAAAAATACATGATATATACATACTAGGTCCAATTTCTGGATCTTGGTTTTGATCTTCAATATTGACTTCATGAACATTAACATGTAAATCACTATTTACATCAACAATGGTCTCTTCAACTTCCATTTGTTCTTCTTGTACCCTATTTTCAATTTCCATTTCATCAACATTGTCATGTAAATACGTTCTTATATCTTCATTTATTTCTTCTGTTTCTGCAACCCTTTCTCTTTTGGCTATATTTCTGAGTTTTTGTTTTTCCCTATTAGCATCGTCATCATGTTTACGATCACTTTTTTTTTTACAGTTTCTTTTATTGCATATGATTGCTTAATCTCCTTTTAAAAAACCCTTGGAAAAAAATAAGAACACCTTGTAAAGAAATCTTCTTTGTAAAACAATTGGAAAAAAAAACTCTTTGAAAAAAAACCTTATTTGAAAAAACAACTTATATAAATATTTTGGAAAAAAAAACTCATTTGCAAAGATACTTTGAAAATAAACTCTTTGGAAAAGACCCATTGCAAAGAACCTACTTTGCAAAAATACCTTGGAAAATAAACTTTTTGAAAAGAAAAGAAAAAAACCTTTGGAAAAAAACCCATTGCAAACAAATAACCTACTTTGGAAAAATATCTTGGAAAAATACTTTATGAAAAAACTTCTTGCAAAGAAATAACTTCTTTTCAAAATTACTTTAGAACACAAAATCTTTGACAAAAATTCCTTGGGAAAAACCTCTTTGAATGTACCCCTGGATTATAAATAAGAGGAAAAATACCTTCTAAAAACTCTTTGGAAAAAGAAATCTCCTTTGAAAACTCCTTCAAAAATACTTTTACTTATACGAAATGAAGAGGTGAGAAAATAATGAGGCTCTTTCATTTTACTTATAGGAAATGAAGAGGTGTGAAAATAATGAGGCTTTTTCATTTTACTTATAAGAAATGAAGAGGTGCAAAAATAATGAAGCTCTTTCGTTTTATTTATACGATTATTTTTTCCAGCTAACGAAATTTTTTTCCCACTTAGTTTTCGACCGAACAACCTTATTTGTAACGTCGCCGTTACGGAAAAACATTGTTTGGATGAATAATTATTCGGCCGAATAACCTCTGAAACCTGTAACCTGCACAGTTTTCAGGTTTCTCCATTTTCGGAAGGTAAAATGGATTCCTTACACTACAAATCGACTGTCGGACTTGATACCTTTAGTTTCGTCATTAAATCTACTTTCCGTAGGTATAGATTTTGTTGTGTATAGGTGAGATCCGATATTTTTATTTTTTTTGTTTCTTAACATGTGTCGAGTTTAGTTTCATCTCTTTCAAAATGCGGTGAAATGAAAAATATATAACTTTAAAAATACACTACCAAAAAAATTCAAACAAATATGGTGCACTTAATTGAAGTGTCTACTTCAAAAGGGTATTCGTAGACTTTTAAGTTTTATAGACAATTGAGAGAAACGTGGTGCAACCAAAAACATGTTTAAAACTGACAAGGTTTTCCCATTGATCGAATTCAAAAAAATATAATTAGTATATAGATCCGTTGGTTACAAAGTTATAGTCATCGCAATAGTATATTGTGTGTAGATTGTCGTAGCATATTTGTTTTTTGCAAAACACGACTTTAACAATGATTTTACGGGCGCAACCAAACATGACTATTTTTTAGTCCTTTCATTTTATAAGGACACACTACCAAACATTTTCCGAAACGACATATCAAATCTCAATAAAAAAAATTCAAAAAAATATGAATAGAAAGCTAACATAATTCTCTAAAGTTTTGTTTTTACTTGAAAGTGAAATTCTAAACGAAAATATCACTTTCGTTCACCCAAAGTCAAAAAACATGAAAAAATCAAATTTATTTTCTCATAAGACCCCCCAAAATAGACACCCATCTTCATGGATTCACCCAAGAATGGTAAGTTGCCTAAGAGATTTTACTATACATCTTTCCCAATGTAGCATATCCACTTAAGAGGTTGAATCACACATATGTTTCAGCTTGGGGGTTCATGCAACAAAAGTGTTCAAAGAGATTAAACATTGGGTAGTGGTTGGTCTTCTCCTCACATTAACTAGCATTAATCAAGCCTTCAATTTCAAATTAGATGCTTCTATCTAGATATAATTTATATGCATCATGGTAAACCCACCACAAACCAATTTGAGACACATGACACTTTGAGATATTTTTGGACATTGTTTTGAATTATTGATTGAATGATCAAGAAATGTATGTATTACCATAAGTATCCCTAGTTCATCTAGACACAATTAGCTCAATTTTCTTTCAAACACATAAAATTATATTTTCTACATACACACAACTTTCTCTCATTTTATAAGATATTGAATTTTGTTTATGCGTTTCATTGATGTAACTTATTTTCACTTATTTTGGTAGACTTGCTTTCATCACATAAACTTATATTACAAAGGAATGGTTGCCCCTTAGTGGATTATTCTTCCCTGCTTTGAATTCAAATCAGTGATCGTTGTATCCACCTTTGGCACAGATTGAAATTATTACTTTACTTTTAACTCCACTTTTCATTATATTTTTCTTTAGAGAAGGAATGGTCACAACAATTTTAAAGTATAGTTTTAACTCCACTCTCGTAATTGCACTAGTATAGTTTTAAAGTAGGTATTGGAGTTGGAATAAAAAAAAATTGGGAATTAAGTGTTTTAATATTTTTGTTATGGTTAACAGCCAAGCTTGAGGTAAAAAAATATAGATGTTTAGCCTAATCATAGTTTAATCGATAACAAGTTATAATAGGATTCATAAATTTTAGTTGGTTTTTTTTAAATAGTTTAATGTACCTAAAATTAATAATTTGTTATTTTTTTTTTGAGATATTTTATTTATTATTTTAAATATTTTTTGACGAAAAGTTAAAAATAAAATAAATGTAATGAATTATTCTTTTATTAATAAAAGATACTGAAGGGGATAGAAATGGAATAGTTGTTCAAGAGTGTTTGCTGACCCACAAGAAGAAAAGACAAGTGGTTGAAGCTAGTGAGTGAGAACTCAAGGTGCAGGAGGCATCTTCTAAATGACCAAGTCCTAGAAAAAATACTATATAATAATATGTCCATTAGCAAACATGGGCCTAGAATTTGACGGGGATTCAATGTGATAATGCAAGATATTACACATTAAGTGGATTCTGCTCTTGTGGTTCAGTGAACATGCTCGACAGGTTCTGGAGCAAGTAACTTGGCTCCTCTAGGAGTTGGTTGGGAGGAACGACTATTCCATTTTTGTTTTCCCAGCAATGGTTCTAGGTTCTTACTCTATGTTTCTAATTACATTAGGATGTTTATTCCAGATCTCGATTTGCACCTACATTTATAAGTAGGAGTGTTTTATTAAATCTCATTGCACATTTATCTAACAAGTATCAATTTAGATCTTGTTTATGTATCAATCATGAATGTGTTTGTGTTTTTTTTTATATCTACGAATGATCCATTCTGAATAGTAAGGCTTCTTAGATTGGGCATCAATACTCGAGTTAGGGATTTCTAAAGATTTTATATACTGTAGATTTGATTTTTTTCCTTAAACAATTCTATATTGATGAATTATATATGTTCTTTCCTATGTCGTAGATCTAGTTAATTTATGATTAAAGTAGTTATAGTTAACATGTTTGAATACTAAATAATTTACAGTCCTTGTAATTAAATAAACTAGGATTAAATTATTTATAAACTATCAATATAGATACACCATACATTCACGATTTATGACTTAGCCAATTATTTAATTAAAGAAACGTAAGTATCTACAATCATGTATCAATATAGATATTTGCATACATTATAGAAATTATACAAATTATAAACAAACATTCATTTTTAGAATAAATATACCTAACATATCTAACAATATCCTTCATGAATCTAAAGGATAACAGTCAATAACTGGACTTAAAAGCATCCAAAGTAATCCACCTTACAATTATAAACAAATCGCAGAAGAGGATATTCCATTTCTAATGACCGATAGTAAGCGCATCTTTGATGGCAGCCGAGTATTAAAAAACTACAATAAGCAGATCTAAACAAATACAAAACAAATAGATGTATGCATGATATCTTTTAACCACAATTTCAATAATTAAACTACTCCATAGAAATTGCAAGACCCTATGGGTCGTATTTCAATAAAAAAATAGCAGGTTAAAGGTTATGGTCGTAAGCCCATTTTAATGACTACCATCATTTACACAAAAGATAAACACAAAACAATTATACAGTAGCTAGTGAGTGTTGCATAGAAACACTAAACCCTCATATGGGTTAGTATTATGACTATTTTTACTACAAACTCCCATTATAAACAAAACCGAAATATCTTTAAGCATCATTCTTATCAAAACATATTCATGGTTGTAAGACCATCAAAGGATGGTATCCATTGATTAAATCAAAGGAGTATACAATTATAACCACAGAGTATTCACAACAAAGACCCTAAGGGTCGTTTTCAATTCATTATATAGTAAAAATTATCAAAGCAAATGTACACATATAGGGTGTGGTTGTAAGAACATCTATGATGGATTCCACCATTGTTTTAAACCCTTAACAACTTCCAACTACAAAGTAAGTGAAGTGGTGGTAAGTCCATATGTGATGTCACCCACGACACTAACGGATGCACTAAAACAAACCATAAAGCAATTAAAAAAATGCGAAGCATAGAGGCTATATATCCCTCTGTAAAAACAGAGTTTAAACACCATGGGTTTTGAAGAAACAGACAACACTTATCTTGCACAGAGCTCAAGTGGTTTTCCTATGCTTAGCTCCTTTCACTCAAGCTCTAGTACCTTCATCAAACCACAACATGTTTCAACAATGGTGGTTGAAGTTTTTTTAATTACATAAATAAAAATAGATTAAGGGTTTGGGAATTGTTACCTGGGAGTTCTAAGACACAGGCCTGGGAGGAGATGACTTTGTCTCCTTCCTCGCCAGTGCTCCCAACTTGCATCAAATACATCAGTTACGGTAAAAACAACTTATTAAACATGTAAATAACATTGAACATTAAAGATAAACACTAATACTCTTTACCTTGTGCGAGTTGCAGTGAGTCCAGGGGTCCTCTCCTCTGGGGAGACCTTTATTCCTCCTCTGCATGCACAAAAAAAATTGCAGTGTCGGTTACAGTTAAACCGGTAAAAGAAAACTTCATTTAAAAACTTGCAGCATTAAATCAAGTTTACCCGGTGAAGGGAAGCAACGAACTAGAATCAATGGCTGAGTGAAGAAACAAGTTACACACAGCCATGGTAGCCATGAATAAGCGCAAGAATACATTATCAAGAAACCAGTTACATAGCCATCAAACACCATAACAGTGGTTACAACATAAAACCCAACAAAACGCCATTAACAAATAAGAGCTCGACTCTCTCTCTCCCATAAGTCATACAAACCAAGAATGCAAGGTTCAGACATCAAAGACAACACTTTAAACTCTTGCAAAACCGTAACTACTGAACCATACAAGTGGACGACTGAGATAAGATCTCAAGGATAGCATGGAATCCTGGATGCACTGTCAACTCACAGCGAGGACACGCTTTCAAGACTCAAGTCAACACAGGTACGATTCACTAAACTCTTGGCAAGATCTAGCGATGACCTTTCAATCATTTGCATCAAACCATTAACACTATGATAAGAACCATAGCATATAACATAACATACAACATAACATGTTAAACCAACAATGTATTATACTAACATTGCAAAACCATAGTTTAAAACCATGTCAATATTCTTATGTTCAGGATTTACACCCTTCGCGACTTAGGACCAAGGTCATTTACAATACTTTATACCTTGCGCTTAGGACTATGGTAAGTCTTGTGGCCACATAAACCCTTACCATAAAATCTTATTACATTGCAATGTGGGATTAATACTAGGGTCTAGTCTCCCAAACCTTGGGCTAGTATGGCACTAGTATTTTATAACAAAAACCATGGCAAGAAACTGTAAAACATCACCTTTGGGTGTGGTTGTACGCAGTGGTTAGAATCTGCCATTGCCGCAGCTGGAAAAACCTGACATAGGAAACAAAAATATTATAAGTAACTTACATAAGCATCATTAATTAACTCATAAGTAATATTACTTGTTAAGAGTTGTATGAATATTTCCAGTTAAATGCATGTACACAAACTTTTTTTATTTACGATTTTTGAGGTGTGTGGCAAAATGGTATAAGAGCATGGTTACAGTGCTAGGCCTGCACCAGCTCAACACTAAGAGTACTAAATAAACCAAAAAACTAACTTTACTTTTTTTTTCTCTTACAAAACAGAAGGAGAATGGTAACTTTATTTTTACAGGAAAAACATGGAAAAAGAAGGGATGTCTGCAAAATAAGAGTCTCAGCCTAGAAATCCTAAAAATAATGAAGAGGGTAATTTAAGGGATGGAGAGATCTGGGTAAACATGAATGAACATAAAGATAATAAATCTGAACTACAAAGAACTGTTAAAGAACTAATATCAGAGCTAAAAAGAGTTAAGGAGGATAATGAACGAATCCTAAAAGCTCAAGAGGAACTGAATAATATTTTACTAGCTAATATACGTAATGATGGAAAAGAGAAAGAGAAGAAACCAGAACATAACATACCGAAAACTACACCTTACAAACGTAAGGGAAGGAAACTGGAATTTTCCAGTCATAAGGTTGAAACTTCCAGTGAGGAATCAGTCAAACATCACACAGAAAAAACAACAAGATTCCAGTGAAAGTAGTGACGATGATAAAAATAAAAATAAGTACAAACCATATGAAAAAATATTTGGATAATTTAAAAATATTAAACCACTAATGTTTAATGGTGAAATTGAAGAAGGAGAAGAAGAGGAACACTGGTTGTCAGGGATGAAGAAATACTTCCAAATCTATAATTACTTCAACGAACTAAAAGCTAAAATGACCATATATAATCTGACTGGAAAAGCGAATATACAGTGGAAGGATATAAAGAAAGTAAAGGGAGTAAAGGAAATATATGTAACCTGGAAAACCTTTAAAAAACATTTTAAAACAAAATACATGTCATAACATTATTACGAAGATTATAAGGATGAATTTTACGAGTTAAGACTAAAAGCTATGACTATGAAAGAGCTCTGTAGTAAATTCCGGAGTCCGTTGCGTTACATACCTTATACAATTGATGAAAAACCAAAGATACAACATTTTATCAGTTGTTTTCCTATCATGCTTAAAGAGAGGATTGAGTATGACAATTCGAAGACACTAGAGGAAGCAATGTGAAAGACAAATTTTTGTTAGGACCAGAATAAAAATAAAAGAGAAAGTGTACCAATTTGGAAGAATAAAATACAAAATAATTTTGATCCAAGAAATAAAAATAATAAATTCCACAAAAACACTGGAATAATTATAAAGGGTATGAAGGCAGTAACTATACAAATTTTAAACCATAGAATTCTGCAGTAAAATAAAAAGAACCTCCCACTACTTTTAATAAGAACACTGCATAGATGGAACCTTTAAAGTGTTGGGAATGTGGCAAACCACATTATTTAAAGACTTCCCAATAAGAAAGAAAAAATTTAATGTTCACTCCATTCAGGAAACTGTTACAGTTGGAGACATGACAAGGAGCATGCCCAGAATCAACGCTTAGAGAACCGACAAGCATACCATCAAACTTCAATGGTCGATATCTAAGGTATGATAAAAAGTAAACATATTTCCATCTTGATTGATCCAGGTGCAAGTTTGAGTTAAATATCACCTAGAATAGTTGAATTATGTAAATTAGTACTGGAAACATTTGATAAGTCATGCCAGGTACAGTTAGCCATAGGTACTAAACGTAAAGTCAATAGTTATGTTAAAGACTGTGAAGTATTAATCAATGATTTCATTACGCATACTAATCTGAATATTTTACTAGGAATGGATTGGATAGAAAAACACTGAGTAATGCTAAATTGTTTTGACAAAACCTTTACATGCATAGATGATACTGGAAACACTATAAAAGTAAAAGGAATTCCCAAGAATGTTACGATCAGAGAGATCTCTGCTCTACAAATGAAAATATCAATACGTAAAATATGTAAGGTATTTGTTGTTTATGTAATGTATGATAAATATAATGAAAACAAAATTAAAATAGAATATATACCTATCTTAAAGGAATTTAAAGGCATATTTTAGGAAGAATTCCCTATACTTCCTCTAAAAAGAGACATAGAATTCACAATTGATCTCATACCTGGAGGGGTAATAGCATCAAAACCTACTTACCTAATGAACATAATAAACCTTACAGAACTCAAATCACAATTACAATAATTGATCGACAAAAAGTATATTCAACCTAGTTTTTCCCCTTGGGGAGCACGAGTCTTATTTGTAAAGAAGAAAGATGGAACCTTATGATTGTGCATAGACTATCAACAAATAAATAAAATGACTATTAAAAATCAATACTCGCTACCCTAGATAGACAATATATTCAATAAATTCCTTGGGGAAACAATCTTCTCTAAAATAGACTTAAGCTATGGATACCATTAGGTGCAGATCAAATATGAAGACATCTTTAAAACCGCTTTTAGGAGATGTTATGGTCACTACGAATTTTTTCGTAATTCCTTTTGGATTGACACTAATGAACCTGCAACATTCATGTGCTTAATTAATAGTATTCTATGTAACTATCTGGATAAATTTTTAGTTGTCTTCATTGACGACATACTAATTTACTCGAAGAATGAACAAGAACATGAGAAAATTTAAAGATAATTCTACAAGTATTAAGAGAAAAACAATTGTATTCTAAGTTCAGTAAATGCGACTTCTTTAAAGACATGATTCAATATCTAGGAGACGTGGTGTCCAAGGATTGAATCTTTGTTGACCTTGACAAAATTAAGGCTATCATTGAATAGCTAGTTCCTAAAAATATAACCAACATAAGATCGCTCATGGGAATTATCGGTTATTATCGAAAGTTCATCGAAGTATTTTCTAAGATATCCTACCCCATAACTTCAATGCAGAAGAAATGTAAAAAGTTTAAGTGGACTAAAAAGTGTATGGAAAACTTTAATAAATTAAAACATATGTTAACTACCGCCCATATCCTAAAAATTGTTGATCCTTTTAAGGATTTCATCGTATGTACCGACTCTTGTAAATAAAATTAGGCATGGTATTAATACAAGAAAATTATGATGTGGATTATGAATCTAAAAACTTAAAGGAAAATTAAAAGAATTATGCTACACACGACTTAGAACTTGCTGCAATATTTCACACATTAAAGATGTGGCGACATTAACTCATCAGAAGGAAATTTATGCTAATGTCAGTTAACATTAGTTTAATATATTTATTTGTCTTTATTAAATGAATATAACTTTGAAATAAATCACATAAAGGGAAAATAAAACAAAGTCGCGGATGCTTTGATTCATCACACAAATTTACTACTTGCAAGAAACAGTTATTAATAAGATCTAGAAAATTAGATCTTAAGTGCATAAAATTTTGATAAGGAATACCAAATTTTAAAAGAAAAGACTATTGAAAATGAAAAAAACAGATAAAAATAGATTGTATCCTAATTAGAAGAGGATTGTTGCTGCATAAAAACAAGTTATACATACCAAATACAACAGAAATAAAATTAAAAATCATGAATGAGTTACATAAACGACCTTATTCAATACATCCTGGATACCAGAAGATTATCACCATGATCAGAAAGGACTTCTTTTGGCCTAACATGAAGAAAGAGGTAGTAGAGTACTTAGCTCATTGCATCGAATGTCAACAAGTCAAAGCAGAACACCAACATCCAACAGGGTTATTGCAGTCGATACCCATTCTAGAATGGAAATGGAAAATAATTAACATGGATTTTATAATAGACCCACCTAGAATTTCAAGCAACATGATTCAATCATGGTCATAATTGATAAGTTAAGTAAAGCAACTCATTTATTCCTGTAAAATCTACCTATAAGGCTGTTAACATTGCATATATATTTATGAAATATAATTTTAGGTTACATGGTGTTGTTATCAAGACTTCTGCAACCGGTATGAGAACCGCTTGTTCCTCTACCCTGTAAGACAAAAGTGTAGAACAAAAGAGCACAACAGCATATCCTTCCCCTAGATGATCAATTTGAACAACATGAAACCAAAATCATACCTTAGACCTAAATCCTTTTGTCTTTGTTCTAAAATTCTTTGCAATATTCAATACCTGGAAAAGAGATTAAAAGACAAAAGTACAAAGTGAGAGCATCATAGCAAATCAATCCTCTATGTTAGTGTTCAAGGAGTCTAACAACATTTAACCAATATTAACACATTAAATACAGGAAAGGGGAACACTTTTGTATTAATAATAAAAGAGAGTAAAGTTACAACCAAGCCTTGATGTTGATGGCTTCATCCTCTACAACAAATATACAATCCTCCACACCTACAACAACCTCTTCACACACAAGACCACTCTATCTTGCCTCTAAACCAGATCTCAACCCAACAACATAAGGGTGCTTTATTTGGCCTCCTTCACTCACTCCATGAAGGATTCATTTATAGGCCCAGATTCATGAGATCCAATTAGGAAATGGATAAGAGGTTATCCCAAAAAGTGAGGAAGGTGAATGCCACCTCTCCCAAGAAAGTAGGAACCAAATCCATGTGTGCTTTCGCAAGGAAGCTTCTAGAATCTTCTTTTTTTTCATGTTTTTGGTTGATCAACACACTTAGCTTTAGATGAAAAAGAGCTGACACTTTTTACTCAACTAGGAGAAGCGTCGACGGTGCCTATTGCCAAAAGACAAACAAGAGCCAATGCATTTTACTCCACTGGACAGAGCACCATCGGCACTCTATCACAACTGGGGGAAAAGCGTCGTCCTTTCTATGGATGGAAAAAAATTTCCAAGGGAATCTAAGGCTAGGCTTTGAAAAAGGAAAACATACAATTGTGGAATTTTTAGGTTCAATAGAATGCCCCCTAAAGTATGAGGCTAGAAGGAAGTGATAGGTGAAAGAGTTTCCTAGACATCAATCTGGTATAAAGGCAATGAGAGATGAGCTCATAACTGACACAGGACTAGTAACTGACTTATCCAATTCGATCATGGTTGCGGACCAATACAATGCAAATCCATGATTATGACTATGTCATGGATACCAATAATACACTATAGATCCATGAACAATTGATGCAGGAGGTGGAACATGGCTACGGAACATACAAATTAGATCCATGTTATCCGACCTCAAATACTGAACATGGCCACCAAACATACAATGTGGATCCATGTCAAGACTCTAACTGATCTCCAAATGTAACTTGAGCATAGGTAGCTATAGTGATGAATCCTAACCACTCAGGGTCTTCATTCCAATCCCCAACTGATACGATTCTAACCATGTGAATAGATGTTTTGACATCAAACATGGAAGAAACCACTTGATTACTAGTCATTGATCTATACTGTTAACAAGTGCTAGGGAAATCATCATTAATGTCAATGATCCCCAAGGTATATCAGTGCATTCTCCCAAGTGTGAATAAATGATCTGAAGTCGAACACTTGATAGAATCTTTCAATCATAGGTAATTGATGATAATCTACGGTCAAAAGAGAGGAAACTTGCCATTGAGGCATGCAAGCTTCAAGGTACTTGACTAGGTTTCTAATTCTAGTTCATGTATGATAAGCTGAAGTCGACAGGAATAGAATCATCAAAGAAGGGCCATGATGATTCCCTCATCAGCGACACGAAACATGGAACAAAAGTTGATTTGAAGTGATGAAACTGACTCAGACATGACCAAATTTATGAATAGGTAAAGTTACTGATGAGTTATTTTTTGGAAGATACATCCTTTGAATAATTTGTGGCACGACAAGTGACTTTGAAGCATTGACTTGACGAGACTGAAACCAAGTGTAATGCAAGGAATATGGAAAAGCATTGTTTGAATTGAATCAAAGGAGTCAGGTCAATCATGAAAGTGGATCGACTCGGAGACAAGGATGCAAATGCAAACATGTGCAATGTTTAAAGGTGGACTATAGACTATCATAAATACAAATGAAAAACATTCCCCTTTCCCTTAATTTCCACATCTTGAAGGATGAGTGCCTCTTTTCAATTTTACAAGTTCAAAGAGGGTAACAAACACTCGTTGTAGCTCATCAAGCGATGAGTCCATTCTCACATGTTTTACAAACCTGAGAAAGGAGGGGTTCATTCTCGGATAGGGTTTTCCATCGTTTGATTTTATGAGTCTGATGAAAGTGAACTCAGTATCAATCATGTTTAGAGATTTTGAACAAAGACACAAGAAGACTCCAAAAGGTCCTTTTTCGTAAATAAGCCTAGTCAGTTCGAAAAAGCGATAACCTACCACCAACTAGTCAATCGTTTTGATACTTTTACAAGCATGAACGTAACAAGTTCGCTTGGAAATATTTTTATGTTTTTATGGAGACTGAAAAGAGCTTAAATATAACTCTGTAGCAGGTCCTCTTTTTCATAATCCAGTTTTTACGAGTCTGACAAAGCCGCAAAACTGGACTCGACACTCTTTTACTAGTTGTTTAACGAGCATGTGAAAAGTGTAAAAAGACGCTCGATACTTTTTCATTTCCACTCTAAGCTTGAAAAATACAAAAATAGCTTAATTCACAGCCACGAGCCATATAAATTTGACCTAGAAGCTTAAAAAACACATTAAATCCAACTCCATTAAAAACTATATAAAACAAATAATAAAAACCCACTTTATTAAAGTAATTTTGGAATTTAAAATAATTTCTAATTAAATAAAAATAATAAAAAGACCAAAATTGCTATAAATAGAAGGTAATAATAAAAAAAAATTACCATTGTTACTTTGCCAGTTGGAGAGCTTAGAGTTGGAGTCAAAAGAGAAGAGATTCCCTTGGTGATTATGGGTGCTTTGGTCCATTGTTTTTCGAGTTGCTTGAAAGAGGTAAGTGCCATAACCATTTATTTTCATTCCCACTGTAACTATTTTGGTTTTTTACCACATCTAGAAGGTTTTTGACCGAAGATGCAGGGTTTTTTTATAGAAGATGGACGGTTTTTGGGGTGTTTTGGAAGCCCAAAACGTGAGCTGGGGCAACGTCGTTTTTTTAAAGCATGACAATGCTCTGTCATGCTGGGAAAAGTGTGTCATAGGCGCTCTATCCACAACTGCCAGGGGCGCCAACACTCAATGCTCTGCAGTGCTGAGACAGAAGCGTTGTAGGCGCTCTTTCCGCAGCTAGCAGAAGCGTCAAGTGCTCTGTCTGCGAAGGAAGAAGGCACCACAGCTAGGGTTTCTCCAAATTCCATGCCCTCCATCCATCAAAACCAATTTTTTTGTTTTTTCCTCCGTCAATAAACATCAATTTTGTGTATTCCTTTCATCCATGAAGTGGGTTCTAACGCATATTTGATGTCTTGCAGGTGCAAAACAACATACACGCCATGGTAATATGGAAAGAGCATGTTCATGAAGCAGCAGACTTCCAAGATGTTAGTGACCCAACCACTATAGAAGCCTTGCAGAACTATGGGTTAAAATATATTCCAAGATATTGGGCATGCATCCCCAGTGGAGTCGCCAATTTTGTTATCAAGGATTTTGCAACCGGTGTGGGAATTGCTTGTTCCTCTAGCCTGTAAGACACAAGTGTAGAACAAAGCATCACAACAACATATCCTTCCCCTAGTTGATAAATTTGAACAACATGAAACTAAAATCATACCTCAGACCTAAATCCTTTTTTCTTTGTTCTAAAATTCCTTGCAATGTTACATACCTACAAAAGAGATTAAAAGACAAAAGTACAACGTGAGAGCATTATGGCAAATCAATCCTCTATGTTAGTGATCAAGGATTCTAACAACATTTAACCGATATTAACACATTAAATACGGGAAAGGGGAAGACTTTTGTATTAATAATAAAAGAGAATAAAGTTACAACTAAGCCTTGATGTTGATGGCTTTATCCTCTACAACAAATCTACAATCCTACACACCTACAACAGCCTCTTCACACATCATTTCACTTTATCTTGCATCTAAACCAAATCTCAATCCAACAGCATAAGGGTGCTTTCTTTGGCCTCCATCACTCACTCCATGAAGGCTTCATTTATAAGACCAACTTCATGAGATCCACTTAGGAAATGGATAAGAGGTGATTCTAATAGGCGAGGAAGGAAAATGCCACCTCTCCCAAGCAAGTAGGAACCAACTCCATGGATTCTTTCGCAAGGAAGCTTCTAGAATCTTATGTTTTTCATGTTTTTCATGTTTTTGGTTGATTGGTGCACTTAGCTTCATATGAAAGAGTGTCGACGCTTTTTACTCAACTAGGATAAGCACCGACAACACATACTTCCAAAAGACAAATAGGAGCCGATGCATTTTACTCCACTGGACCAATCACCGTCAGTGCTCTATCAAAAATGGGGAAAAAGCGTTGGCCTTCCTATGTGTAATGTTCCCAAAAATTGAAAAAAAATATAATTATAGGCTAGTAAAAACTACCTGAAGGGGATCATTATTACTCATGCAGAATTACATACGCTACTTAAAATTTCGATCTCTTCATAAACTTCTCATACTATCTTATTAATCTCTTATCCATTCAGTGATTGTTTGTTCATCTACTTCTTATGTCTTATTTCTATTATTTAAACTATTTGTACATCTTAGTTATTACTGTCGGTCGATTAATGAATTGTATAGATCATTGTTTTACTCCCACACACGTGTACTTTGTTTATTTATTAAAAACTAACTTAACTTTGTTGATGGAAATAAAGTGGTGGAGTGGCAGGACTAGTTCTCCCGTGATGATCTGAAAGGTAAGGTATTACTTGGTTACACAGGCTTACTTAGTTCAATCGAACTATGGCACCTCTCTCTTTTGTGTACGCATTTCATTACTTGCGATGGGATCAAATGTAAAGTGTGTTGACAACCTTGGTCGTCGATAACCTACTGCTAGTTATTACGTTTCCTATCGACTTGGTTTTATAATCTTGGTAAGTGTCGTTGTCGTCAATTTAGCTATTTTGGTTGAATTTCATGTACAATAATTATTCTTCATTATGATTTTAAATTTGTTATCCTGTATGTCATTAATATCTCTTCCGTGCTAAGTATGTTTTTACTATACTTATTATCTTATCTTATGTTCTTTTATTGGAAGGTTATTAGGTTGGATTAAGAGCAACCATTGGATCTTTATAGTCCTAGATGTTATCATGGCATACTTTGCATGCCATGGTGCTTAAGCCTAAACACCTTATTGCTAAGGTAATTAAAACCCCAAGCTCTAAACCTATGGACTAAACATTATCTACATTCCTAAGCAAGGGTTCTTAGACTTTGGACTAGAGCAACCTATGACTAAGTATTATGGTAATACTATCATAGCGCAAGCTTTGTAATATGTTAGTGTTGATGTTTAAAGTTTGGGGTAACATGATATATAGTATAAATCATATGTTCCAGGGTTTAATCGTTGGTATGGAGGGTGGTGATAAGCGATACCTTGTGACAAGGCTTGACTATGGAGGTGGGTTTGATAAATCGTTAATGGTCTCCAACCTGGTGCATTTAATGCTCATTGAAACATGTGACAACCTTCCCCTTAGGCTTGGCTCATGATGGATGTGCATTGCACTGTTATTTGGGGTTTCGTTGTTTTGGCTCTACGCAGAGGGATGGCCTTGGAGGCAACCTCTAGCTTGTGAGGTATGCCCACATAAATTTATAAGCCTCCACATTGTTTGGTTTATAGTTGGAAATGATGGCATACTCCTCATCCCCATTTGGTTGTTTCTTGCAGGTGTCAAAAGGAATGGAGCAGCGTGGATACGACACTGTTGACTCCAAGCATTGCATTCATAGCCATGGTAATCCTGCTAATCGATCTTATGCTTATCACCCTTCAATCTTGTGGTAGAGCTACATTTTGACTAGTTGTTTGGTTGGGGTTTGATGTTGTAGTGAATTCGATTTCACCTTCAAGCTTTGAATATAGACTTGGTTATTTTTAAAATCGAGGCGTTATGCCATGAATTGTTTCTTAGGCCATTTAGCTCTATGTAATTTTATTTTGGTTATGTAAAACGTTATTGTTTTGGTTTTGGATTTTATAGCCATGGGCTGCACCATTGCTTGCAATGGTGCCATAGCCCATTAGCACACCTATGTAAAACCTTGTTCTCGGCCTTTAATGGTGACTGTGTACAGACCTTGGGATCTCTGTGTAAATAAATATATGTATTGGTTTTTATAACATGTAATGGTTAACTTGATACATTGTGTATGCGATTTCCTCCTGCGTTTTTATTTAGCTCTGTATTTAAATGGGGTTGGGGTTTTTCAGATGCTCGGTGTGTAAATGCCATTGATTTGTTTGGTTAATGTAATATCTTGATAGCATGGGTAAAGGCCATGTCGTCAATGGCATAAGCCTTTCCCACAGTGCTGCGATAGCTTGTATTTAAATTGTTTATGATATTTGGTTCTGTGTATTACGGTGTTTATAGTATAAGGATATAGACAGCGTGGGTATAGGCCATGCCATAAATGGCATGTGCCTTCCCATAGTACTGCGATAGTATAGCGTACAGTTTAAAATGGTAGAGACTGTGTACTGGATTTAAAATTTGGCCGAGGCCATGACTTATGTGAGCATTGTGCATTAGTGGTTTTCGTGGTGGCCAGGGTATGCAGACTCTCAATGGCATTTGTTGTTCTTAATGTAATTGGACTCTGTAAACATTTTAATGGATTTATTTATAACCCACAGCCCGCATACGATTATACAGTGTGGCCTATGTGAGAACAATTATAGGATTTGGTTGTCGTTGGTATATATAATACGTATGGGTTGTTTATTATGACTTTGCCTTGGGTCTTGACATCCATGGGAATCGATTTCGCGACCTCTATTGTCAACAATGTTTTTAATGTAATGTAATGAAATGTATTTTGATAAATAAAATAAGCTAGGCTTGCATGCCCACAGAATTCGATTCCTGCTTCTATTGCAATAAATGGATTTATGTTATGATGTTGAATTATGTAACTTGGTTTATGGTTATGTATAGATGGATATTATATTGGATTTTTAAAGATATAATGCATGTGATTTATGGTATTTTAATATAGATGTTAAGAATGTAGGTTTTTATTGCAGAGTCTTGATAAGGACCACATGGATGGTCATGATATCCCTCTAATTAAATTTAATGTTTAATCCAGTTATGTAAAGTACTTTGGTTTTAAATGATTATATGAAGCATATCTTGGAAGGTCTTTATTAATTCATTTTACCTTGGTTATTATATGAACTCTATTCTTAGTAGATCTAGTTTAAAATATAAACATGTATAGTTTAGCATAAATAATATTTTAGTTAATTATTACTGAACTAGTTTATTTAAAATTCTAGGGCTAGCCTTTGCTGACAAATGAAATATGTCAGCAGAGTATTAAATACAGAGAAAATAGTATAAACATAATACTAAGTTCGGCACCTAGTTAATACAGTGACATTTATGAAGGACACCACCCTGAACATAAACAACATATAATAAAACTTCTCCAGCATAAGATTAGTAAATTGTAATTACAAACCCTAGTAGTTTGTTAATCATAAAGCTTAACCCTTGGGATTAGATATTACATTGCAGCCATTACTTAATATAAACAATAATAAATCTTTAGGAAATAAAATAGAATAGGCTTTCCAAGGTTTCATACCTGAATTTGAAGCTTTGTCAATGGCTGCACCTGCACACTTAAATAACTAGCATTAACAATACAATGCAGATCTAACCTTTGTTTGATGACCAAATCACTTGGGAACTACCACGTTTCACCCAACCATGACCCGGAATGGTTCCTAGTTTAAATCCGGATCCCCTCGAGCTGGACTCCAACATGCAAGTAGCTTAGAGCTCATAAGGTAGGGTTTCCTATCTGGTACTCATTTCTGAATAATCCTCCTTTAGTTTCAAGAGCAGTTCTCCAAGAAAACACTTGAGAGCCAAAAACAGGAAGAATCATAATTCTCCAAGGGAAAAATCAGAACCCCAAGCCTTTTCTTGGCTTGAGTTTTTATAGGCATACTTTTCAATCAAAGGGGCAGTTAAATCAAGAAATCCTTGATTTCTTGATTTAACCCTTTTAAATTTACTGGGGTAATTTTTCAATTTTAACCTAGGAACTTTTAACTAGTTCCTAGTAAATCTTTCATAGGTATTTCACTATTTATAAATAATTTAATAATAAATAGTATGTGGTGGAGCTTCTCTTCTTTATTTATTAAATTATATAATTAATTATAATTAATTCTTTATACATACTATGTATAAAGTACATAGTATTAAAATACTTGTTAGCATTTGTCTTTGGGCATCATGTATCATGATCCCTAGACTTAATGACACTTCTTTATGAAGGTCAAGTAGATAGATGGTTTAGGTCTACTAGTGTTATACACCTTAATAGCACCTCTCTGTCCGAGTGCTGATATCCCTCATGTCGGCACACAAAAGGACACTTATGGATTGAGGATGCCCATATTCACTATACCTTGGCTTATGATGAAGTACATTCGCTATATACCCAGCTGGTTACTTTGCCATTTTGTCATGTTGAGTTGTATTCACGACTCTCTATATTGACAACTCACGCATCATTCGCGAGTCTCCTATACAGCAAGTCACGAATCCTTGTATTCGCGGGTTTCTCTTCTATATAGTCACGAATCATTCGCGGGTTGCTCTACTACAAACCCGCGAATGGTTTCCTCAACATTAAAACATAAAACCACACGCTAATGGAAGATTAGTTTACTCATTTAAATTAATCTTCTTAACTGCCACAACCTCCCTAACCTTCGAGAACTGCCTCATTTCATCCATATAAATAGAGGCCTTGGGGAGGGTGTTGGATAGTCATACTTGGAGAGCAAAGTTATGCTGGTGGATTGTCTACAGAAATATTTGGAGCAGAGAAACTCAGAGTCCTTTGGTGACAGAGGAGTCCTTGTTCAGACATTGGGTTGTAACCTAAACTCTTTCCATTATTGTTAATAAAGATATTACTTCTTCCATATGTGTTTCTTATCTTGTAGATTGGTAAATGTTTACATTTCAATATGATATATGATTTTCCTAACCTACATTTATATATATGAATCATCTTGTATTTGGAAGAGTGTTTATTAACAGGTGAAGGAGGAACTATCCTGGAGGCTTTGGAAGTGGATCAGAGAGGGAGAAGATAGCAAGGATCAGCCTCCGTTTAATACAAGTAAGTCCTTCTACTTTCCTATTTCCTATTCTGTGCTTTTAGAGTCAAACTGTCTGCAAGTAATGAGTATGTTGGTAACCCCCCAGACCTAGGTTATTAGGTGAATTATCGTTCACAGAACTGGCGACTCTGCTGGGGAAGCCTAGTCTGCTTTAGGTCTTTTTCTGTTTTCCCGACCAGTGTTTACTTGAAGTCTGCTTGTGATTTTTATCCTACTTCTTAATTACTTCAGCATTTGAAAGTCTTGGGTTTTTTCTCTATTTTTGAGAAATTTTTATACCCATTCGCGGGTTGTTCCACTGAACAGTCACGAATCATTTGCGACTTGCACTGCTTGACAGTCGCGAGTACTCCTGGAAACTGGGATTTCTGTGTGAAAGTTTGCTTGTTCTTTTTCCTGTTACAAGTCCTATTTTCTGAGAAGATTTTTTTTAAGAGTGCTATAGAGTTGTTTTGAATGTCTCAGGTGATCACATCTTAGTGCTTTTGAAATCCCTTGAGTCCCTTTTTACTTGTTTTATTTACTATTTGCATCTTGAAGTTTTTTGGCCTATTTGGGTTGTTGGTGAGAGTGCCTAAGTCTAGATCAGTGATCAGGGTCTTAGACTCTGTCTTTCCAGTCTGCTTTTTGTCAGTTATTGGTTTGCACTTGCCTGTTGAAAGTCTGCATTGATTTTGTGTCAATGCTTGCACCCAAGCTAGGGTCCTAGCCTGCTTTTCTTACTGGTCTTTTGGTCCTGTTTGCCTGTTTACTTCAGTTTGTAGTTTTTATACAGTCCATAAGTATCAAGTTTAATCAAGTAGTACATTGTAGGTGCATAGTACTTTTTTTGAGCATTTTTTAAAGTGGAAAACAAAACATAGTTAATCTTTTGCATTGTAATTTTTGCATAAAGTAGTGTTTGTTTCAGTTTAAAAAATATTATCTCAGAAAAATACAAAAACATAGGCTAGTTTCTCTTATTAAGTGCTATTAATTCATCAATAAATATCTGAAAAAATGAAAAGAAGTTTATTTTATAGTGTTAGTTTGCTTTAAATGCACTTTTACTTTCATTTATTTTCTGTTGAGTTAAAACACCATACAGTCCATCACTTCCACTTCCTTTGAGTTAAAAACAGCCCTTAAAATTAACGCATAAATTTAAAATTTATTAGTAAGTTTTTATTTTTAGGGATTTTCACCTACTAGCTTAGGCTAGATTTGTGGGCTAGGGAGTGTAAACTTCCCACAAATTATAAACTCAGACGTAGTGGACCATTCATTAGGTAAATCCTTGGTTCTACCGCTGTATCTGGGAAGCTCCTCTCAAACGGGAGTTAAGCACTAGGCCACGTGGAGGCTTGGACAGAGGGGATAACCCCCCGAATCCTTGTCAAAACGTAACCCAGGACTTTTACGCATCTGGGGATTCTGTCCTAGACAGAGTTTCGGGTTCCATCTTTTTAGGGCTCATACCCAGGTAAACCGAAAGGTTATTTCTGGTTCACCTTGAACGGACTTGGAAGGTAACCCTTGTGGAAAGAGTAGGAGGGCGGTTGGGTGATTCCTCCGCTTGTGCCTAAGAACCCCTCAAGGACGCCAAGTAACTGGTCATCAGCTTTCTTCGGGAAAGCATATCTTTATAGCCTGTTTTGATTGCTTGAGACTCTAGGATCTTTTTAGTGTATGCTCTGTGGATCTGCTTGTGTTTAGTTGGCCTTAGGGTGTGATTTTTTAAAGTCTTAATTCTAGAGGACCAACTTCTTAGAAGGTCAAGAAGGTTGAGAAACCTTCCTCCTCTCACACCACTGGAACCTCCACCTTTACCCCAAAGGCGGAGATTAAGCACAGGTGGTTCTTTTGAACCAGTAGGAGTAAGTGAGGTTCTTGGTGAACCAGAATTAATAGCTAACCGCTTAGACTTTGACACAGTCGAGATAGAGGAATTGCAAGCTGACGAGTTTGCAAGAAATTATAATACCCCCTTGACTGATTTGAACGATCTGGTGATCGTGCAGGTTAGGCCTTTTAGTTCACCAGTGTTAGGTGTACCTGTAGGTAGAGCTATGTCTTCTGAGGGAGAAAGTTCATTTGTTTTCACCTCAACCCTTCTGGTTGAAGGGGTACTACCTCCCTCGGTTAGTACCCCTAGATCTAGTTTACCTTCCACACCCTTAACTCCAGAAAGCCGAGTGGTCCAACCACCGGTTTACTCAAACATAGGAAGTATGTCTGGTGATATGGCTACTGGGATTCCCAATATGCCTACAATTCCTTGTTCATTCCCTTACACTACCCACAGCGGTCCGATGGGATCCTTGGCCTTTTTCCAAGAATTCCCTTGGAATGGGGGGCACATACCCCCATCCAGTCCATACGTAGGTCCACCTCCTTCATATGTAGGAGTGCAGTTTGGCAGCAACACCTCTTATGGGAAAAGCTACCAAACCCCTATTTCGGTCCCATACACAAGCTCTCCCTTCTCTTTGTTTAGTGGAGGGATACCTGCTCCAGTATTTCAGACCCCTACTTCTATGGGGATGGCCGAAACCACTTACACTGCACCTCCCACCCAAAATCTGGTGTCTTACGGATGGAATCCGTTCCAAAGCAACCTTCCCACTTCACAACTGGTGTCTGGGGGCAACCCCACTTTTACTTATGGGTGATCGGGGGAAAGTCCCTCTAATCCCCAAGCTAGTACATCTAGTACACCAGCTAGGCCAAAGCTTCCTTTTCTGGCAAATTTGAACTTGCCAGACTTATCAAAATTGATGAACGATCCGGTGAGGCATGACCCCTTGTGGCCACCTGTTCCCACCAAACTACCCTCGGACATCCCTAAGCTCGAAGGTAAGGCTGGTGAAGATCCTAGGGCACATGCCACCACCTTCCATCTATGGTGTTCTTCCAACTCATTGAATGAAGATTCAGTGAGATTAAGGCTGTTCCAGAGGACCTTGACAGGCACTGCAGCAAAATGGTACATTGAGCTGCCTTCTGCTGCTTTTAGCAGTTTCTGGGACTTGGCTACCGCTTTCCTTAGCCACTTTCAGCTTCCAGTCCGTTACGATTTCGGAACGGACTTGTTGTCCACCTTTAGACAAAACAAGGAAACCCACATCTCGGATCATATCCAAGAGTGGAGGAGGCGAAAGAGCCTTATCAAAGCTACCATCCCTCCTGAGTTTCTATTAGAATGGTTCCTTAAATCTTTATTTCCCTATATATCTAAGGATGTTTCTACATCAGGAGTGACTAGTGAGGAAGAAGCCATACTCAAGGCCCAGCATTTGGACTTGATTTATTCACAGTCTGGGACTTTATATGAAATCATCCCTGAGGCACCAAGGCCTTCACATGAGGCCGAGAAACCCAAGCCTGGACCCCATGCCGATTGTGTGGTTGGGTCCGTAAACTCTCCCACTGTAGAGTCTTTGACAAAACAACTTCACCTATTGTCTGTCAAATAGTCTATGGCGGAGGCAGCAAAGGCTGCCCCCTCCTCCCAAAGTGCAAATGTTTTTGCACAAACCTCTTCGAAGGGAAATCAGCAGCCCGATGGGAAGAAGAAGAAAGGTAAAAAGGGGGAGGGAAACCAAAATCAAAACAAGCCAAAACCCACAAACAATGCTGATGGGGGAAAAAAGGAAAAGAAGAAAGTCAAGTTCCCTTGTAAGTTGTGCCAAGGGGACCACCTTACTCATCTTTATCCCCTCATGGAACAAGCTTAGAAGCTATTACAAGCTCAACCGCTGGCTGTCCTGAAGGATCCGTTTCCCCAAGGGAAGAATTCTACTTCAGCTTCTACCGTAGTAGGGGGCAGTCAAACTGCTCCTGACCCTAATTATATCAACATGGTTAGATCCTAAACTTTGTTACAAACCAGGAACAAGAACTATGAAAAAGAGACCGATGAGAATGGTAAAGTTGTAGTTGAATCTTCCAACCCTCTCACTATAGAGAAACCTACAGAAATAATGCCAAAGATACCCAAAGGTGTCTTTAAGAAGACTTTGCATCCCGAGCCGCTTCTAACTACTTAGTGGTTAAAGACTTGGCTCAGACTCTGTGTGCAATGTCAGCTTTGGAGGTGCTACAGAGTTGTCCCGCTCAACAGAATGCCCTCTTAGCAGCTCTAGGTAACATGGACTCGTCGAGTCTCTTAGCGAAATTTAATCTCTCTGGTGTTAAAATCCGTCTCCCTTATCATGTAGCTCTATCGATAGATGTTGTCCATGGTGGTAAGACCATTGGACGAGCGGTTGTTGATGAGGGAGCCTCTACTTCTGTTATGTCCCTGGCCTGTTGGAAAGCTCTCGGATCCCCAGAGCTAGTCCCATCAACCACTTTACTTACTGCTTTTGATGGAAGGTCTTTCCGTCCACATGGTATCCTACCAGCTTTCGAGATTAAGTTGGCTGGCAAAGCAGTCTCTGTTGAAGTCGAAGTGATTGATGCTCCATTGGACTACAATTTGCTTCTGGGTAGGAATTGGACTTATGCAATGTTTGCTGTTGCATCTACTATCTTTCGTGTCGTGGTTTTTCCACATGAGCGCAAGCTGGTCACTGTTGACCAACTTGATTTTACTCGAAAAGGCCGCTTAGAGTCTAAATATTCCACTGTGCCATTGGTTGATCAAGCCAAACCTGCTGCACAGAGCTTGGGGGCTGGAATGTACGCATCATTGATGGGCACATTCGATATTCCAGCTCCTGTCCTTTATATCGGTTCTACTACTGTAGGGAAGTCCATTGATTCGGTGGTCGATAGGACTGATCCTTGGGTCCTCCCAACCCCTCAGGAACCGGAAGTGCCCTTATCTGCAGTGGAAGTGGCGTATCAAGCTATTACCCAAACCACTGTAGATCCCATTCCAGATCCTCTTACAGTTTCAGATGATCTGGAAGAAGTATATATGCCCGCATGGGCAGAAAACTCTTTACATTCCATAGATTGCTTAGACACTGTTTTGCCTTCCGATGAAGCTATTCTGGAAGCTATGTGTTCACGTGATAAGATATGTGAGGATCTTCATCACCGACCTTATTTCCTTCCAGAGCTAAGCAAGATAGAAAACCAAGAGTTTCATGTGAGACTGTCGGATGATGTTGATACACCTGTCAACCCTTTACCTAGGGAAGGAGTGTTTGCCGAGGGGAATATGGCAAACATTTACGCTACTATACCGATCAACATCTCTATAAAACCAGATGTTGTGGAAAATATCTATATAGGTGCAAGCTACTCTCTGGAGGAGATTGCCATTTATACTGCCCTTTTCAAGGAATTACGTGATATCTTTGCCTGGTCATATGAGGATATGCCAAGCATTGATCCATCTATTGTTCAACATGAGATCCCAACCTATCCTAATGCTAAGCCAGTTCAGCAAAAATTACGCCCCGTGAACCCGCGTAAAGCGGCGGCTGTGAAGGCAGAGGTAGAAAAGCTGTTGAAAGCAGGTTTTATATATCCCGTTGCTTTGACCGAGTGGGTGTCCAACCCAGTTCCTGTTGATAAAAAGCAAGGGACTATTCGCGTTTGTACGGACTTTCGAGACCTTAACAAATCTTGTCCCAAGGACAACTACCCTACACCGTTTATTGATCAAATCATAGATGCATGTGTGGGTAGTGAGGTATTCTCATTTATGGATGCTTTCTCCGGCTACAATCAAATCCAAATCTAACCGAAAGACCGGCATAAAACTGCTTTTATTTGCCCTTGGGGTACATTCGCTTATAGAAAAATGCCCTTTGGATTGAAAAATGCAAGGGCAACCTTTCAACGAGCCATGAACTTTTCTTTTCATGACATAAAAGCCATTGTTGAGCCCTACCTTGATAATCTGCCTGCTCATTCTCGCAAGAGGATCCAGCATCCAGATCATTTACGGTTGATTTTTGAGAGATGCAAATACTATAAAATTTGCTTGAATCCCCACAAGTGTGTTTTCTGCGTCGAATCAGGTAGATTGCTTGGATTCATTGTCTCCAATAGGGGCATTCAGGTGGATCCCTTAAAAGTCGAGGCTATTGTAAATCTGTCTCCTCCTCGTTCACTTAGGCAACTTCAGAGTTTACAAGGAAAGTCTAACTTCCTTCGACGTTTTATCGTTAATTATGCCAAGATCACAAAATGTTTCATGCTCCTGCTTAAACAGGACACCCCATTTGTATGGGATGAAACTGCACAACTCGCGTTCGAGGCATTAAAGAAAGCCTTGTTGTCGGCTCCTTTATTACGCCCGCCAGATTAATCTAGGGATTTTTTATTATATCTGGCCGCGTCGGAGTCTACCATTGGGGTAGTGCTAGTTCAAGAGGATGACAAGCTCGTCGAGCATGTTTTCTATTATCTTAGCCACGCTCTGGTTGGGCCTGAGCTTAAGTAGTCTGACGTCAAGAAGTTAGCCTTAGCGGCTGTTTATGCTGTACAGAGGTTACAGCACTACATCTTACTGAGGACCACTACTGTAGTGGCGGATGTAAACCCTTTCCAATATGTTTTATCCCAATGGATTGTTGGGGGAAAATTCAATAAGTGGATAGTCATTCTTCAAGAGTTTGACTTGGTTTTCCAATCTGCTAAATCTAAAAAGTCCTTAGTTTTTGCCGAGCTTATAGCAAAATTCCCTACGGAAGAATATGTAGTGGTTCAAGATGACTCATTCCCAGATGAGCACATCTTCCTTATATCCACCTCTGATCCTTGGTATGGAGATATTCTTATATATCTCTAGACTTTGAAGTATCCTACCGCTTACTCTAGGGAAGACCGACGCAAGTTACGTCTTCATGCTAGAAACTACCTCATTATAGGAGATACATTGTATCGACGAGGGGTAGATTCCGTCTTGCGTCACTGCCTTACTCATGAGGAAGAGGAGATTGTCCTAAATGATTCCCATAGCAGAGCATGTGGGGGTCATTTATCTGGGTTAGCAACGGCCCAGAAGATATTATGTGCCGGGTATTTTTGGCCCACCATCTTTAAAGATTGTGTGGAAGCTGTGAAATGCTGTCATCCATGTCAGCCTTACACCAGAAAAATGCGGTCACATCCTGCTTCCTTGTTTCCCGTCGTCTCGATAGGCCCCTTCATGAAGTGGGGGATCGATTATATGACATGCAACCCAGCCTCAGCTGGGGGGCACAAATACATCATTGTCGCTGTCGACTATTTCACAAAATGGGCAGAGGCAATGCCTACTTTCAAAGACAATGGGGAAACGGCAACGTACTTTGTGTTTAATCAGATTATTGCTAGGTTTGGTATTCCCAAAGTTATTGTCACTGACCATGGCAGTCATTTCCAAAATCACATGATGATAGAGCTGACCACCATGCTCGGATTTCGACAAGAACATTCTTCTCCTTATTATCCGCAGGCAAATGGTTAGGTTGAGGCTGTAAACAAAACTTTAAAAACTATCCTTAAACGTACTATTGATGCAGCCCGTTCAAATTGGCACATCATGTTATATCTTGTTCTTTGGGTTTATTGAACCAATGTCAAAACTGCTATGGGTTTTTCCCCCTTCCAACTCATTCACGGGGTGGAAGCTATTACGCCGATTGAATGCGAAATCTCATCCTTGCAGATAGCTATTCATGTGCTACCTAACACAACTGAGCTTGAAGAACGGTTGCTCCATTTAGAACACCTTGATGAGCAACGTAGAGATGCGTTGACTGCAAATCAGGCTCATAAGAATAGGGTTAAATCTCAATATGATAAAATGGTCAAACCTCGGGTTTTCTCTGAGGGGGAACTTGTCTTGCTCTAGGACCAAGATAAGGAGCCTCTAGGGGCAGGAAAATTCAAGGCTATGTGGTTGGGACCCTATGTTGTGTCTAAAGTTTTGAGTAAAGGCGCATATGAATTAGTGGATTATGATGGGAATAAGCTTCCTGAGCCTAGAAATGGGCTCTACCTGAAGAAGTACTATGCCTAGGCTTAGCACTTTTTCTTGTATATTAATGTATGTATTTTTATGTACATTAGGTTGTCAGTTTCATTTTTTATACTATCTACTGGTTTTTGCAGATGTCTTCCGAGATGTATGTAGGTTTTGCTGATGGCGCCAACCGTCACACTTGTAACCTGGCTTCGGCAGCATGGGTTATCTACTCCCCCTCAGGACAGCTTGTTGCCATGGGTGGTGCTTGTCTAGGTCCTGCTTCCAATAATGTTGCTGAGTATAGGGCTGTAATTGATCAGCTCCTATGGGATGCCTTATCACGAGGCATCACCCAGCTTGAAGTCCGTTTGGATTCTCATTTGGTTGTTTCCCAGCTCAATCGAGCTTACCAGGTGCGTAATCCTACATTGTTACGTCAGTTCATGCAAATACGTTTACTGGAAAGACATTTTGAAGTTATTACTTTTAATCACATTCCACGAAACCAAAATTCATTAACTGATGCATATGCTAATTATATTTTGGACTGGCATCTCACACACATTCCATACATGCATCCCACCATGTATAGAAATCATCATCATACATGCTATGTATAACATCTCCTCCTCCTTGAAGGAGGAAGATATCTCCCCACCTGCTCAGCCTCGGCTGACGTGGATGTGTGACCTGTAAGGGTATCGCAGGGCTCATAGCTGGCACCCTCTCAAAGAAGAACGCTACCAATATACTAGCATAGCCAAAGTTCTTCCGTCTCCCCCTCCTACAGTTGGATAATTGCCTCCTCATGATGGGGGCAATCCCTATACACCAATCAAAGAGTGTGCCTCTAAAGCAGTCCACCGCCACTCTCATCTGAGTCCTGGTGGCCATGTGTAATCCTGCCGACCCTGAAAGTCTCACTATAGTACTGGCCAATACCTGTAATGTAAGATCCTGAATATCTGCAATGAGAACGCTACTGCCTTTCTTTTGAGTACCCGGCCTGCAGAATACATCGACATAGTTCTGGACACTCAAGGGGTCCCCACCCCTGCCAGTGCCCTCCAGGTTCACCGGTGCTCCCCGATGTGATAACTCGGTTATGAAATAGATGTCCTATGTGGTAAGCTCCAAAGTCTCACCCTGGATATTGAACATCCCCAGGTCATGGTCCCAGTAATGCACTAAGAACTCTAATATGCAGACATTGGCCTGCATAGGTGATGTGCAAAAGAACTTGAGCAGCCCACTATTCCGCAATGCTTGGATGGTAGGTGGGCTTTGGAGAGCCGCTTGGTCCATCATCTCATGTTCCCTCTCCCTCCACTCCAGCACCATGTTTTCCCTAACAAATAAACATAGTTTAAATCAGTATTTCACCATAAAAATTTAAAATTTTTGACCATTTTTAAAGATTTTATCCTTTGCACAGCATGCGCGACTGTCCATTGGGACAAGTCGCGAGTCATTCGCGCCTTTCCTATGCAGCAAGTCGCGCATGAAACGCGTATTCGTGGCTTTCATGTGTAGCAACCTATGAATACATTTTGCTATCTTTTGTGTTGATGAAATAAATTGAATTGACCATCAATTTTAAAATTTGTTTGAATGAAAATGAAGAGCTCAAGGTGTAGAGTTACCTGTAGCTGACGGATCTGAATTCCGACGGTCCAATTATCCACGGTAAGTGACCAAAGATAGAGGGTAAACTTTCCTTTTTGGTTCAAAAAGTGCAAATGGTAAGAAATGATTTGATTTTCAAACTATTAATAGAAAAAATATTTCATAAAGTGGGTTTTTCTCTATAGTTTGAAATGTCAATTGACTAATATTACCCCTTTTGTGCCTTGGAACAGGTTTACCTACTTTTACAAAGTGTTGATGCTTCTATAGGGTGGTTTTTGCTCATTCCAACTCTTGTTGGCATCTTATCACTCCACATTAACCTTAGTACTCAACATTTTTGCCACGGACTATGGTATTTTAAGCCATTAGTCCCTTGTCTCTACCATTGTTCCTCCGTGGCTAGGATCCCTTTTCATGAGTATCATTCTTATATGCCATTGCCATCCTTTGATACTCATTTCCGTCACTGTTTCAGGCCCAGGGGTTTCCTCATAGCTACTTTTCACGCCAAATAGAGCTTCTTATGAATCTCTCTTTACAAGCTATCCCTTTATAGGACTCCCCTCACTTATGGAGTTTCTTTACGCCTAGTTCTGACTCCTTCAAAACAGACTTGACTGCCGAGTTATCTCGTTCGTTCAAGCTCGTTAAGAATATGTGAACGGGCATCTGCATTGGTGGTAGGTTATCTCTTTCTCGGACCATGCGGAATAATACGAGAAAGGATCACTCTCTTT
>LPNX010276536.1:59704-130065 GCA_001517045.1 Pseudotsuga menziesii
TTACTCCTCCTGTTGTCCTTTATACCTGGGGAATCTGATCATGTCTCCTACATGACAGATAAGTCTAGTTGTCCTATCTATCTGTTATACGCTGCCTTGGGTCATCTATGTGTCATGCTCAATGTTCAAGGATTCTTCCCAAAATCTGATCTATAGCCTGATTCCATCATTGTTATATCTGTTATCCATTTACTTGTGTCTCCCTTTTTTTTGCCCAGTTCCTAGTCACTCTTGTGATCCGTTGGAGGATCTATTGCCTTCCCTATCACAGTATGGTTCCGTTTCAGTACTTCCTGATGACGACGACCTAGAGTTTTGACGATGGTACCTCTAGATTCACTTTCATCATTGGTGAACTCCTTTGCTTCAATTGTCAATTATCATCTATTGGTTGACAAACTGTTGAATCCTTTCCATGTTCGACTTCAGCTTACCCTTATTCACATGGATTGGATTGTACTGGTTCTTTGGGATCCTTTATGAAGACCTTAGTTCCTCACTCATGAACTAAGTTGCGCAAGACTATGTTCCGTTTCTATATCCAGCTTCCAGATCTTTGAAGACTCATCATTATTGTAATGTGGCTTTGCTCCACCTTTGTAAATACGTGGTTTTACCCGTATCATATGATGTACTCAAATATTGTAAAGGAGCTAGTGTTCCAGTAAATTGAACATAGCATCCTCAGATGTAACTTTGTATATGACATCACTATGCATTTGTTTCAGGTACTCCTTCTGCTCCATTGGATTTCTGAGTTTTCTCCAGAGTTAACTATTATAATGTATTTCGGCCATCGTTCCCCTCTAACCTCACACATTAGGGGGCATCTGTTATACACCTGAATGGCACCTCTCCGTCTGAGTGCTGATATCCCTCATGTCGGCACACAAAAGGAAACTTATGGATTGAGGTTGCCCATATTCACTATACCTTGGATTATGATGAAGTACATTCCCTATATACCCAGCTGGTTACTTTGCCATTTTGTCATGTTGAGTTGTATTCGCGACTCTCTATATTGACAACTCGCGCATCATTCGCGAGTCTCCTATACAGCAAGTTTCGAATCCTTGTATTCACGGGTTGCTCTTCTATATAGTCGTGAATCATTCGCGGGTTGCTCTACTACAAACCCGCGAATGGTTTCCTCAACATTAAAACATAAAACCACATGCTAATGGAAGATTAGTTTACTCATTTAACTTAATCTTCTTAACTGCCACAAACTCCCTAACCTTCGAGAACTGCCTCATTTCATCCATATAAATAGAGGCCTTGGGGAGGGTGTTGGATAGTCATACTTGGAGAGCAAAGTTATGCTGGTGGATTGTCTACATAAATCTTTGGAGCAGAGAAACTCACATTCCTTTGGTGACAGAGGAGTCCTTGTTCAGACATTGGGTTGTAACCTAAACTCTTTCCATTATTGTTAATAAAGATATTACTTCTTCCTTATGTGTTTCTTATCTTGTAGATTGGTAAATGTTTACATTTCAATATGATATATGATTTGCCTAACCTGCATTTATATATATGAATCATCTTGTATCTGGAAGAGTGTTTATTAACAGGTGAAGGAGGAACTATCCTGGAGACTTTGGAAGTGGATCAGAGAGGGAGAAGATAGCAAGGATCAACCTCCATTTAATACAAGTAAGTCCTTCTACTTTCCTATTTCCTATTCTGTGCTTTTAGAGTCAAACTGTCTGCAATTAATGAGTATGTTGGTAACCCCCCGGACCTAGGTTATTAGGTGAATTATCCTGTACAACAACTAGGCTAGGAAACTCTAAACATCCTTGCATGTTGGATTTCCCTCGTATAATGTGGTAGCTCTTCAGTACTTTGATGAGAATACAGAAATTCAAAATTTCATTTAATCACTTATAAATAAGTATGATGATGATCAATATTTTTCTCGAGCCATTTTCTCTTGGAAGTTATTAAATTCTTTTCAGTAACCCCTAGCGCTTACCAGAGCCCATATTCACGCTTATAGCAGGGAGTTACAAACATAGTGCAATTCCATAGCTTTCACTCAACACTAAATGCTAGGATGTACTTGAACGATACACCTAGGGATACAATGGCCAAAGAATCGATGCTCTAGAGATTATGCTTAACATCAACATGGAATGCTCCAGAGCTTATGCCCAACATTTCCAGTTATATTTTCATGTGTTCTAGAGCTTTATGCTCAACACAAATGTAAGTACTCATGTTCTCCAGAGCCTCTCGCTCAACACAAAAAAACTCATCGATCATGTGCTTCAGGGTCCATGCCTAACACAAAACATTTCATCAATCATGTGCTTCAGGGTCCACACCCAACACAAAACATATATATACATATATATCATCAACAATTGGCTTACCCCCAATATGCAAAACAAATCATCACGTCCATATGCAGTGGGGTCTTCGACCCAAAAATAAAACATCAATATAATCATCATGATCAATAGGCTCATGCCTATAAATGGTAGGTCCAAAATTCGGGACATTACACTATGGATGGAAAAAAATTTCCAAGGGAATCTCAAGTTAGGCTTTCTGAAAGGAAAACATGCAACTGTGGAATTTTCAGGTGCAACAGGTGTACCAAAGGTAATAGTCTCAAATAGAGACGAAAATATACACGAAATTTATGGAAAGCTTTATTTAAAGGGTTAGGTATAGATTTGAACTTCAGTGCCACATATCATCTGCAAACGGATGGGAAGACTAAAAGGGTAAACCAAGTGCTAGAAGAAATTCTAAGAATGTATGTAATAGACAAACTAGATAAGTGGGAAGACTACCTACACTTACTATAATTTTCTTATAATAATAATTTTCAAGTATCGGTAGGTATGAGTCCTTTTGAAATTTTGTATGGATGCAAATGTAATACTCCAATTTCTTGGAGCAGTCTAGCTGATAGGTTAATGTTACGACCTAATTTATTAAAGTATATGGAACTAACCGTGAAACAGGTACAACAAAACGTCAAGGCTTCCCAAGACAGGTAGAAAATTTATGCTTACCTAAAAAGAACTCCTAGAGAGTTCTAGGTGGGTGAAAATGTGTACATAAAGGTAAATCCCAAGAAAATCTCTTTAAGATTAGGAAAGTATTCGAAGTTGGCACCCAGGTATTGTAGGCCATTTGAAATTTTGGCTAAAGTGGGGTGGTTCCATACCAGTTAGCCCTACCACCCACTATTAAAGTGGCATAATGTTTTTCACATTTCTATTTTAAAAATATATATTCATGATGCTACTCATGTGAATGATTGGAATGTCATCTGGGTGGAACTATAAGGAGAGTTCCAGGTGGGGCTAGAGCGTATTCTCGATAGAAGAGAACTTTTCCTCTGGAACCGTACCATCGAGAAAGTCAAGGGGGAATGAAAGCACCTTAGTCCGTAAGAATCTACTTAGGAATTTAAAAGTGTTATGCAAGAGGCATATCCAATCCTATTCCAAGATGTAGAAATGGAAGAATAAAGAAAAAAGTTAGTAACACTGAGGACAATGTTATCCTCTAAGGGGATTTGTATGTAATGCACCTAAAATTAATAATTTATTATTAATTTATGTTGAGATATTTTATTTATTATTTTAAATATTGTTTGGAAGAAAGTAAAAAATAAAACAAATGCAATAAAGTATTCTTTTATTAATAAAAGATACTGAAGGGGACATAAGTGGAATAGTTGTCGAAGACTATTTGCTGACCCACAAGAGGAACAGACAAGTGGTTGAAGCTACCGAGTCAGAACTCAAGGTGCAGGGGGCATCTTCCCCAAAATCAGGTCACAACTCCCAATTGAGTGCTAAAGAGTAGGAGGCTCATAAATGACCAAGTCCTAGACAAAATACTATATAATAGTATGTCCGTTAGCAAGCAGGAGGCGCAGCATTATACGAGGTTTGAATCTAATAATGGAAGAGGGTTCATTAAGTGGATTTTTCTCTTATGGTTCATAAAATAGGCTCGGGGGTTCTGGAGTAATTAAGTTGGCTTCTCTAGGAGCTAGTTGGGAGGAACAACTATTATTTTTTTGTTTTCCCAGCAATGGTTCTGGGTTCTTACTCTATGTTTCTAATTACAGTGGGTTGTTTATTGTAGATCTGGATTTGCAGCTACATTCATAAGTAGTAATGTTTTATAAATCTTATTGCATAATTATATAACAAGTATTGATTTAGATCTTGTTTATGTATCAATCCTGAATGTGTTTATGTTTTTGTTTATACCTATGAATGATTAATTCTGATTTGTAAGAATTCTTAGATCTAGCATCCATACCCAAGTTAGGGATTTCTAATGGATTTTATATATTGTAGATTCGATTTATTTCCTTAAACAATTTTATATTGATGAATTATATATGTTCTTGCTTATGTCGTAAATCTAGTTAATTTACAATTAAAGTAGTTATAGTTGACATGTTTAAATACTAAACAATTTATAGTGAGAACGAAATCAAGGAAATGTAATTAAATAAACTATGATTAAATGATTTATAAACTATCAAGATAGATACACCATACATTCAGGATTTATGACTTAGCTAATTATTTATTTAAAGAATCGTAATTATCTACAGTCGCATATCAATATAGATATTTACATACAGTATAGAAATTATACGAATTATCAACAAACAATCACTTTTAGAATAAATATACCTAACATATCTAACATTATCCTTTACGGATATAAAGGCTAACAGTCAATAACCAGACTTAAAAACATCCAAAGTAATCCACATTATAATTGTAAACAAATTGCAGAAGCATATATTCCATTTCCAAAGACCGGTAGTAAGCCCATCTTCGATGGTTGTCGAGTATTAAAAAAATATAGTAAGCAGATTTGAACAAATACATGTATGCATGATATCTTTTAACCACAATTTCAATAATTAAAATACTCCACAAAAATCGCAAGACCGTATGGGTTGTATTTCAATAAACAATAACATGCTAAAGGTTATGGCTGCAAGCCCATTTTAATGGCTACCATTGTTTACGCAAATGATAAGCATAAGACAATTATACAATAGCTAACTAGTGCTGCATAGAAACACTAAACCCTTATATGGGTTAGTATTATTATTATTTTTACTATATAGACTCCCATTATAAATAGAACTGAAATATCTTTAAGAAACATCCTTATCAAAACGTATTCATGGTCGTAAGACTATCGAAGGATGGCAGCCATTGATCAAATCAAAGGATTATACAAGTATAACCATAGAGGAATTCGCAACAGAGACCCTAAGGTTCGTTTCCAATTCATTATACAGTAAAAATTATCAAAACAAATGTACGCATAGAGGGTGTGGCTATAATACCATATGTGATGGGTTCCACCATTGTTTTAAACCATAACAACTTCCAAATATAGAGAAAGAGAAGTGGTGGTCAATCCATATGTGATGGAACCAACAACACTAACGCACGCACTAAAAAAAAAAATAAAGCACTTAAAAAAAACCGAACTAGAGAGGCTGTAAATCACTATGTAAAAACAGAGTTTAAACACCAAGGGTTTCGAATAAACACACAACACTTATCTTGTACAGATTTGGAGTGGTTTTCCTACGCTCGTATACTTTCACTTAGTATCTAGTATCTGCATCAAACCACAACGTATTTCAGCGACGGTGGTTGAAGTTCTTTTCATTACAAAAATAAAACCATAGAAGGGTTTGGGAATTGTTTCATGGGAATTCTAATACACAGTCCTGGGAGAAGGTGAATTTGTTGTATTCCTCACTAGTGCTCCCAACCTTCAATAAAGGTGTCAGATGCAGTCAAAACAACTTATTAAACCATGTAAATAAGATTGAACGTTAAAGATAAACGCTAATACTCTTTACTTTGTGTGAGTTACGGAGATGCCAGGGGTCTCCTCCTCGAGGGAGACCCTTATTCCTCCTCTTCCTGCACAAATGAAAATTGCAGTGTCAGTTACAGTTAAACCAATAAAATAAAACTTCATTTAAAAACTTGCAACATTAAATCAATTTTACCTGGTGAAGGGCAACAACGAACTGGAATCGATGGATGAGCGAAGCAACAAGTTGTAGAGGACCATGGAAGCCATGAACAAGCACAATAATACCTTGGCAAGAAACCAGTTACACCAGAAAACCTAACAAATCACCATTAATATAGCATAACTTGGCTCTCTCTCTCCCACACACTAAACAAACCAAGAATGAAAGGTTCATACAACAAAGACAACACATTAAACTCTTGAAAAACCCTAAATGCAAAAACATACAAGTGGACGGGCGAGATAAGATATTGAGGCCAACGTGGAAGCCTGGCTGCACTATCAACTCGTAGCCAGGACACGCTTTTAAGATTCAAGTCAACTCAGGTACAATACACTAAACTCTTGGCTAGATCTAATGATGGCCTTTCAATCATTTGCATCAAACCATTAACACTATTATAAGAACCATAACATATAACATAATATTAACCCTTTTCCAAATAACATAACATACACCATAACATGTTAAACAAACAATGTATTATATTAACATTACAAAACATGGTTTAAAACCATGTGAATATCCGTATGTTCAAGATTTACACCCTTCGCGCCTTAGGACCAAGGTCCTTTACAATACTTTATACATTGCACTTAGGACTATGGCAAGTCTTGTGGCCACATAAACCCTTATCCTAAACCTTATTACATTGCAAGGTGGGATCAAGACTAGGGTCTAGTCTCCCAAAACTTGGGCTAGTATGGCCCTAGTATTTTATAACAAAAACCAAAGCAAGAAACTGTAAAACATCACCTTCGGGCGTGGTTGTACGCAGCGGTTAGACTCTTCCATTACCACAGCTGGTGAAACTTGACATGGGCAACGAAATGATATAAGTAACTTACATAAGCATAATTAATTAAATCATAAGTAATATTGATTTTTAAGAGTTTTATAAATATTTCTAGTTATATGCATGTACATTTTTTTTTACGATTTTGAGGTGTGTGACAAATAGAGAAAGAATTAAAGCTTTATTGGGATTTGTAGTGATAAAGCATGTTTATAGGGAAGAAAGAACTTGAAAAAAGGCTAGCTTCTATGTAGGAATGGACTTCGTACATTTCAGAAAATAAAAATATAAGAACTAAAGCATACTATCATAATCCATTGTTAAGAATTGTAATTTCAATCACCCACTATGGTCAATAGTGCATTAATTAGTTGGTTAGTTGAGTAGTTGATTTGGTCGTCTTATCTAGAATTAGTGACCCATAGTATTTGATGAACCATGGTTTTGTTTTTATGTAGTCTTATATATACATTTGGTTAATAATGAGAAGGCATTCAATTTCCCAGAGAATCAATATTCCCACTGGTGTTCCATCATTTCTGCTTCATTGCTTTGTTAAACTTTAACAGCGTATCAAAGCGCATGTTCTTATCCAAGCCTCATGTTTGTTTTGGGTAATCCTTTTCACAAAGTGGAAAGCACATACACACATTATATTGGAGAATATTCTTGAATATGGAGATACTAGAAGAGATTGAAAGAGTGAGATATTTGTTAACACCAGAAAGATTATGGTAGTCCTTTGATGGAGAAAATTATTATCTGTGGGCATTAAAGGTAAGATTTTTTTTAATTTGTAGGAATTGTGGCATTTTATAGTTGAAGATGATCCTATTGATCTAGAAGGATTTGAGACTTTGATATAATTCTATAAGGAAAGAAGACAAGTTGTTTCCTTAAGTGTCATACAAGAAAGTATATATTAGTCCATTTTTCATTACATTATAGAAGATTATAATCCAAAAAGAGCATGGGATATATTGAAGGAAGTCTTTAGAGAAGAAGAACCAACTGTAGAATATAGGGACTTTGTAAGTCATAGAAAGCACCAAGAATTCTACAATGAAGCAGAAGATAGTTAGGAAGACCGCGTTTATGAGCCAGCTAGTGATCAAGTAATCCCAACAAAGATTGTTGATCTTATTGTGTTTGTTTATGATAGTGAAAACAAACTTGTCAATGTAGCCATACCCAATGATGTGATTTATAGTCTCAATGAGCAAGTGACAGTTGATAACAACATAGAAGATGCAATAGTTGCTGAGAATGAGAAACAAAAAGTTGATAGCAACATATAAGCTATAGTTGTTGTTGAGAATGAGCAACAAATAGTTGATAGCAACTGTAAAATACCCAGTAACTAAAACTCAAGAATGAAAAGAAGCTCAATACTATAATTAATTTATTAATAAGGATACGACCACACCTATAGAGGATTTACACTTTTTGTTAGCTAAAAAAATGATTCATACAATTAAAAAGGCGGTCGAGGGATTTGTAATGTCCCTAAAATCCATAAATAAATTTTTTTTTCGAAGGCTAATAAAACAACTAAGATCTTAAGGACATCTTCCTTTTATTGTGGAATTAAAACTTGACAAAGACTAAGCCTAAGTTATGTTGTTGTTTACCTTGTGTGTGTGATGTGTGTATGACAATGTTGTTTACTTGTCATTATTCTATATTCTGATGTGCTTGTAGTTATGTACATGTTTATCTACTTTACTAATGTTGCTTATGTCATTTTGATCATGTTTTCTTTTATGTTACGTTATCTAGTTCTTATTTGTTTAAACAAGGAGGTTGACTTACCTATGTATGTAAAGGGGAGGAGTGGCAGTATTTTTCCCTAACGACTCACTCGGAAAGGTAAGGAATCCTACTATACTAGGCTTACTTAGTTCTTTACGAACTAACACATGGTGTACCCATCTTACTGCAGGTGACTTGCCTATAAATCTATGCTCATGAATGTGACGAAAAAGAGTCCTAACACCTACAACTAGATATTCATAAATGCCAAAGGTTTTTTCAATGTAAATAAAAATCCTACGCTCAAAGCTTTGAGCACAAACTAAAGAAGGAAGGGTTTTAAACCTAAATATGAAAATACATGCTTTTCACTATGGTATTGTAGCATGCCCGACCCTCCGACTGGCAAAGAGGACACTATCTTCAAGGGGGATTGGATACCTGTGTAGAGTTTTAGTCCTCGACGCATTTCGGACTGCATAGTTGAGTCCATCTTCAGGAGAAAACATATCTCAATTAAAAGCTGCACGAATTTTTAATATTTATATTGCTGTGTTATGATCTCCAGTTTAATTTTTGAGAGCCGACTATTATTTCATTAATGTGTAAATGTACACATGAATTTTATTAATTAAATGTATTCAATATTAATAATAATAAATGTATATATGTGTATTATTTAGTAATAGATTAATGTAATTATGTAAAAAATTCAACATAAATTTTTAATTTTAAATTTAAACCTCATTTTAATTAAATGTTATGTTTTTGTTATGTTGTAAAATAACAATTTAATATGTTCTTAAAATATATTCAATAAATAATTTAAAAGTTTGTTAATAATATTTCTTAAAATATTATAGTTTAATAGTTAAAAGTTGTACTTTTATAAAAATTTGAACTTAGAATTAAATTTTTTAGTTTAAATTTTTATAATTGTTACTAATAAATTTTTAACTTTTTATAATTGTTATTTATTTTTATTAAAAAAATTTTAATTTTTTTTTTTTATCTCTTAATTTTCTTAATTTTAATTTTTAATTTTTTAATTTTTTAATTTTTAATTATTTAATTTTTTAATTTTTAATTTTTAATTTTTCCTTTTTGTAGGGAGTGAATGATCGGTTTCCATGTGTCACAGAGGGTAAGGCCATCGTCCCTATTGAATTTTTTTGGGTGTTTCTCAATCTCAATTGCTTCACGTATGCGTCTCTTGTTGTAATTCTCCTCAATTGCTAAGACTTTTGCTTCTTCAATGCATACATGGTGGTTAGTCTTTGATGAGTGCTCAGCTACTGCTGATTTCTTAATTCTTCCATGGGTAACATCTGCACAATGCTCCTTTAACCTTGTCTGAATTGAGCGTCCTGTCTCACCTATGTATACGTCTTCACATGAGCATGGAAACGAATAAACACCTTTCTTTAGTTTTGGGTTGATGGGGTCTTTTGCTTTGTCTAGAAAATTTCTCAGGGAGTTTGGAGGGCAAAATATTGTTTTGATCTTCTTCTTCTTCAAAACTTTGGCAATTTTATCAGTTGTACCTTGGATATATGGGAGAAAAGTTCTTCCTTGGTCTTCTTGTTCATTATTCCGATTTTTAGTTTCCATACTTCTTGCCCTTCTGAAAGCTTTGTTGATATCTTTTTTATCATAACCATTGTTTTGGAGGGTTATCTCCAGGTGTTTCAATTCCTCATCAAGGTGTTCTTTATCGGAGATTCTGACAGCTCGTGTGGCGAGTGTGTGTAATATTCCTAGTTTTTGTGAAGGGTGATGGTGTGAGTTGGCATGTAAGTATGTGTCTGTATGGGTTTTCTTCCGATACACCTGGTGGGCTAAGGAACCGTCTTCTTTCTTAGTGATCAGAACATCAAGAAAAGGAAGGGAGTTGTTTTCTTGGATTTCCATGGTAAATTTTATGTGTTGAGATTGATTGTTCATGTGCCTTAGGAAGTCATCTAATTTCTCCCTACCATGTGGCCAAAGGAAATTGGTATCGTCGACAAATCGTTTCCATTCTTTTGGCTTAAGCGGGTAAGAATCTAAGGCTTTTTTCTCAAAGTGTTCCATGTACAGGTTGGCTATCACTGGGGAAAGGGGGGAACCCATTGCGACCCCACTAGTTTGCTCGTATATTTCTCCGCGAAAGGTAAAATAGGTAGATTTTAAACAACTTCTTACGAGGTTGGTTATATATTTACTAGTTATCTCCTCCACTACCTTGATTGCTTCTTCCAGAGGGATTTTTGTGTAGAGTTGGGTTACATCAAAACTTACAAGCATATCATTATCATCAACTTTTAGGTCCCTAATGTTTTCTACAAAATGTGTTGAATCTTTAACGTATGAAAATGTGTGGCCAACCAATGGTTTTAGGGTTTTTGCTAGGTATTTGGCTAGATTATAAGTTGGTGACCCAATGGTGTTCACAATTGGTCTTAGTGGTACGCCATCTTTATGAATCTTGGGGAGTCCATAAATTCTTGGGATGATAGGGTCTTTAGGGGCTAGTCTCTTTTTCAGGTTAGTATCTAATGACGACTCATTTATGGCTTTTTTTATCTCTCTGATGATCTTGTTACTTGGGTCTTTCGTCAGTTTTTTATAGCATCCTGTTATTGTGAGATGCTCATTCATCTTAGCCTCATAATCAATGGTGTTCATTACTACTGTTGCATTTCCTTTGTCAGCCTTCATGATCATAATTTCCTTGTTAGCTTTTAAGTGTTTAATGGCTGCTATCTCATTCTTGGTCAAATTGTTTTTCGGTGGTTTTGCTTTTCTTAATATCACTGCACAGTCTTGCCTTATTTCCTCTGCTGTGTCTTTGGGAAGTGTCATTACCGAATCTTCAATGGCACAAATGATTTCTTCAATCGGAATTTTGTTGGGTGCAACTGAGAAGCTTAAACCTTTCCCTAAGACGTTCAAAGCATCATTACTTAATTGTTGGTTTGATAAATTAACTACGCTAATCTTTTTTCTTTTGTTTAGTTCGTATGGAGGTAGATCGACCTTGTCTGGTTTATTAACAATCAGGTTATTTAGGGTTTGCGACTGATCAATAGCCTTGTTAACATCAAGCCGGTTGCTTCTTTGTTCTGAGATGTTTTTAGTGTCACTGTTTACGCTGTTGCCTTCTAGGTTTCTTATCTCTCTGTCACCCAGCCTTCCAATCTGTATGTTGTTAGCGTTGTTCTCTGTCCATTCTGCATTATAAATACCTCCCAGGCTCTTGCTGCCAGCGTTACCTTCTTTATCTGCAATCTCCATACCTCGGATATTATGAACACGCGATGGTCTACTATTATCCACATTTCCAGCGTGACCTGCGCCCTCAATACCTGTGTTGTCTGCAATCTCTATACCTATGATATTATCAACACGCGCTGGCCTTTCACAATTGTTGTCAGCGTTACCCTTGTGACCTGCACCCTCAATTCTAACGCTATCATCAGCACGGGATGGTCTTTTTTGTCCTTCAAGTATTTTGAATTTCTTCTGGTGTGTTGTCTTCATGCTTTCAGCAGTACGATTGGCTTTTATAACCAGGCAGGAGTGAAACCGGGCCCAAATTTGCTCATTAATTATTGCAGACAGTGTTAAGTGGAGGCGCAGGCAGTCTTCTGATAATTCGTTGAGGTGTTTCCTTACCTTCTTTATCTCATTTCTTACTAGATCCATGCTGGCGCGTTCAAAAATTGCTTTATTATTTTTCACAAGGTTGTGTTTAATTCTGGCGAATTTAGGTATGACTTTACTGTCTCTACATCTTTTTAAAAACGTTAGTCGTGCAGTTTCTTTCGAAATATTAATCCTCTTCTTCTCCAGTTGCTGAAGTTCACCCAGCGTTTCCCTTCCATGCAGGGATCTGATGGTTTCATTAAGGCTTTCACAGGTTGCAGTTATCTTCAAGGGGGATTGGATACCTGTGTAGAGTTTTAGTCCTCGACGCGTTTCGGACTGCATAGTTGAGTCCATATTTAGGAGAAAACATATCTCAATTAAAAGCTGCACGAATTTTTAATATTTATATTGTTGTGTTATGATCTCCAGTTTAATTTTTGAGAGCCGACTATTATTTCATTAATGTGTAAATGTACACATGAATTTTATTAATTAAATGTATTCAATATTAATAATAATAAATGTATATATGTGTATTATTTAGTAATAGATTAATGTAATTATGTAAAAAATTTAACATAAATTTTTAATTTTAAATTTAAACCTCATTTTAATTAAATGTTATGTTTTTGTTATGTTGTAAAATAACAATTTAATATGTTCTTAAAATATATTCAATAAATACTTTAAAAGTTTGTTAATAATATTTCTTAAAATATTATAGTTTAATAGTTAAAAGAGGACACTACCATGGCCTTAACCATTCGAGCAATTAGCCCCATGAACATGTGCATTCATAGAGATTGAGACAAAATGCATTGAAGTAGAACATACATAGATAAAATTATTTATCATATACAGCGGAAGCAACATACATTCATACAAGAATTTAACATGTTCACCATATTCATTAATAGTAAAATGATTGCAGGAGTAAAATAGACAAGATTACTTATCTTATGAAGAACTTGTTCCGCAACCAGCTACGTCACTGCAACGTTCAACCCAACCATAGGCTATCATGCTCCTAAATCTCTCAGCAATGCCACCACCCCTGAGCTGGGCATGATTCTCCAAGGAATAAGGAACAAGAAGGCTTACACATAGCCAAGGATACACAAACACAGCTAATCCAATGCAGTTGGGTTTATCAGGCCATTAACAAGACAGCCAATCCAACATGGTCAGGTTTATCAGGCCTTCAAGCAGTTGGGAAAGGCTAAATGCTAAGCTAGTGAGCTCATTATAGATCTAGGAACACCTACACCAGAACTAGCCTGACTTCTAATACGCCCACACACACCCAACACAAGGAATCAGTCCCTTCTCTGCTACATAGTCCCTCAGGCCCTGACTTCCCTTCTAGTGCTATTCAAGGGTTGTGGAGAAGAAATCCAACCCTCTAGCTCTATTTGTGTGGTTTCCAAACACACCAGGGTTATCAAGCAAACCAATCCCCCATCCCTGCTCCCAACACAGTCCGAAGACCAACCTTTGCATGCATGCAATCAATCAGCAGTTATAGCTTAGACAGGAAAAGCAACTCCTGAGTCGTTCTTGGCCCTATCATGGCCAAAACAACTCCCAAGCAACTTACAACAGTCTCCAAATGCATCAGCAATACAGTTCACAATGTGGGGAAAACAACAGTCCCTCCAGGACAATGAAGCAATCGAAAAAGACTTACACAGGCCACACTGGGGAAGAAAAATACAGACTCTCAACCTGTGCATGAGGGAAACTTGCACCAGACCCAAAAATACAAAGGGAAAACACACCAGATTCCACTCTATGGAAAAACATGAATGACAACCGATAAGCGGCTCCCCTCCTGGATGCGTGAGATCAAACGGAATAGATGCCTATGCGTGAAAATGAACAGACTCCTGTCCCCAAAATGCAAAGAAGACCCCAACAAAACACACTGTAACATAAGGGAGACCACAGCAACCCACGAATCAGTCTATGAGGAAAGTATACACCCACTCCATCCGCAAAATCCGTAGAGGAAAACTGCGTGAGTAAAACCAGGAAAATCCTGTGCGTGGGAATGAACAAGACTCTCAATTTTGGGTGAGGATGAACAAACAAGGGGATGAATGGCATAGTGGAGTGAGTGGAATTAGGGGTGTAGTCATTCTTCTGCCCATCATGAGGTTCAATCCACTGGTGGAGTGTGCGTGTGGGAAAGGACTGACAGCCCTGCCACACTCCACTCCCAAACAATAACTGCCTCAACTACTCAGCAGAATGTTTAAGGTTGTAGTTGGACAAGACAAGGGAAGATGGGAAAATCAAAACAGGGTGGTGACACATGGATTTTCTCTCATGGCTCAAGGTTTGATTTCCCCCCTTATCCTTGTGAATCATGCTCCTTCTTTAATTAGTTGTCGCGAACGTAGCTGGTTGGGTTATTTAATTAAAGATGCATATTTACATGATGACAAAACTCAATATGTATGCCACATGCCCCAATATACCATCAGTGACAATTTCAATCCGAAACTTACCATAACCAATCGATGGTGGGGCCTTGACCTTTAGCTCCGCACCACGATTATTACAATATATACATCATGTACATCTATTGCAATAGGGTCAAAACCAAGGTGTTACATTCCCCTCCCCCTTCAATAGCACTGTCCTCGGTGCTTTACAAAATTGAACAAAATGCTACACTGGTATCGCCTTAGTGTTCCGCAAAATTGAACGAAAATGGATGTGCCAATAGCATGGCATCCTCCAGCTCCAATGTAGCCTCTTCAGGTCCGTCGTGCTCCCATTGCACCTTTACCTGCTCTATGGCCCGGTTCTGGAGCATTGTGACCTTCCTGTCGAGGATGCGCATTGGCTCGATTCGGAACTCTCCCTCAGGTTCCACCTGAATCACATCCCAATTTATCACATGGTTAGGATCATGTACATATTTCTTAATCAAAGAAACATGAAAAACATTATGAGCTCTAGTACTAGTAGGCAATGCAAGTCTATATGCAACTAGCCCTATTCTTTCAAGCACTTCAAATGACCCATAGTATCTTGCTGACAGCTTGGCACAACTTCCAAGCTTCAAGGAACTCTTATTTTCTCTCACTCTGAGGTAAACATGATCCCCAACACTAAACTCCCTGTTCACCCTATGCTTATCTGCATAGCTTTTCTGTCTGTCCTGTGCTGCTTTCAGATTATGCCTGATCTTTACAACCTCTTGCTCCATTTCCTTGAGCAATTCTTGTCCAAGCACAATCCTATTCACTGGATTATCCCAAGTCACTAATGTCCTACACCTTCTTCCATACAAAGATTCATACGAACTCATCCCCAAGGATGCCTGCTGTCCATTGTTATAAGCAAACTCTACCAAGTGCAAGTAATCTTTCCACTTGGTTGGTTTCTCCATCACATACATGCAAAGCATGTCCTTAAGCACCTAATTAACTCTCTCTGTCTGCCCATCTGTCTGAGGATGGTATGCAGTGCTGAAGTTTAGCTTTGTACCCAAATATGCAAACAACCCCTTCCAAAATATGGAAGTGAACTTGACATCTCTTCCAGAGACTATTGCCTTCGACAATCCATGCAATTTGAATATCTCCTTCATGAATATATTTGTAATGTCATCAGTCTTATGCGTAGACTTAACCGGTATAAAATGCGCTACCTTAGTCAACTTGCCTACCACAACCATGATGGAATCATGTTGTCTCCAAGTCATCAGCAATCCTGTAATAAAATCCATGGAAATAACTTCCCATTTCCATTCCGAAATTGGCAAAGGCTACAACAAGCCTGCAGAGTGTTGATGCTCAACCTTTACCTATTGACATTTCATACACCTCGAAATGTACTCAGCCATATCCCTTTTCATTCCTTGCCAAAAGTACTGCTTTCTAGCTGTAGAAATCGTCTTCCGATATCCTGGGTGACCAGAATATGGAGCTTGATGGATTTCATCCATAACAACTCTCCTCAAATATGCTACATCTAGGATATAAATTCTACCTTTATAAGTGAGAATTCCATATTCTTCAAATTTATATCCCTCATACCTCTTCTCAAGACCTTTCTGCTGCAATTTGTCTTTTACCTGCTCATACGATTCATCTCCAGCAACATGACTAACAATTTGCTACCTCAAATTTGATTGGAAAATACTAAGAGATGCCACATGCATTTCATGTACCTTCCTACTGAGTGCATCAGCTACCTTATTTTCCTTTCCCTTTATGTGCTTGATTTCAAAATCAAACTCACATAGAAATTCCAGCCATCTCGCTTGTCTAGCATTCAGAGTAGGCTGATGAAACAAATACTTCAGACCACAATGGTCTGTCCTGAGATCGAATCTTCTACCCATCAATTAATGTCTCCACATATTGAGAGCATGTACTATGGCTGCAAGCTCTAAATCATGAGTGGCATAGTTATTCTCATGCTCCTTCAGGTTTCTTGACTCATAACATATCACGTGGTTGTCCTGCATAACGACTCCTCCAAGCCCTTGTCCGCATGCATCGGTACACACCACAAAATCTTTCTCCGGATCTACAACTTTCAATATGGGTGCACTGGTGAGAAGAATCTTCTACTGCTAGAATCTTTCTTCACACCTCGATGTCCATTTGAACCTCATCCCCTTCTTTTGCAAAGAAGTGATGTCATGTGCAACTTTGGAGAATCCCTCAATGAACCTCCAGTAGTATCCTGCAAGTCCCATAAAAGATATTACATCTGTCACATTTCTTGGAGTAGGCCAATTGATAATGGCTTCAATCTTTTTAGGGTCCACAGATATACCCTTTTCCGAGATAATGTGACCCAAATACTAAATTCTATCTCTATAGAAGTCGCACTTGCTCAGTTTTGCATACAGTTGATGCTCCCTGAGCAATTGTAATGTCAATCTCAAATGCTCTTCATGCTCCACCTCATTCTTAGAATAAACAAGAATGTCATCAAGGAAAACAAGAACAAACTTGTCCAAATATCTGTTGAAGACACTATTCATACAGCACATAAATGTAGCTGGTGCATTTGTGAGACCAAATGGTACCACTACAAATTCATAATGCCCATACCTTGTCCTGAAGGCTGTCTTATGAATGTATTCATCCTTGATTCTCACCTGATGGTAACCAGACCTCAAGTCAATCTTGGAAAATACTTTTGCTCCTCTCATTTGATCAAAGAGGTCATCAATCCTAGGAAAAGGATATTTATTCTTCACAGTAACCTTGTTCAGTTGTCTGTAATCAATACATAACCTGAGTGTACCATCTTTCTTCTTTACAAATAGAACTAGTGCTCCCCAAAGAGACACAATCAGTTGGATATACTTATTTTCCAGCAAGTCTTGCAGTTGCATCTTCAACTCTAGCATCTCTGGTGTACTCATCCTATAGGGTACCTTGGACACTGGTGATGTTCCTGGCACAAGTTCAATTGTGAAATCAATGTCCCTCTTTGGAGGAAGCCCTGTAATCTCATCAGGAAACACATCCTTGAATTCCTGTAACACATGGTAGTCCTCCAACCTAGGATTTTCATCTCCTAATGTCTCCAAAATATGAGCTACATACAACTGGCAACCTTTCCTACAAAACTTCTTTAACTGCATTGCAAAAACCTACCGTATTGAAATCACCTTTGGAATACCTTTCACAACTAGTAGGTTCCCTTCTTCATTCATGCATTCAAAAGTCTTATTGTAACAGTCAAGCTTCACCCTGTGAGATTCTAACCAATCCATTCCAATGAGAACATCATAGGAACCAAGCGGTAGAACATTCAGATCTACAAAAGTGACCAATCCATTCAAGACCAATGGAGATTTCTCTACCACTTCACTAACCTTTCTCTTAGTCCCAGTGGCTAGCTGAACTAACCAAGACTTCCTATGCTTTACCTTCTTAAAAGCACAAATCTCCACTACTCTAGGAGTAATGTAACTGTGAGTAGAACCGGGGTCAATCAAAATAGAAATAGATTGCTCAACAATCTTACCTGCTACTTCAAGCACAGTTGATTGGTGATCTGCTTGGTGGTCCTCGAACGCTGCATAAATCCTAGCTGGGACTACCCTTGCTACTTGACCCACTGTTTCTGCTTCTTGAATGTTATAAGCTGGCCTTGCACTCTCATTCTTGAGTGGACAATTTCTGCACATGTGGGGTCCTCCACATTTCCAACATTGAATTGGTCCTCTATTTTGTTGTGATTTTTTATGCTTTTCTCCTGTCATTCCAACTTGTTTACTCGTGGCTTGGGATGGCTGCTTCTGCTAATTCCTGAAGTTAGAAGGTTTGAAACCTTTCTTTATTTGGTCAAACTTCTCATTCTTCTTGTCCTTCCATGCATTATGGTAATCCGGCTTACCTTTGCTTTGCTCATAACAATACTTAGCCTTCCTTATTGCTTCATCAAGAGTTCTAGGTTCATAGAACTCAATTCTATCTTTGTAAGACTGAGGTAATCCACTCAAAAAATGTTGGACCTTCACTTTTTCCTCTCTGATGTATTGGACATACCTCAACAGCTCCAAAAACTTATTTGCATACTCTTCCATGGTCTTCTGTCCCAATCTCAGCTCATGGAACTCCTTAATATTGTCATCATAATACCTGTCAGAGAGGTATTTCTACTTGAAATACTCCACTTAAGTCTCCTTTAACTAATCCTCTTTACTTGCTTGAAGTGTTCCCACCAAATGGATGCCATTCCATTCAGATTGAATATGGCAACTCTTGCCTTCATGTTTCCTGAATAGTCATGCACTTAAAAGTACTTCTTTATCCCAAGAAGCCAAGATTCAGCCTCTTGTCCAGTCTTTACCTCACCATCAAATGTAGGAGGTTTAGCTTTCTTAAATTCATCTTGAGAGCGATCCCTATGGTGTCTCTTTATTTTTCTTTTATGAGAAGAAGAACTTGAATCCCCACTGGATTCTTCAGAATTAGATGATCCACTAGAAATCCTTCTCCTCCTCCTGGTACTGCTCTTACTACCTTCTGGTCTCGCTGTACCTCATCCAGAGTCTATCTTCCTTTGCAAGTCTGTCAAACTCTGCAACATTGCAGCATTCAACTGATGCTGCTATTCTTGGGCTTTGATCAAGCTTCTCATGGTGGCTGCAACATCTGACGGTGTCTCTTGGAATCTCCTTCCATTAGAATCTATGTCATCATTTTCCTTACGGACATTTTCTCCCATGGAATATTTTGCTTGCTTGTAAGAATCCCGAGCATCATATTCGTCATGGGTTCTCATAACTGAACCACAGCTTACTTACAAAACTCCACTACCTTGAATACTGCTCTTGAAGGTGACTATGATTCTGCAAACATGTTAGTAACACAACTGTTAGATGCATATCATTGATATAAATTAGAGTCACTTACCTTCTCCTAGAATAATCATAAAATAACAAATTGCCCAAACACAAGATTTCCTTCATCAAAGAACATCTATTTGAGGGGGACGACAGGGGTTAACGGGGCTTTCCCCCTTGTGGCTTCCCTGCACCACTGCAGGGCGGGTCGAGGGCAACGCCCTCGTTCTTTTTTTGTAAATATTTGAGTTTCGCACAATCTGGTGCATAAGATCACTGCCATTTTCTCCTTTTCAGCCCTAAAAATCCACTGAAAAACAGTCGAAATCTACTGGGAAATCCCATGGAAAACTTAAAACTTCCTTGTACAGTATTGGGTCTCATTTTAACTATCAATCTGACGTTTCGACGGTCAAAACAACTAGCTTCTCCATTGTTCATCGGCGATCAGATCCATTAAGCACTACCGCGTCGACGATCAAATGTTCTAACCTTCGGAAGGATAGTCCGTTAGAAAGCCGCAACGACGGACGTTCAATCCACTAACTTCATTCGATGTAGCTCATCAACAACTGAATTAACTAGGTGTTGGCAATGTATTCAACTAACCATCGCCGATGGCCGACGATTCCAGGACTTAGAGAAATTTTTGAATTTTTCCCTTTAGTCTTCCTTTTCGCCGCTTGATTGGCTCCATTCTCTTCTTTTCATCTGCAAAATAGTTCCATCAACAGCTGCAACGACGACCCACCATATTCGCTCCTCTCCCGATCGACGGCCCAATCTCCTATGGCATAACCTGATCAGTATTGGCAGTCTCTTCTCATCAGAAGACTAGTGCTCTAGGCTTCCAAAATGATGACACACAAAACACTATCTTCTCCCAATAGTTGATTATTTTGAGCCTTAGAAAAAATTTTAAACTTTCTTTACGGCGTCGGTGGTCGGAGGCCTTACCTATCGGATGCAGAGTTGTCTAGCCATCTGTAACGGCGGGCGCTCGATCAACTTTCTCCGCCGACGGACGTCGAACACTTAGAAAATTTTCCGCAATTTTCCTTCCAACTGTCCTCTGTCGAGTATGCTTCCACCTAGCTCTCCGCTACATCGGAAGTCCTTCCTGCGAAGTGTTTTGATGGACCAACAATTCAAACACTTAGACAAATTTGTGGAAGTTTTATGTCATCAACTTCTGATCTCTGCTAGGTAGAAAGAAATCCTGCCTCTGTCACTACATCTTTCATGGCTCATTCAGGCCCATGATGCAACATGAGCTCTGATACCACACTGTAGCATCCCAGATCCTCCGACCGACGAAGAGGACGCTACCATCTCCTTAACCATCCGGGAAATCAGCCCCATGAACATGTGCATTCATAGAAATTGAGACAAAATGCATTGAAGTAGAACATACACAGATACAATTATTTATCATATACAGTGGAAGCAACATACATTCATACAAGCATTCAACATGTTCACCATATTCATTAACAGTAAAATGATTGCAAGAGTAAAATAGACAAGATTACTTATCTTATGAAGAACTTGTTCCACAACTAGCTACGTCGCTCCAATGTTCCACCCAACCATATGCTAGCATGCTCCTAAATCTCTCAGCAACTCCGCCACCCCTAAACTGGGCATGATTCTCCAAGGAATAAGGAACAAGCAGGATTACACATAGCCAAGGATACACAAACACAGCCAAGCCAATGCAGTTGGGTTTATCAGGCCATCAACAAGACAACCAAGCCAACATGGTCAGGTTTATCAGGACATCAAGGAGTTGGGAAAGGCTAAATTCTAAGCTGGTGAGCTCATTACAGAGCTAGGAACACCTACACCAGAACTAGCCTGACTTCTATACACCCACACACACCCAACACAAGGAATCAGTCCCTCCTCTGCTGCACAGTCCCTCAGGACCTGACTTCCCTTTCAGTGCTATTCATGGGTTGTGGAGAAGAAATACAACCCTCTAGATCTATCTATGTGGTTTCCAAACACACCAGGTTTATCAAGCAAACCAAGCCCCCATCCCTGCTCCCAACACAGTCCAAAGACCAACCATTGCACGCATGCAATCAATTAGCAGTTACAGCTTAGAGAGGGAAAGCGACTCCTGAGTCATTCTTGGCCCTATCGTGGCCAAAATGACTCCCAAGCAACTTACGGCAGTCTCCAAATGCATCAGCAACACAGTTCACAATGTGGGGAAAACAACAGTCCCTCCAGGACAATGAAGCAATCGGAAAAGACTTACACAGGCCACACTAGGGAAGAAAAATACAGACTCTCAACCTGTGCATGAGGGAAACTTGCACCAGACCCCAAAATACAGAGGGAAAACACACCAGATTGCACTCTGTGGAAAAACATGAATGACAACGGATAAGCGGCTCCCCTCGTGGCTGCGTGAGATCTAACAGAATAGATGCATGTGCGTGAAAATTAACAGACTCCCGTCCCCAAAATGTAAATAAGACCCCAAAAAAACACACTGTAACGTAAGGGAGACCAAAGCAACCCACGAATCAGTCTGTGAGGAAAGTATACACCCACTCCATCCACAAAATCCGTAGAGGAAAACTGCATGAGTAAAACTAGGAAAATCCTGTGCGTGGGAATGAACAAGACTCATGCTCCTGCGTGAGGATGAATAGACAAGGGGACGAATGGCATAGTGGAGTGAGTGGAATGAGGGGCGTAGTCATTCTTCTGCCCATCGTGAGGTTCAATCCGCTGGTGGAGTGTGCGTGTGGGCAAGGACTGACAGTCCTACCACACTCCACTCCCAAACAATAACTGCCTCAACTACTCAGCAGAACGTTTAAGGTTGTAGTTGGAAAAGACAAGGGAAGATGGGAAAATCAAAATAGGGTGGTGACACATGGATTTTCTCTCATGGCTCAAGGTTTGACATCCCCCCCTTATCCTTGTGAAAATCATGCCCCTTCTCAATTTAGTTTCCGCGAATGTATCTAGTTGGGTTATTTAATTAAAGATGCATATTTACATGATGACAAAACTCAATATGTATGCCGCATGCCCCGATATACCATTGGTGACAATTTCAATCTAAAACTTAGCATAACCAATCGATGGTGGGGCCTTGGCCTTTAGCTCTGCACCACGATTATTACAATATATACATCATGTACATCTAATGCAATGGGGTCAAAACCGAGGTGTTACGAGTATAGAGGGTTTATGCTTTAATAAAACTATGTGCATGGCCAAACTATAGAGATTGGGTTTAATAATTAAATGGAAAATTGTATGAAGTCTAACTATAGGGAAGGGGGTTTTGATTTGAAAACAAGTGGAGGCCAAGTTGGCACCTTTAATGAGCCATGTGATGGGCAGGCTCAAGCCTTACCCCTTTCACCAGGGTTTTTCTCCTATCATTTGTTTGGTCTTTTGTTTTGTGCTAATGGAGGTTTATGCTCCAGCGTTGTTGTTGTGCATACTCTATTTGGAATCTAGTGTCGGCATGAAAACTGTAACAGGTATGCCAAGCTCCTTCATGGTTTCATTTATGTTTTCGTTTTTTTTTGATATCGTATGGTATACTGCTCAAGGGGATCAATGCAAGGGATCTGCAAAGTTTAGCAATGAAATTGGTCGACTTGCACAAATACAGGTAAGCCCATGTGGAAGGGGCATTTACGCAATTGATTGGTCATTTATACTGTTGCAGGGTTTCTATGTTGCAAAGTTGTAACCGACCACCCTGTTGGGTTTCTCCTGGGTTTGGGAAATTGTTGATAGAAATGCTTAGATTGTTAGCATGTAGGTTTGGGTTTGGGGTTCTCTTCCCGTTTGGTATTTTTGTTTTCGAGATGCGACTGTGTAAAATTTGATGGCTCTAAAATGTATAAAAGTGATGGTAATTTGGTTAAAATGATTTGAAACTGCATTTTTTTGTATGCTACGAGCTCTATGATTTTTATTGGGTGAATTTGAAGTTTATCAATGCCATTGCAAAGCAATGGCACTATGATACCACCATTTCGATATTCGATGATGATTGTGGAAAGTAGTTCAGGTGTTAAAACCCTATTGTGGTTTATTTAATTGATTCATTGTTTTTAATGGAATTTACTATGTCAATTGAATTACTTAGTTTTAGTTTAGATATTTTACCTCTGTTAATTTAAGACAAAGGCTGAGCCCTTGCTTAGTATTTGATTTGTTTTTTCGTGGGAGAATTTCCAGTATATGGTAGCATTTTAGAGAAAGAGTCTTATAGGTTGTCAAGGGAAATCCTAGCTCTGTCTATAGGTTTGATATGATTCTTTGGTTGTTTTAAGAGTCCATAATAGCTTGGGCCAAGCATTGCTTATCTAGCACATCCTGTGTGTAGAGTTCATATTTTAATTTCTTATGTGTACAATCTTATGGTACTTTGTGTAATGGATGGGTTAGTTTTTATGAATGGTTAAAGGTATATCGTGTTATTGCTCCCATCCGGGACTTTCGATGATTCGATCCTGGGTCAATCGTTGGCTGGGGTTGATGTTTATTTAATGTAGAGGATATTTGTTAAGTTTTGTTAATAGATTGATCTGTTAATGATAAAAAAATGGAGCTTATGGGTTTCGATCTTGGGTCGCGTGTGTTAAGGGTCTGTCTTATTTTTAACATTTGGTAAGAACATGTATAAGTGTAATTTATTTTGTTTATTCTTTTAATTGTTTAACACTCATTTAGCTGGAGCGTATGATATTGAAACTCATTTTACGGCTCTGTTTGTTACTGTATTTATTAAACTAGTTGTGTAGATAGATTTGGCTTGAAAAATCGAAATGGAATCCCACAAATCCTTAACAGGATTTGATGTTAGGAAGACATATAATGTTTATAAGTTTTGGTTTTAATAGTATAACCATTGTTCCTCTTGAATTTGTGGATAGGCTCTCGGCCTTTACATGACTAATTATGGTAAATATGTTTGTTAACTTAATTTGTTATTGTTTATATGTAGATGGGATTTATGTATTATATGGTTGAGTTTGGTGGCAAATGTAATAAGCCAGCTCTGTGTTAGCTTATGTATTTGAGTTTATTTAAAGGGATTCGATCTGAGGTTTAATGTTTATAAATATGTTTAATGTTTGGATTAATAAATAAACTGAGTTTATTTAACATTAGGTTTATTTTAGTTAGATTTTATTTAAGTTCTAGTTTATTCTAAATGAGACCTCTATTGTAACGTAGGGTTTAGTTAGTATTTATGACAGAGCTCTATTTATTAAATTTATCTAGAAAACTAGGGGTTGAATCTAGACTAAATTTGTAACATATAAAATAAAACTCTAAATTTAATTTAATTCTAATAGGGATTTTAACCCTAGAATCTATCTAAAAATTTTAAGACTGAGATTTGATTTAAACAAAGGAAATCACTTGAATCATGCATTCAAACTAGAAAGTAAAATTGTATATCTTTAATATCGAGCATAATAACTATAAGTACAACTTGTAAACATAATTAATATAAGTTGAAAAGGTAAAGACCTCATACCTGCAACCGTTTCAACTTGTTAATGCAAGAGAAACCTGCACACTTAAACACACATAATTAATAAAACCTGGCTATCTATGACCTTAGATCTGATAACCAGATAACTTTAGAACTACCACGTTTCTCCCAACCATGACCCGAAACTATTCCTGGTTCTAATCTGGATCCCCCTGAGCTGGCTCCAACATGCAAGTGATCTAGAACTCCTCAGGGTGAGGCTTCTGTTATTTGGAATATCAGGCTCTGTATAAGAATGCTTGCTTTTGGAAAATTCTCTCCAAAACTATTTAGGCATAATTATCAGGTCCCCAAGTGTTCTCTTAGCTTGGGTATTTATAGAAAATCTATTAGGAAAGGGTAGTTGTTTTAAGGCTTCAGTTAGATCAAGAATTCATTTCTTTCTTGAAAATAATCTTTAATAGTTATTTTGTTTAGCTTAGGAACTTTTTACTAGTTCCTAATCAAACTTTAGAATAGAATATTTATTTAATCATTTTAGTTAATAATAAATACATAGCATATTTATTTATTATTTTAGTTACATTTATTTCCTTATATATATATATATATATATATATATATATATATATATATAAACTTTACATATTATCTTTAATATTTATTTATGAATCATATAACAGTCTTATTTATTTGATGCTTCCCTTAGCTTACACTATTTCTTTTATCAAGGCCTCGGGTAGGTTTGGTCAACTAAGTTAGGCATATCTAGATCCTCCTTGCATGTTAGATTACCTCGTATATTGTGGTAGTTATTCTAGTACTTGATGAGAAGTAGATTTGAAATTTCCTTTAATTAACTCAAAATAAGTAAGATAAAGGGTCGTTTCTATTCAAAGTCGTTCTCACTCAACACACTTAATTTTAGTAAATCCTAGCACTATTCAAATCCCAAGATCAACACTAAAAATTGGGAGTTACACTTACTGAAATTACAGAGCCTCTGGCTCAACACTAATGCTAGGATGTACTTGTATAATACACCTAGGGATACAGTGGCCAGGGATCTAATGCTCCAGAGCTTATGCTTAATATCAATTTGGAATGATCTAGGGCTTATTTCCAACACTTCCAATCTTATAACTCATGTGCTCCAAAGCTTATGCTCAACACAAAATCTCATGACTCATGTGCTCCAGAGCTTATGCTAAACACAAAATCTCACAACTCATGTGTTCCAGAGCTTATGCTCAACACAAAATCTCATTACTCATGTGCTTCACGGATTATACCCAACACATTATAGAAATCAATCATGCATTCATTCTTCTGTAGATTTCATCACAATAATCATCTCAGTATATGTATTAGGGAAAATCACATAATAATATATCGAGTACATCACACCACGACAATATTCCTTTTCCATCAAGGTCCATGCCCAACATATATAATCATATACAAGATAATAAAGCATGTGCAATATTGTCTTACACCCAAATATATCTAACTAATCAACATAACTCATGTGCAGTAGGGCATATGCATGATATACAAACATAAACACCAAAGTAACTCATGCAATGGGACTCATGCCCAATATATTTAAGGTCAAAATTCAGTATATTACATCCCTCCCCGCTTAGAACAACACCGTCCCAGTTTTCTAGGGACTAGAAATGAAGTCATGAAATAAGGTAGAGTATGCCTCTCTAATAGTAGCTTCATTCTCCCAAGTGACCTCATCAGCTTCAAATTGAATCCATTTCAATTTCAACTGGACTATGGTTTGCTTCCTGAGATGTGTTTCTCTCTTGTCTAGAATACGAAGGGGTTTGGGTACAAATTCCCCTTCAAGTTCTACTTGTAGCAAGGACCAATCAATAACATGTTTATTATCATATACATATTTCTTCAATAAATATGCATGAAAAACATTATTAACCTTTATATGAGCAGGTAAAGCTAATTCATACGCCACTGGCCCTCGCTTGGCCAGTATCTCAAAGGGTACGCAAAATATTGGTGCCAACTTTCCACACCTTCCCAAGCTCAATGAGCTTCTCTTTACTTTTAATTTTAAGTAAACATGTTCACCAATCTGGATATCTTTATATTTTCTTTTCTTATCCCCATAAATTTTCTATTGGTCTTATGCTTCCTTGATATTATGGTGTACTTTGGTGACTAACTGTTCTACGTCCTTTAGCAAAGTCTGGACCTAACATGAGCTGGTCCACAGGGATATCCTAGGTCACTGATGTCCTACACTTTTGGCCTTAGAGTACCTCGAAGCGACTCATGTTAGCGGAGGTTCAGTATCCATTGTTATATGCAAACTCTGCGAGGTGTAGATAATCCTCCCACTTTGTGGGATTGTTCATAACGTACACTCTAAGCATGTATTCCAAAATTTGGTTTACCCATTCTGTCTTCCTGTCTGTCTGCAGGTGGTATGGAGTACTAAAATTTAAGTGTGTCTCTAAACCGGATAATAAATATCTCGAAAAGTTACTAGTAAACTTCATGTCTCGATCCAAGATAATTTCCTTGGGTATCCCATGCAATATGAAAAACTCCTTTAAGAATATGTCGGCAATGTGAACTACCTTGTAAGTTGACTTAATTGGGATAAAGTGTCTTGCTTTAGATAACTTGTCAACCACTACCAATATGGAATCATTCTGTTTCTTTCTCTTTGGTAGACCCATAATGAAATCCATGCTGAATCCATACTGGTAATCTCCCACTTCCATTCCGGAATGGGTAACGGTTGTAGTAATCCTGAAGGATGTTGGTGCTCAGCTTTGACTAGCTGACATTCTTGACATTTTGTGATGAATAATGATATGTCGGCCTTTAACTTATGCTAAAAAAATTCTTTCTTTACTACCGATATCATCTTTTGATATCCAGGATGCCCCGAGTAGGGCTTTCGATGGAACTCCATTAGGATGCTAGACCTGATGTCTCCTCCTTCTAGAACATACAATCTCTATTTGGATCACAATAGTCCAGTCTCATCTACCTTATGCTCTTTTTGTTGTTGGAACAATCTGTCCTCTTTAATATTTTTGAGGAATTCAACATAGAAATGGTCAACTCTGCTTGTCGTTCTGATCCTATCATTCAAATACGAATCGGTTTGGCTCAAAGTTACCTCATATAACATATGAGCTCTTCGACTTAAAGCATTGGCGATTTTATTCTCCTTTTCCTCAATATGCTTTAGTTTGAAGTGGTACTCTCTAAGGAAGGAAAACCATCTGGTGTGTCTGGCATTTAAGACTGGTTGGTTGAAAAAATACTTCAGACTCATGTTGTTTGTCTTCATAAGAAAATTATTCCCCTTGAGCTAGTGCCTCCACATATTCAAGGCGAGGATAATGGCTACTAGATCAAGATTGTGGGTGGGATAATTTTATTCGTGTTCCTTTAATTTCTTTGACTCGTAAAAAATCAAGCAATCATTCTGTATGAGGACTCCACCAAGTCCTTCCTTGCTATCATTTGTGCAAACAACGAAATCCCTATCGGGGTCCGCAATTGATAATATTTGTAGCAGGGATTTCTCCTTGCTACAGGGGCAGGAATGGATCTCTTCTGTCTATAGGACAGAAGGGTAGGTTCCTGCATAGATAAATGCTAAAAATAAAAACGGAATGTAAAGGACAGTAAGGAAAATAAAGCAAAGAAAATATGGAAGAGAAACAATGGTGAACCCATCTGCAAACAAAGGTTAGGGTTCCACTTCCAAAGACCTGCAAACAATGACTAAACTACAAAAAACTGAAATACCTGCAAAACAATGTTAAACATAAACCTGCAAATGAAAACATGGGTTAGAAAGCAAAGAAAACTAAGAAGCAAATGCAAGAAAGACAAGCTATACCTTCTTTTTGGGTGGAAATGGGCCACCATGCCCTAGCTTGTGGAAGCACCTCTCTTGGATGGGGGAGCTATGGCTCAATAGAGATGGAGGAGAGGGAGTGTGGGTGGCTTGAGAGACAAAGGGTCTCAAGGCATCCATGGGTAGCATAACAGTATGCAAGGGAGAAGCGTTTTGAGAGTGACCCCCCACCCTCCTTTTATAGTGTTTTTGGGGTTTTAGGGTTTTAAGCCCTTGGTCCGAGCTTTAGCCCCTTTTTTGGGATTTTAGCCCCTTTTTCCCTAATTTTAGCTCCTTTTAGGGTTTTAGCCCCTCTTAGGGGGATTTAGCTCCTAGGAGAGTATTTTGGGCTCCTTTTTGGGGGTTTTAAGCCCTTTTCTTTATCCTTAGGCTATTTTTTAGGGTGTGGGGGTCTAATGGAGGGTCGTGAGATCGTGTCCATGGGTGGTGTAGGTCATGGAGAGCTGAGTAGGGGATTTTTGGGTTAACAGTATCGATGCAGTAGTCAAAAGTTTTTTAAGCTTCTGAAAATGTTCCTCGCACTTGGTGGTCCACAAAAACTTGTTGGCCTTCTTTTGTAAGGCGTTCATGGGACAGGAAATCCTCGAAAATTTCTCAATGAACTTGCGATAGTAACCTGCTAATCCCAAAAAGGACCTAATGTATGTGACACGGGTAGCAGTAGGCCAATATTTTATGGCTTTAATATTTCCTGGGTCGACGGTTATCCCCTTCTGGGAAATGATGTGACCTAGGTATTGTATTTGTCATTTGTAAAAATCATATTTTCTAAACTTAGCGTAAAGATGGTGTTCTCATAACACATGTATTACCATGCAGAGATGTTCCTCATGTTCTATTTTACTGTTTGAGTAAACTAGTATGTTGTCTATAAAGACCAATACAAACTTATCTAGGTATTTACTGAAGATATTGTTCATCATGCACATAAAATTTGATGATGCATTGGTTAGCCCAAAAGGAATTACTACAAACTCGTAATGGTCATATCGAGTCCGAAAGGTCATTTTATATATATATTCATCACGGATTTGTACCTAATGGTGTCCATATCGCAAGTCAATCTTTGAAAAGATATTTGCTCCTCTGACTTGATCAAACAAGTCATCGATCCTGGGGCCTGGGTAACGGTTCTTGATGCCCATCTTGTTAAGTTGGTGGTAATCAATGCGCATTCACATTGTACTGTCCTTCTTCTTTACGAATAGTATAGGTTCTCCCCAAGAGGACACACTAGGTAGGATATAACCCTTCTCAATCAACTCCTGTAACAGTAACTTGAGCTCCACCAATTCTGGTGCTCTCATGCGGCATGGGGCTTTGGTAGCCAGTACTGACCCTTAGCTCAGTTCTATAGAAAAATATAAGTCCCATTTTGATGGTAATTTTGGTATTTCCTCGAGAATCAAAAATTCATCAATTTGTTTTTCTCTCTCAACTTCTACATCCTAGATGCTTACTGTAAAACGTTTGCAACCCTTTCTAATACACTTCTTCACTTGTAAGGTGGATATCTGTCTAACGAAAACCTTCTTGGGTATGCCTTGAATATTTGTTTGATTCCCTTGGTTATCTGTGCACAAGATTGACTTGTTTATACAATCGAGCATGACATGGTGTTGTTACAACCAGTCCATGCCGATAAGTACATCGTACGATCGCAAGGGTAATATATTTAGATCTATCTTAGTTGGAAACCCGTTCAAGTTTACCTCACAGTTTCTTACTAGTTTTGAAACCATTATTTTTGTACCAATGGTTTATAGTGTTTTACTTATTCTAGTTTACATGTTTCAACAATATTGGGTGATACATAGCTTTGGGAGCACTGGGATCGATCAAAATCGAATTAGAAGTGTTTGAAACCTTACCTTCTATTTCGACCATAGTGGCATGATGATCTGTTTGTCGGCCATCAAGTGTTGCATAGATCCTCAGTGTGCTAGCCATGTCCTCTACCTTTGGGTCTTCCTATAGATTGTTTAAGACTCCATTAGTCTTGTTTAGACAATATCTAGCATAATGGAGTCCTTGGCATTTCCAATAGTTAACTTGCAGCGGGGAAGCCTTGGCTCCTCCATTTTTTGCTCATCTGTTGGTATTCGGTGCAGTCATATTTGTCTTTGCACATGTCTTGTTGAAATTTATGCTACCTAGAAAACTGTTGTTTTGTTTTATGTATGGCGGTGGTTTAAAACTAGGTTTTCGGTTGTCCAAGAAGGTCCTAGACTTGTCTCGACTTCTGCTTATGTTTTCATGCCTTAGATGTCCATGATCATAACAAATCCTATCTTTGTGTAAGGTAGTGTCTAGAGTTTTGGGCATGTAAAACTCAATTTTGTTTCAAAAATTAGGAGGAAGACTCCCCAAAAATGGTTGTATATTCTCCTTTTCTTCCTTTATGTAAGGCATGTAGTGTAACATATCTAAAAATCTATTAATGAAGACAACCATGGTCATGGAGCCCATCCTTAACTCATGAAATTATTTCACTTTCCTGTCAAATAATCTCTCAAACATGTATTTCTCCTGAAATATTCTGCGAAAATTACTCCATCTGATTTATTTTACTTCATCTGTTTTGGTATGCTTTAGGTCTCTTCACCATCTACTTGCTTTTCCATTTAAATTATAAATGGCCAGCGGGGCTTTCATCTCACTAGAGTAGTTGTGTACTCGAAAGTATTTTCTCATACCTAGGAGCCATTCTTCATCCTTCTCCCCAGTATTCAGATCTCTTTCATAGGTTGGGGATTTTATCTTTCTAAACTCTCCTTGGAGATTGTCATCATTTTTTTTCCTCTTTCTGCAAGGAGAAAGTGAATTATCACTGGAAAGACTGTAATATTCTTTTTTCTGGAATATCAGGTGTGTGTTCTTCTCTTCCCTCTTCCTTTAACTACTGGTCCTTTTACAATGATAATATTCCTTGGACTTATTGGTTGAATGGGCAGGTTTTCCATGAGGGCTTACTCCCGTCATGTTTCGAAGTAAAGCTTCATTGATGGCTTTCTGTTGTTTTCTCTCATTCATGTTATCATCTATGAAGATTTGTAAGTCTGTTTGCAGGCTCTGTATGGTTTTCATTAGATCATAATTTAATTCCACCTCCAGCTCTTCTTCCCATGTTGGGGAATTCATATTTCCTAGACGACTGTTTTCCTCTTCTGTATTAATGATATGGACTGTTCCTTAATCCTACAATTAAAACATTTAATAACAAATAATTTTCTGTTAGTTCACAAAATTTCAAATACAATTTTGAAATGTTTATTTCTGCAATGAATATTCAGTAGCACCCATTAGGTCTCTTAGTGTTTGAATATGGGCTCTGATACCACTTGTAATATCCCTAAAATCCATAAAAAAATTGTAGGCTAATAAAACTGCTAAGATCTTAAGGACATCTTCTTTTTACTGTGAAATTAAAACTTGATAGAGACTAAGCCTAAGTTCTAGTGTTTTTTTCCTTGTGTGTGTGATGTCTATATAATGATAATATTTACATGTCATTATTCTATATTCTGATGTGCTTCTAGTTATGTACATTTTTATCTGGTTTACTAATGTTGCTTATGTCATTTTGTTCATGTTTTGCTTTATGTTACATTATCTTTATCTTAGTTGTTTAAACGAAAAGGATGACTTACCTCTGTATGTAAAGGGGAGGAGTGGTGAGATTTTTCCCTAATGACTCACTCGAAAAGGCAAGGAATCCTACTATATTGGACTTACTTAGTTCTTCACGAACCAACACATGGTGTACCTATCTTATTGTAGGTGACTCTCCTATAAACCTATGCTCGTGAACATGAGGAAAAAGAGTCCTAACACCTACAACTAGCTATTCCTAAACGTTAAAGGTTTTGTCAATGTAAATAATAATCCTATGCTCAAATCTTTGAGCTCAAACTAAAGGAGGAAAGGGTTTAAGCCTAAATGTGAAAATACATGCTTTTAACTACATGGTATAGAGGGTTAATGCTTTAATAAAACTATGCACATGTCGAAACTATAGAGAGTGGGTTTAATAATTAAATCTAAAACTGTATGAAGTCGAACTATAGGGAAGGTGATTTTGATTTGAAAGCAAGTGGAGGCCAGGATGGATCCTTTAATGATCCACGTGATGGGAAGGCTCAAGCCTTAACCCTTGCGCTAGGTTTTTTTTCCTCTCATTTGTTTGGTCTTTCGTTTGGTGGTGATGGAGGTTTATGCTCCAACGTTGGAGCTATGTAGACTCTGTTTGGAATCTAGTGCTGGCATGAAAACTGTAACATGTATGCCAACTTCCTTTATGGTTTCGTTTATGTTTTCATTGTGGTTTGATATCGTATCGCATACTACTCAAGGTATCTTTTTTTTCATTTTTGTGCAGGTTTGGGGATCAGTGCGAGGGCTTTGCAAAGTTTAACAATGAAATTTTTTTACTTGCGAAAATATGGGTAAGCCCATGTGGAAGGGACCTTGACCCAATTGATTGGTTGTTTATAATGTTGTAGGGTTTCTATGTTCTAAAGTTGTAACTGACCACCCTAGTGGGTTTCTCTTGGCTTTGGGGAAATGTTGATATAGATGCTTAGGTTGTTAACCTGTAGGTTTAGGTTTGGGGTTCTCTTCCCGTTTGGGCATTTTGTTTCTGAGATGCGACTGTGTAAATTTTGATGGCTCTGAAATGTATAAAAGTGATGGTAATTTGGTTAAAATGATTCGACTCTAGGTTTTTGTGTATGCTATGAGCTCTGTGATTTTCAATGGGTGAATTTAAAGTTTATCAATTCCATTTCTTTGCAATGAAACTACTATACCACCATTTTGATACTCGATGATGATTGTGGAATGTAGTTTGGGTGTTAAAACCATACAATGGTTTATTTAATTGATTCATTGTTTTGAATGGAAGTTGCTCTGTCAATTGAATTACTTGCTTTTAGTTTAGATATTTTACCTTAATTTAGGACAAACGCTAAGCCCTTACTTAGTATTTGATTTGGTTTTCTGTGGGAGAATTCTTGGTCTATGGTGGCATTTTAGAGAAAAATTCGTGTAGGTTGCAGAGGGAAATCCTAGCTCTATCTGTAGGTTTGATATGTTGCTTTGCTTATTTTAAAAGGTGGCCATAATATCTTGGCCCAATCATTGATTATCTAGTGTATCCTATGTGTAGAGGTTATATTTTAATTTCTTATGTGTACATGCTTATGGTACTCTATGTAATGGATGCGATAGTTTTTACGAATGGTTAAATGTATATCATGTTATAACTCCCAGTCGGGGCTTCATGCGATTCGATACTGGGTCGATTGTTGGTTGGGGTTGATGTTTATTTAAAGTAGTGGATATTTGTTAAGTGTTGTTAATAGATTGATCTGTTAATGATAATAATCCAGAGCTTATGGGTTTCGACCTTGGGTTGCATGGGTTAATGGTTTGTGTTATTGTTTAACATTTGGTAAAAATATGTAGATGTGTAATTTATTTTGTTTATCCGTTTAATAGTTTAATCATTTAATGTTCATTTAGCTAGAGCGAATGATATCGAAACTCATTTTACGGCTCTGTTTGTTACTGTATTTATTAAACTCGATGCGTAGATAGATTTGGTTTGAAAATCAAAATGGAATCCCGCCAATCCTTAACAAGATTTGATGTTGGGAAGATGTATAATGTTTATAAGTTTTGGATTTAATAGTATAACCATTATTCCTCTTGAACTTGTGCATAGGCTGTCGGCCTTTACATGAGGAATTATGGTAAATTTGTTCGTTAACTTAATTTGTTATTGCGTATACGTAGATGGGTTTTATGTATTATATGGTTGAGTTTGCTAGCAAATGTAATATGCCAGCTCTGCATTAGCTTATGTGTTTGAGTTTATTTAAAGGGATTTGATCCCTGGTTTAATGTTTATAAATATGTTTAATGTTTGGATTAATAAATAAACTGAGTTTATTTAACATTTTGTTTATTTAAATTAGATTTTATTTAATCTCTGGCTTATTCTAAATGAGACCTCTTTTGTAACGTATGGTTTAGTTAGTATTTATGATAGAGGTGTGTTTATTAAATTCATCTACAAAACTAGAGGTTGAATCTAGACTAAATTTGTAACATATAATATAAACTTCTAAGTTAAATATAATTCTAATAGGAATTTTAACCCTAGAATCTATCTAAGAATTTTAATACTGATATTTGATTTAAACAAAGGAAATCACCTGAATCATGTATTCAATCTGGAAAGTAAAATTGCATATCTTTAATCCTGAGAATAATAACTATAAGTACAACTTGTAAACATAATTAATATAACTTGAAAAGGTAGAGACCTCATACCTGCAACTATTCAGCTTGTCAATGGCTAAGAAACCTACACACTTAAACACACAGAATTAATAAAACCTAGCTATCTCTGACCTTAGATCTTACAATCAGAAAACTTTGGAACTACCATGTTCCTCCCAACCATGAATCAGAACCGTTCCTGGTTCTAATCTAGATGCCCCCGAAATGACTCCAACATGCAAGTGATCTAGAACTCCTAAAGGCGAGGCTTCTGTTATTTGGAATATTAGCCTTTGTATAAGAAAAGGAAGGAAGGGGGATTTGGATATTCATCTTCTTCTTCGGTCCTGCATTAGCTTGGATCCCGAACCATTTTGGTGGCTCTGAGGTGTCTATGGAAGAGTGTGGTTCAATATGGCGTGAGTGAGGTTGGGATCCTCCCAGGAGCATCCTGACGTCGTAATTCCATTGCTAGCAAGGTATTGTCAGCGTCGTCGAGCTTAGGGGTCTCGGGAGAAGGAGAGTACACATCAGAGTATGGTAGGGAGGAAACACATGGATCTAGCATGATTGGAAATCCAACGATGACATCTAGAGTAGAGTGATGGCAAAACAACCTTCGTCCTCATCCTCAAATGACAACGACTAGCGATATGAACATGTATTTTAAAGTTATTTGAATTTGTTAAATGTTGGCATGAAAATGGAATAGTTTAATTCAATGGATGTATGTGGATTGCCTTATGATTCGTTAATTTCGTATATCCTCACCTATTTTGTAACAACTTTTCAAAATAAAAAAGAAAAAAGATGTTCTTAACTTCTTTGTCACATCTAGATTTGCTTATATGAATGCATATATTAGTCACTTTGGTTGGAACCCATGGAGGGTCTTTACAGATGAAATTATTGTCAGAAAGGCCCATAAATGTGGTACCTAGACAATCACGGGAAAATAACTTATGGAAATATTTTGCATTTGATGTGTAATTATGCATTAGTTTGTTTGTGCATAAAATGATTGTTTTTACATGGAGCGACATGTGTCGCGGTATATTTTACTATTTAAGCAAGGGGAAGGAAAGGAGACAAATTTCATGGCTCCCTGATGTTGGATGAATGTCGTAATGGAATTTGAGTTGTGAAGTATGTGAGTTTGGCTTGAAAGTGTTATAGTGAGGGGGAGTTGATTTCTGAACCTTTGCCAATGTATACGGTTCTATGATGCCTATTACTCGCGAGACTGGGAGGAAGAAGATTACTCCTAGTGTGGTAGGGAGGTCAAAGGAGGGGTTAGTTAGTAATTTGGCAAGATCACAGGACTGGATTGGAGTGAAAAAATTTCAGTAATCCTCATTGTTATCTAGTGTCACCGTGAGTAATAGGTTCATTATTGTTTAATTTTTTTTATTTGAATATGTAGAAAGTAAGTATTTCATATCTTATGCAAATTAAGCATAATTTAATTTTTCATAATGAATATACACGAATTGTGATTTAACTTTATTATTTGAATGTACATGAATTGTGATTTAAGTTTCATATTTGGATTTACCTTATGCCAAAACCTGCAAATAATTTTAGCCAAGGACCAGAAGGGTCACTACATATGGTATTAGAGCATGGTCGAACCTTGATAGGACCAAGATCTTAAACTTTCACAAATATGAAATTGATTTATGAAATGATGAATTGATTAAACTTTGTTTTTCCAATTGAAACAAGTTTTCTTTTATATAAATATAGGTTTTCTTTATATATTTGTGTCTGTAAATTTTGTGATAGAAGGAAGTACTAGAGAAGATGATAATTATTTGAGAATGATTTTTATATTTAAATAATGGAATATGAATTGGAACTATTTGATATAGTTTAAAATAGTTGAACTGGAACTGTAGAATAGCAGGGTACCTATTTGAATTAGTGGATGTGATTGAAGTCGATTTGTTGAATAATCTAAAATTTATATGTTCAAGTTTAAAATAGGTATGTTTGGTCTGGAGTTGTTGAAAAGTTGAACTTGTTGATTTAGTTTTTAAATCATTATTATTGAAGTGGATTTATAGAATAATTTTAAAATCGTGCATTCGGGAGATTTTTTAGGAAAGATGATGATTATTATTATTATTATTATTATTATGTAAATTGTTGTTGAAACTCGGTTACATAATTGAGTATAATTTTAATGTTGAACAACCATATGCTCTTATAAAACCGATGAAGAAGGTGTATGGAAACACAGGGAACACTATGATATCAATTACTTTTACTATGTTAGATTATGAATCATTTGTTGTGCTTGATTATGAATGGTTGACAATGATGATTTAGGAAACCACTGGTTATAGTAAATAACAATCCATAGGGAACTATTGTGAATAGCGTAGATTGGATTCATAATCATGCTAAAAAAGAAAAGGTTGAGCTAATTCATTAGATAACTTTGTAGGATAAATTGTTTTTATCGAGAATACACTTGTAGATTCCTTTAATATATCATAGGAGTTAAACTTATAGATATGTGCACTTCAGTTTAATACTATCTCTGGATATATTTATTGTCGAGGTGTATTTGAAAGTCACCAAGGTGCATGCACCTAGATATGTGAAACGATTTCCAAATTATTAATCATACTTTCCAGCACCAGAGATATGTGTGTTAAATACTTCTTAAAACATTTTTAATGGACAATCAGCCCCTTATTTACACAGAAACTTAATACATGGAGTTGCACAATTTGGCAACGTAATGATTGTTTCTTAACATGAAGAAGATGATTAATTGATCTCTATATAAGATCATTGATTATGTTGCATAGTATTAACACATGGTTGTGTTCAGTCTTGGCTTAGAACGCAATAGTTAGATCTCACTTCGTTGAGCATGGAATTATGATGGATATCAATCTGGTGAAGATATTAGTAGGGGAGTAGTAATGAATGCAATAAATATTAGAATTATGATGGATATCAATCTGGTGAAGATATTTGAAGGGGAGTAGTAATGAATGCAATAAATATTAGAATTATGATGGATATCAATCTGGTGAAGATATTTGTAGGGTAGTGTGATCAATTAACGAAGGAAGAAAACTATGTAATTTTTATATGTCATCCCACAAAATGCATATACTTACCGATAATTTGACAGACTGTCGAGAGGTTGAAATGGATTCATAATTTGGAAAGTGAGATGTTGATGTAACTAGCATGATGAGATGAACACAATGTCATTCATTTTGCAGCATGACGAAGCTGTTAATGGAAAAAAATACAAACTTTACATAACCATGATAGGGTAATGGGGAAAATGTACCTAGCAACCTATCGAAAGGACCCAATGGAGGAATTATTTGTAAAACAAAGTATGAAGATGATCAACACAACCAATTGAATGTAATTATGCTAACCACCTGACAAGGTGAAGCCTAAATGAAGGAACAACTAGTCATTATGATGAGACTCGATTTGATTAAGATATGATGAGGATGTGACCTAGAAAGTATGTCGAAGCGGTCATAACATAACATGAATGGTGAAATGAGATAAGGAAATGATGAGCTCCTTGACCTAGACATAATGATACTAAAGAAATGGCTAGGAGAGTAAATGTGATAACTTCTCTTAAGTCACTAAGTCCTGGGACTTAGGAATTATATCTAGTTGATAATTAACTTGATTGAAATTTTTATGGATTTAGAAGTAGTCTTATGAGAACAATGAGTGATATATGTATTGATTTTGACTACGTGATGGTCGCTATCGAGTTGGAAATTTAGGATGGAAAGTTACCAATATATATTTGACTGAATATTGTATGATGTTTACCCTTTTTCTCCTTGGAGGGGAGGGTAGTTGAATAGAATTTAATCCTCACTTAAATTTTGTTGTGCTAAAAGAAAAATGATTTGGTACCTATTGTGTGTCTATTGAGGTGATCCAACCCATAGTTAAATTTGATATCGCCAATCTTTTTAGTGTTGGTAATTTGAGTCGATATTGACAATTACTAAAAAGTATTAATGGATTTTCATTATGTGAATTCACTATTGAATTATTGAAAATGTGTTGGAACCTTGTTGGATGGAACACAAAATTAATGATTGTAGAACAACTAGTTCACACGGCCATGGTTATTTGATGAAAATAGAAGAGAATGAAATGAAGACTTGAATAGGAAAATAAAGTGAAACTAGCGTTGAATATACAATAAAAACTAACTTTGGAACAAATTTTCTGTAAGATGGGGTGTATGTAATGCCCTACTTTTTACTGATAAAAAGTGAGGGCACTTGTTGAAGTAACTTGGCTAAATAATCTAGAATAAATGTTGTTTGTATGTTACCTTGAATAAATTGCTAACTAACTAGCAAAATATGATTGCGGTTATGACTATAATGGTTGATTGACTAGCAAATATGAATGAAGTATGATTATTTCTCTCAACCTGTTATTAATTGACTAGCACATGTGAATGATTATGATGATTATTGCATTATATTTAATGAATCAAGGGTGTGGAAAAATTAAATTGTTGAATACCTATGTTATGAATTAAATGGACAAGTTGTTTTTTTAAATTGAATAGATATTGCTTAACAAATGGAAACATATGAAATTTTATATGATGATATTTTGTAGCAACATTACTAATACATGCTCAGAGTGTGTGTGTGTGCAGTGACAAGTAAGACATTTTACTAAATGAATCACAAAGGGATAAAAAGGGGGTCATAGAGGACGAGAAAAACACACATGAGGGTACAAGGATGGATTGTCGACTCCCAATAGAAGTTCATGCACGAGTGGGAATTCCTTCCATCTTTGCCTGGGTAAGGTGATGTTGTAGGGGTGAGACCATAATGACTTGGTCATGTAAAAGGTTGTTGAGGGGAATGAAATAAGGACAATCTTACTCCTCAATGCCATTAGTCTCACATAGAGTGTATAGGATTCATGTATGGTATCGATTCCTACACCACTAGATGAACTCCCTGCACAACAAAAAGAGGAAATTATTGTCGGAAGGTCCCATAGATGTGGAATCTAGATAATCACAGTTTGGTGTATGGTAAGGATTCCTTCACAATAGAAAGATGAAATTATTGTCAGAAGGGCTTGTATATGTGGTACCTAAAAAATCACAAGAAAATAATTTATGTAGATATTTTGCATTGGACATGTATTTAGGAATTAGTCTGTTTGTGCATAAAATGATTTATTGTAATTAAATCAATGGGGAATATTTAAATATGGAGCAAATATAGACATGGGGACATTATAGAGTTAACTCCACTAGCACCCACTGATTTGGAGATTGGAATCCTAGCATAAGGTGACATCTAGGAGCAAATTGTGGCATATATGTGTACTCTCATGTGAGATCGACACATGGAGGGGTGAATAATAATAATGAGAAATTGCATAAAAATATCATTTTTGCATGGAGCGACATGTGTCGTAGATATTTTTCTATTTAAGCAAGGGGAAAATAAAGGATACAATTTTATTAGCTCCCTAATGCTGGATGAATTTCATAATTCCATTTGATTTCTTAAGTGTAGTCTGCATGAGTTTGGCTTGAAAGTGTTCTAGTGAGGGGGATCTCAATTCTAAAACTTTGCTATTGTGTGTGCTCTACGATTCTTATTGCTCCGGGTACTGGGAGGAAGAATATTACTCCCAGTATGGTAGGGAGGTCAGTTGAGGGGTCAATTAGTAATTTGGCAATATCTCAAGACTAGATTGGAGAAAAAACAATTTCAGCAATCTTCATCATTAACTAGAGTCACCATCGATAATATTTTTGTTGCTATGTAAGTTTTTTTTAATATTTGAATATGTAGAAATGAATTATTTTATATATTATGAAATTTCAATGAACTACAGAAGAGTCATTTAAGTTTCATAGTAAATATACATGAATCGTGATTTAAATTTCTTATTTGAATGTACATTAATTGTTATTTAAGTTTCATATTTCCATTTACCTTATGCCAAAACCTACAACTTGTTTTATCTAGGGCCCATAAGGGCCACTACAAACCAAAAAATCACAAGTTCATATTGGCATTCTATAGTTATAGTGTCCAACATCCCTCTCTAACTACCTCCTTCAAAAATTGAATTAGAAGTTACATAATTGAAGGGCCCTCTTCCAAACCAGTGAGAAGAAAAATCCCCCTCTCCTTCACATGAAAGAAATATATACACGAAGATGGGAAGGAAAAGGATGGAGATATTTCAACTACCATGAAACGAGTCACTTCCCTTACTCTCATTGTTCAAATTCTCCAGAAACAACCATGTGGAGAGATTCATCTCCTTTTTCCACTCTCTCCCCTTTTAAAAAATGCATGTCATCCTCTTCGAAACATGGCCATTTCTTTATCTCCCTTTAGATTGAATGTTCATTGTAATTGCTCAACAAAAAAAATATATGCTAGTGAGAGGAATTTGGCATGAAATATCTAACCTACCCCATCACACACCAAATCTTGTACCATAGCATACCTTCTGTAAACTTGACATGGTGATCTGTAGCATTATCATAAATCATTTGTAGCAAGAACTGAAAGATTTATTCTCTGGAAAAAGCTTCGACAACAATTTTTGGTGTCCTTATCTGCACTTTCAAAATGGCCTAATGTTATTGCATTAGACTCCCCATATTAAAGAAAGCATTCCCTCGTTCTTTTGAGGTAAAATCTACCAATATAAATTCCATCACTAGATTCCCTTGCTATAGACTTTAGCTCTACGAGCAATATCATGCATCACCTTTATATTGCATATTCTTATGACTTGTTGCTTCTATATTCATGATCATTTCTATGTGTTCACCCAAACCAATGCAACTCATGGAAATATCATATTTCCATTCTATTCCTATCATGTGGGCCACTACTACAAATGATACCTCACTTCAACAAGTACCTCTCATGTGATCCTTAATCAAGTACTACCTTCACATATTGGATCACGTCAATGTCACCATAGAGATATTCCACTTCCCCCTTTCCATGGAGCATACCAAGTGTCGTGTATCCATATACTTATGCTTTAAACCACAAAACATGGAATCCTCAACATTTTACACTTCATCGGACTCAATCCACACACAAATCTCCTCATGGATCACACATTCACATTTGCAAAGTAAAGTGAGACACAACTTATATTGTGTTCATGTTCTCTTCCTCAATTAGATATTTCTTGATTAGGTTCCATTGAACATCCTCTCTTAATACTCATCAATCTCCATGATCACTTTAGTTGTGAACCATCCCCTCCATTGCGAAATTTGAATACCTCCATCCTCATGAACATTTTCCGTGTAATCCTGCAACATCCTCCACTACCACTAACAAGAATTACCACTATTGGTTCTTCCTTTCACCACAGGAATTTCTCCAGCTGTCATGCTCCAACTTTCCAAGCAACTTGCACTCTACCACACTACAATTTTAACACGGTCCCTCTTTGTTCTTCTCCTACAAGTCCAACATAAAATCTCTGCAATTGTTGGTGTTTCTCCCTTCAACCCAGGTATAGACCTTCTTTGTACGAAAACAAAGCCCAAGATATCAGCCCGACAGAGAAAGGCTCGGTCGGCAACACGTAAGACGTAGATGCAATCTCACCCAAGATATCTTTTATGGGTAACTGCCAAAACTAGGTTTCTACAATTATGTGGGGATTGACACCTTACTATCATGCTCGATCAAATCCAGTGGATGTATTCCTTATGCCTACTATGCACAATCAATATATTATTGTACTTATCCATCGACATATATTTACAATAGTCAATATAATTCCTAATGCGCAGTTTTGACTAACAACAAAGCGACAGATGCATAAAAATACTTATTCATAATCAAACACACATACAGTAATTCAAAACATGCATTCATGTGACATAAACTAATTCACCAAATACACATTGACATAATATTTAACATGGAAACTCATCCAAGAAAAAACCACAAAGACACTCTTCATCTAACATGAGAAATATATGGCACCTTTCGTTTGCGCACTCAGCTTGCATATTATGTTCTATATATTCTTCCATTATCTATATATACTTATCTCTACCCTCATAATATTTAAATATTTAAAAATATTTAGAATCAATAATTTTTGAAAAAATTTAAAATGTTTTTATTAAATTTTAATTTTAAAGATAAAAGTAAAAGTTCAATTAGAATAAATAATAATGTTTTCTAATTTAACTTTCAACAATTCCACTATCTATTAATTATTAATATAAAAGTGGAACCATCATAAAAAAAATAATTGGTTGCATTCGTGAATCACCCATATTTATTAAACTCTATTTTAACATTATTATATTATATGATAAGCATCTATTTAAATTTTCTAAAGTTTATATAATCCATGTTTTTCATATTTATGAGACGTTACTTCCGTATTTTTGTAGTATTATTTTTTTCCATATCAATTGGAATTTTTATCCCGATTCATACTCAAATTTTACTACTATAATTATCACATTAACCAAATAAAATATTGTCTAAAAACTCTTGAATTTAATCCTCTTAAAATAAATTGAAGCTGAAGTAGTATCTATTCAAATCTTTATCATCGTGCTAAGAACATATGTATAGTGCTTCCTATAAAGATCCTTCCAAGTGACATCAAATAATCAAAATAAGGAGGTGGTAAGGCATTTTTTTTTGTCAATTGTCTAAAAAGCTCTTGAATTTAATCCTCTTAAAGTAAATTGAAGCTTAAGTAGTAGCTATTGAAATATTTATGGTGCTAAGAAGATATGTATAGTGCTTCATATCAAGATATTTCTAAGTGACATCAAATAATCAAAACAAGGAGAGATGCTAAAGGAAACAAGTCCCTGCCAATGGAATTTGAATAATATGCAATAGTTGTAGTTGTATTCAACCTAGTATACCATGCTCCATCAGATTTTGTTCATAGTTTTTTTGAAATTGAGTTACAGTAGTGAACTATAGGATGTAGTAATGTTGTGATGTTTTTGTCGAGGACAAGACACTATATATTGACACATAAACCAAGACTATTGTTCCATATATGCAGGGGAGTATGACTAAATGTTTGATTTTTAGGCCCAAATTTTTTATTAGAATTCAAGACAGTTATGCTTAATTGTTGAAATTACGCGGGGATAACTATTCACCAAAATTGATCATATTTTTTCCTTTTTTGTTTTCATCTTAAAAAAAGAGCGGTGTTTATGATGTAAATCCCCAGTGAAGGCATCTGCCTGGAAGAATTTTTTTAATATATATATAGATAGATAGATAGATAGATAGATAGATATTAACCGTTTTATTTTTGCGCTTGTTATTTCATGGAAAGAATCATTGCATATTGACCCATGTCTATACGCATGCCCATTGTCGACTACATGCCCGATTTAGTTTAACACGTACCATGCTTGTATTAAATGTTGGACATAGTAAAGAAGATAGATTTGTTGGCATACTAGTAAAATACCATAATGGCTATGGGATGTTACACATAGTTGTTATTTCATGGAAAAAATCATTGCGTATTGACCCATGTCTATACGCATTCCCATTGCAGACTACATACTTGATTTAGTTTAACAGGTACCATTCTTGTATTAATTGTTGGGTATAGTAAAGCAGATAGATTTGTTGGCATACTAGTAAAATACCATAATGGCTAATGGAATTTACACATAGTTGAAGGAGGGTTTGATCTGGTTAAGCTTAGTTGGAAATTCCTTTTGTCTATTTCAGATCAGGTAGTAATTAATAATTGTTCTTTTAAATTAAATTTCATTGCTTATTACCATTAAGATTCAGTATCATTGTTTATTAGTTTCAAAAGTAAAAGAAGATAACTTAATAAATTACTTTATTGACCTTGCCTTTGACCTCTTAGAAGTGAAGTTCGATTTCTTGATCAAATTAATATAGCTCACTAATATAGAGCATAGAGCAGTAGTATTATTGAGTTTCCTTGGAAACCAGAACTATATCGATGGCTTCTACACATTCTAGTAGGCGTATGGATACTCTTGAGCATATATTGAAAACAATAAAGAACTTGTATGGACATCAAAATCAAACCAAGAACAAACTAAACTAGGAAAGATTACCATGTGCCCATCATTGCATAGATCTAAAAATATTCAAATAATGATGACACTAAACAAAGAGATCTAAAGTGGAGACTTGAATACATCATACATGTATTGAATCTACGTTATTGTTATTTCTTTGAATGTTTCCATATGATTATTGTCGAGGAGCCACTGATAGTTGATCCCAGGTATCGAGCCAGGAGTCAATGCAATCACTAGTACAAAATGAGAAATTAATGACTAAAAAAATGACTAAAATCAGGCTATAAACGTCTATTTTTGAGTCAGTGACTAATAGTAGCTAATTTCCACTATCTTATAGCTAGTCATATTTCACTAGTCATTAATAGCTTGACTTAGTAGTCATTGATTTAGTCATTGATAGACAATGATTTATTCATTGATAGTCAATGATTTAGTCATTGTTTTAGTCATTGATAGTTAATGATTTAGTCATTGATTTAATCACAAATTTAGTCGTGGATTTAGTCATTGATTTAGTCACTGATTGCAACAATTAATGACCAAATATACAACTAAATAAACTATTAGATGTTAACATATTAATGACTAAACTAAATATGACTAAGATACAGGAAATTAGCTACTAATAGTCGTATATATGCGAATTTAGTCATTTTTGTAGTCACAAATTTATGATAGGGCACAGAGGAATCGAACCACCAACTTCCTACCTATAATTAGGCAGGCGTTCTACCATTGAGATAACACCCTTTAATAAGTTTTTATTGCTTGACAATAATGATATTCAAACAAATTTATGATAGATAGCAATCTACAAACTACATAATTATTACTATTATAACTTACCAGTAACTAGTATTTATGATAAACTAATTCCTGGGAGCTATGTACAATTTTCCCTGTAACTAAAATTAGCATAAGGAAAAATGTAATTCTTTTCATTGTATTGTGTAAATTATTGAAACAATGAAATAAATAAAATTAGCATAAGAAAAATTGTAATGCTTTTTCATTGTATTGTGTAAATTATTGAAACAATGAAATAAAATAAACATGTATTTTAGCTTATTGAAATAATGAAATAAAGAGAAGCATGTGCTTTAAACATTTTAAGGAACTCTCGTAAACTTATATATAATTAAAAATATAACAATCACATAAATAAAATACAGATAAAAAGAGATAGTTTTTTTATAACTATAACATAGTACTATATTAAAAATACAAAAAAAATGAATATAAATTATACATATAATACCATGAAATGTAGTTTTATCATTCAATGTCATTAAAACATTTTACATAAATAAGATTATGCATAGGAATTCCAATGGAATATACAAAATAGAAAAAAATTATAGGTTGTCCATTAGGTGGATCATCATCATTAAAATACATCTTAAATGCATTTTAAAGTGTTTGATGAATATCCTAAAGTTGGATCTATGTACATTGAATGTTATACATATTACAACATTGATGTGTCAAAAGAGAAGATATTGAGGAAACCTTTTACGAAGAGGAGGTGAATCTAAATATCCATGCAAGGGAGTTGAGAGAATGAGTAGTAGGTATTTGGTGTTCTACTAGAGTTGGAAAAGGATGATAATGCAGCAATCATCTATTGTGCATCCAAGTATGTAGAGTCCCTGGAGGACATACCCATGAGGACAAGAGTTTAATGAACACTTTTCTTGTTTATGAATGTGTGGATTAGGGGAAGGAAGAAGCAACCCCATTGAGGCTATAAGTAAAAGGAGAACAACATTAAGATTGCTATAGATTTTAAAGAAAGTATTGAAGGAGAGGGAAATGATGTAAGTGTGGTAAAAGAGGAATAGGTTATATCCCATAGGGAGTTTGTAGAAGATAATAATAAAAAAGGTTAATATAACAACCATTTATAGCAACTCCTCCGTCAAGATCCCTTCCTATAACTCCATTAAACGCACAGATCGACGAATTACTAATAGTCATCAGGGCCAATAAATATCGTCAACTATATACATCCCCTAAGTAATTAAATGATTGCTTTCAACTTATATACTTCTATAATAACCCTGCTTTTGAGGTAAATTCCAGCAACAATACAAGGGAATGAACCTTCAATTACACCCAATAAAACTAGGACATTGCAACAAGAAACACTAAAAAAAGGTGATGAACCTTCAATTACCCCAAATAAAACTTGCACATTGCAACAGGAAACACTAAAATAACAGCAAACTCTTTTTATGTACTCCATAAAGAACCCCATCAAACAACTTTTTTCTGTAGAATTTACCTCATCTTCAAAAAGATATCCATCAAGTACAAAAAACCCATGACTGTCATCATCTTCCTCAGATTTAAACTTATCTATGTCAACATCATTCTTTTCTTCCTCATCATCCTTGTCACAGTCAGAAAGTCTTTCCCCAAGATCTTCTTGAAATTTTTAACAAAGTAAGAAAGTTAATCAAAATACTACAAATACTCTAACCAAAGAGATTTAGTGATGAGTACCTCTTCCCATTCTTCATCACTATCATTCTCATATTCCAAAGAAGAGTCCTTCCTAAAAGGATTTCGAAGCCCAATATCATCACTGCATCAAAAACAAAGAGTCAGAAACAAAACTTTCCCTCTTGTCTACTGCAAGTCTGTAAATTGGTAAGCTGTTTAAAGCAGAATTAAATATCAGCAAAAGAAAATACCATTCCAAGTCGAGGCATTCAAATTTCAAACATATAATTATTTTGCTGAGGAACTTCATATCAATGAACACACAGAAGCACAAGATATGAAGATGCCAATAAATGGTACCTAAAGATGCCAATAATTGGTACCTAAAGACAACAAAAAAACCAGAATTTTACTCACTTGGGAAAGCCAGAATATATTTAAGTATTCTATGTCAGATAAGCTCCACTGAAAAGTATGACCCTCATCAAAAGATAAGTTATATTTGAGTATCTTAAACCTGACCCAGTCTGCTGAAAAGGTTAGCTGAGGAAACAAGAAAGTATTCCTTCCAAAAAGACCAAATTCTGGAGTAACTGAAATCTCCTCATCTTCGCATTCCTCCTATTAAAAATGCACAGCTCATACCATGAACTGCCATTTTTAGTGGACATAAACTATAATTAAAAACTTTCCTAACACTGATAAATAATATGTGAGCAGGGATGTATCAGATATCAAGAAAACATATAATAAGTTTAACTCATCAATGCATCCTTTATTATAGCAAAAAACCAGGAAAAACATATTTATAAATGATTCAAAAATGATATTTTCCTCGGGATTATGTTTATGATACATGAATTTTACTTGCAATTACGTTTCTCACAATTGCAGGTCTTCATTTTAAATAAGGAAAAAAGGAAGACAATCCACTGTCGCCATTGGACTCCTCCATTCGATGAATTATTAACCTGTCCATCCATGCTAGCTCGTCCACATTATGTTATGTTGTGTGTCCACAATGAAAGTGCACATGCCAAGGGACCATGAAAGTATGTTAGAAACTTAGCACAACTGAATATTGGAACAATGCACCCATGTCACTACAATGCATCTATGCAAGTAAAATATTAAAACACCCGCAATACATATCTAAGTCGCCACTTTAATTGGTTCTTTAAGTATTTTATGTCAGATAAGCTCCACTAAAAAGTATTCCCCTCATCAAAAGATAAGTTATGTTTGAGTATCTCAAACCTGACCCAGTCTGCTGAAAAGGTTAGCTGAGGCAACAACAAAGTATTCCTTCCATAGAGACCAAATTCTGGAGTAACTGAAACCTCCTCATCTTCGCATTCCTCCTATTAAAAATACACAGCTCATACCATGAATTGCCATTTTTAGTGGATATAAACTATAATTAAAAACTCTCCTAACACTGATAAATAACATGTGAATAGGGATGTATCAGATATCAAGAAAACATATAATAAGTTTAACTCATCAATGCATCCTATTATAGCAAAAAACCAGGAAAAACGTATTTATAAATGCTTCAAAAATGATATTTTCCTCAGGATTATGTTTATGATACACGGATTTTACTTGTAATTACATTTCTCACAATTGCAGCTCTTCATTTTAAACAAGGAAAAAAGGAAGACAATCCACTGTCTCCATTGGACTCCTCCATGTGATTAATTGTTAACCTGTCCATCCATGCTAGCTCGTCCACATTATGTTATGTTGTGTGTCCACAATAAAAGTGCACATGCCAAGGGAGCATGATATTATGTTAGCAACTTAGCACAACCAAATATTGGAACAATGCACCCATGTCACTACACTGCATCTATGCAAGTAAAATATTAAAACATCTGCAATACATATCTAAGTCACCACTTTGATTGGATCTAAAGTTAATCCCTACAGTGTGCATCCTACACTGATTATTTTGAATTTGCAACTCTCATACAACAACCAAAATTGCGCACCCATACTTTTACAATTTATTAAGGGGATCCTTTCTTTGGCTCAACTCCTCTGGTCATGGAATTTGTCAATATCTGACTCCTTCCAGGACCAATACTACCCACCATGGCTGCAATTTGGCTTCATCATTTCCCATCAAACTAGATTTTACAATAGTCACATGTCATGGGTGCCCTTCACTTTACCAGTTACTCAACTCATAAGCTAAGAATCCAATAATAGAATGGCATTCAAGACACTATAACAGAAAGACAAAAAGGTTGTAGTTATAAAAACATTCCCCTGATTAGAAGAAGAATACTCTTTGACTTCTACTATAAAATCTAATAAACAAATAAAGGTGATACAGAGATCAATTTTATAACTATCCCATCTGAATAGAAACTTGCCACCTAATTTAAACAAATTTCCAATACAATTAATGAGAGCCAAAATCTAATTAAATTGTGTACTTACATTCATTTCATTAACTTGAACACTGTGAAAAGGGAAAATGATAGATGAGACGTCGAGTGTGACTGCTTTCAAAAAAATACCAACAGTACATGAAAAATAAAATATATGTCCTCAGGTTTCAGCCTATAGCAGGGAGGGAGGGGGCTATTTGTTTACAATCCTAAGCGACAGTGGGAATTGAATTATGCTTGGTGATCAACAGTGACCACCTATAATAACATAGAAGCATTAGATTTAAATAAAGTGATAAAAATTCTAAGAGCCAGGCAGATTCAGAAACTTATTGCTAATGGAGACTTGACGATTATCATTTGCAAAATTAGAGACTTGACTCCCTATGCACCGTAATGTCTTGCAAGAATGATCTCTAGAACTAGAATTCAAAGAATTGCAAGTATTTTGACTTGGGGAATTGCAAGTATTGCAAGTATTTAGCATTGAATCATTTACTGTTTCAAAGGTACCATTTTGTATGGAGGAGTTATGCTTTGTGAATCATTATTCCTTGGCTATAAGGGCACCTAATAGTGGATTCAATAATTAAAGAGTCATGTTGCAAATATAAAGATTTATACCCTGCTCCTACAACATTGCGTCTTTAGAGAAACCTTTAAAGGGTTGTATATTGGGCTTCTAGGTGATGATACCAGTTATTTGAAAGGCATGACAAATGGTTAAGCATGAATTAAACTGGAAAAAATTGCAAACTATTAGGTATAACAAAATATATATCAGCTCTGTGTTGAGATGTACAGGATCTAAAACAGCTTCCATGATGATTGGACAGCAGTTCACAGAGAGAAATAACCATTGATAGGAACTGAAATTTCCTTAGAATGTATGGTCACCTAAAATAAGACTACACTAAAATTTAGATTCTAGTAAACTTTTGAGATTGACTAAACCTATCAGAAAGGTTGGAGAGACTGGTATTCTACAGTGTTCTTATAATGTACAGTTACATAAAGGAATATTCTTATAAATATTTATGACTTTCAAAATGAAGGAATTTACTTGACCATGAAAAGCACATTTATGATGAAGCAACGGATAGAGAAAATCATAATAAGGTTCATATTCCCCATTTGAACTGCCTACAAGAAACTATTTCTTCGTAAGGGTAATAAAGCATGTCTCCATCCTACTTGATTGGAATGTGAAAGTGCCCTACCTTGATTATCTGATTACAAATTAGTTTTAAGTCCCAATTCCCTTCAGGCCCTATGGCATGTTTACGCCTTCCACTCTGACTCCCCACATGGGATGCATTGCTTCTTCAATGGAATATAAGAGCCTCACTAAGACCTGGGTCTCGTATTTTGGTGTGGAGTTATATTTACAAGTACAAAGTTCAAGGTTCATGAAGACTTGTTCAAAACCTACCAAGCAATTTCACAAAAAAAGAGCAAATACGACACAAAATTTGCCCTATAATTTTGTCCTCATCCTCAAATGACAACGACTAGTGATATGAACATGTATTTTAAATTTATTTGAATTTGTTAAATGTTGCGCATGAAAATGGAATATTTTGATTCAATGGATGTATGTGGATTGCCTTATGACTCGTTAATGTCGTATATCATCACCTATTTTGTAACAACTTTTAAAAAGAAAAAAGATGTTCTTAACTTCTTTATCACATCTAGATTTGTTTATATGAATGCATATATTAGTTGCTTTGGTTGGACCTCGTGGAGGGTCTTTACAAATGAAATTATTGTCAGAAAGGCCCGTAAATGTCGTACCTAGACAATCACAGGAAAATAACTTATGGAAATATTTTGCATTTGACATGTAATTATGCATTAGATTTTTTGTGCATAAAATTATTTATTGTAATTAAATAAATGGGGAATATTTAGATATGGAACAAATATAGACTTGGGGACATTATAGAGTTAACTCCACTTGCACCCACTAATTTAGGGATTGGAATCCTAGCATAAGGGGACATCTAGGAGAAAACTATGGGAAATATGTGTACTCTCATGTGAGAGTGACACATGGCTTGGTGAATAATAATAATGAGAAATTGCATAAAATATTATTTTTTCATGGAGCAACATGTGTCGTAGGATATTTTACTATTTAAGCAAGGGGAAAAGAAAGGAAACAAATTTCATGGCTCCCTGGTGTTGGATGAATGTTGTAATGGCATTTGAGTTGTGAAGTATGTGAGTTTGGCTTGAAAATGTTATAGTGAGGGGGATTTGATTTCTAAACCTTTGCTACTGTGTGTGTTCTACAATGCCTATTACTCGCGGGACTGGGAGGAAGAAGATTACTCCTAGTGTGGTAGGGAGGTCAAAGGAGGGGTTAGTCAGTAATTTGGCAAGATCACGTGACTGGATTGGAGCAGAAACAATTTTAGTAATCTCCATCGTTATCTAGAGTCACCGTGAGTAATAGGTTCATTGTTGTTTTAGTTTTTTTATTTGAATATGTAGAAAGTAAGTATTTTATATCTTATGCAAATTGAGCGTAATTTAATTTTTCATAATGAATATACACAAATTGTGATTTAACTTTATTATTTGAATGTACATGAATTGTGATTTAAGTTTTGTATTTGGATTCACCTTATGCCAAAACCTGCAAATAGTTTTAGCTAAGGACCACAAGGGTCACTACATATGGTATTAGAGCATGGTCGAACCTTGATAGGACCAAGCTCTTAAACTTTCACAAATTTGAAATTGATTTATGAAATGATGAATTGATTAAATTTATTTTTTTCCGATTGAAACACATTAATAATTGAAGCGCTACTACTTGATGGTTGGCTTACTGTGACATGTGTCTGATCTCTTTCAATTAAGACTCAGTCATTTATTGCACTCCAACTTCAGTTAGGGCTTAGTTGAGTCAATTAGGGTTTTGATTAGTGGTTAACTTGAGTATTGACTGTGGCTTACATTCAATTAATCTAGACTCACTCATTCAATTCGAATGACCTCCTTAGGAATTTGAATTGCTTTGTTATTCATGCTTCCAGCATGACATTATATTGTATTACTCATTCTTTGTGTGAATATACAGTGCGTCTACTCATTCTATAGCCCTTTTTCACCATTTTCATGAATTATTGTCATTAATCTATTGATGAGACAGTGATCTAGGTACTAAACATAGTCTCATCAATAGATTAATGACAATAATTCATGAAAATGGTGAAAAAGGGCTACAGAATGAGTAGCCGCACTGTATATTCACACAAAGAATGAGTAATACGATACAATGTCATGCTACAAGATGAATAACAAAGAAATTCAAATTCCTAAGGAGGTCATTCAAATTGAATGAGTGAGTCTAGATTAACTGAATGTAAGCCACAGTCAACACTCAAGTTAACCACTGATCAAAACCCCAATTAACTCAACTGAGCCCTAACTGAAGTCGGAGTGAAATAAATGACTGAGTCTTAACTGAAAGAGATCAGACACATGTCACATCAAGCCAACCATCAAGTGGCAACGCTTCAACGACTCCAATGAACCCCGATGAGGTTAACTGAAGTGTAACTGAACATCAAAAGTGGTTGGAGGCGCCCCTGTTGACTCCAGTTCATTAAATAATCAATTTAATGACGAAAGGCACCTTTACTGCAATTTTTAAGTGATTGTAACCATCAGTTAGCAATATGGTGCATTAATGACACTCAGATCACCCCTGGAGTGCTCCAGTTAGCCTCCCCAAATGTAGGAGAAGGCTAAGTTAGCCTCCTTGACTGAAGGTAGGTGTGGGTGTGATCTAGTTGATGTCATTTAATGCTCCACTGATGTCAATTAGGTCAATAATACTTAGGATAGTGGTTTAACTAGGCCAAATTGACCAAAATGAGTGTGTATGGTGGTAAATGTCTCCAACACCCCCCCTTAAGCTATACTCAGGGGGAGTTAGAAAACATAAATGCATAAAAATGCTAGGGCCCTGGAAACAAAGGCCATACGTCACCTTGTACAATAAATTAACTACTTAGTATAACCAAGGCAATGGGGAAAACCTCATGGGAAAAATACCCCACCTCAAACTAAGCAGTAAATCAAGAAATTGTGGTTCTTCTATGCAGCAGCATCCTGAGACTGTGCATCCTCTGAATCTAAAATATATGAATATGTCTCAAGGAATCTTCCACTTTGGAAGAAGAACAATGCACTCAACTGAATCAGAAATATAAACAGTTGCACGGTGAAAACGGGACCCATATAGAGTAGCTGAAATCATCTGAAGAGAGAAAAAGGTTCTTGAGGATTCGAACCATGTGTGGAACACTCAAAAAACTGATATGTTGCAGCCTTGAACAGAAAACCATGAGTGGTAAAATCATCCCCAATTCTTAGGACCAAGTGTCCAAGCGGATGCAGAATGTCTTCCTCTTTACTAGTTCTATGAGGAGATGAGCATGTGACCATAGGTAGAGAAGCCCTGGGACTATGGAGAGCGAATGCTTGAGCTCCATAAAATGATATAGCTTCTAAAATAGCTAATGAATCACATAATAAAATATCAGCAACCTCATATGAGGAAAATAACACCAAATCCCCATCAGCATTTTTGAAAAGAAAGTGCGGTACTTGATTTTTCACACCAGAATTGGTGAGAGTAGCTACAAGCATGGCTGAAAGCTCTTGGATTTTAAAATACGAATCAAATAATATCAGATCAGAAAGTAAATCAGATCTAAATAATTTCACAACAGATCCAAAACTGTGAAATGAAATCAAATCCCAAGCAGCAATTTTGAAGGAGACTTGCGGTACTTATTTCTTCACACCGTTGATGAGAACAACTACAGCAGTACTGTGTAGAAGATTCTGCTTCATCTTCATCTTGAACAACTTCATCATAGAGAGTAGAGGCCGAGAATTTTGAGTAAAGAACTCTTGTGGTGTTGGATGTGATCTCCAAAGTGCTATTATGATCCTCATTGTGCTTGCCAAAGTTTCTGTCCAATTTTGTCTAGAGATCCTTTGAGTATTCAGCAAAACCAATAAGGTAGCGCAAGCTAGGAGAAAGGGCCAGACATATTGCTCCAAAAGCTCTATCACTGTCATTTAGCCAGACATTCTCATTCTCATAAGAATCTTTTCCAAGTCCAATAGACACCTCATAGAGACCTCATCTCTTCAGAGATGCAATCATCTTCAACTTCCATTCTGAATAGCTTGTGAATGAGGTGAGAAGAGGGACTGATGATTCCATTCGAAGTTGTACCTGTTAAAACCTGCAAATCACAACAAAAGGGGCATCGTAAGGTTAGACAACCTGCACATTTTAGGCTTTCGTCACACCTAGCATATTCAATCAATCAAGCTTGATCAACCATTTCCTTACTTGTAGTATTAAGTGGTAAGCCTTGGCTTCTGGTGCAGTGCTAGAATTTTTGAGCTTTGCTCAATTTTTCATACAAAATCTGTCAAAAACCTTGTTTTTGAGAGATTTGAGCTTCGTCCCGTCGTGAGCTCTGATACCATATTAATCTTGCACAGTGATCTAGGGACTAAACACAGTCTCATTAATAGATTAATGACAATAATTCATGAAAATGGTGAAAAAGAGATACATAATGAGTAGCCGCATTGTATATTCACACAAAGAATGAGTAATACAATACAATGTCATGCTGCAAGCATGAATAACAAAGCAATTTGAATTCCTAAGGAGTTCATTCGAATTGAATGAGTGAGTCTAACTTAAATAAATGTAAGCCACAATCAACACTCAAGTCAACCACTGATCAAAACCCTAATGGACTCAACCGAGCCCTAACTAAAGTTGTAGTGCAATAAATGACTGAGTCTTAACTGAAAGAGATTAGACACATGTCACAGCAAGCCAACCATCAAGTGGTAGTGCTTCAATGACTCAAATGAACCCCGATGAGGTTAACTAAAGTGTAACTGAACATCAGAAGTGGTTGGAGGCGCCCCGATTGACTTTAGTTCATTAAATAATCATTAAATAATCAACTTAATGAAGGAAGGCACCTTCACTGCCCTATTTAACTGATTGTAACCATCAGTTAGCAATATGGTGCATTAATGACACTCAGATCACCCTCGAAGTGCTCCATTTAGCCTCCTCGAATGTAGGAGAAGGCTAAGTTAGCCTCCTTGACTGAAGGTAGGCATGGGTGTGATCTAGCTGATGTCATTTAATGCTCCACTGATGTCAATTAGGTCAATTATACTTAGGATAGTGGTTTAACTAGGCCAAATTTACCAAAATGAGTGTGTATGGTGGTAAATATCTCCAACAAAACAAGTTTTCTTTTATATTTTTCTTTATATATTTGTGTTTGTAAATTTTGTAATAGAAGGAAGTACTAGAGAAGATGATAATTATTTGAGAATGATTTTTATATTTAAATAATGGAATATGAATTGGAACTATTTGATATAGTTTAAAATAGTTGAACTAGAACTATAGAATAGAGGGGTTCCTATTTGAATTAGTGGATGGGATTGAAGTCTATTTCTTGAATAATCTAAAATTTATATGTTCTAGTTTAAAATAGGTATGTTTGATCTAGAGTTGTTGAAAAGCTGAACTCATTGATTTAGTTTTTAAATCATTATTATTGAAGTGGATTTATAGAATAATTTTAAAACCGTGCATTCAGGATATTTTTTAGGAAAGATGATGATGATGATGATGATGATGATTATTATTATTATTATTATTATTATTATTATTATGTAAATTGTTGTTGAAACTCTGTTACATAATTGAGTATAATTTTAACGTTGAACAACCATATGCTTTTATAAAACCGATGAGGAAGGTGTATGGAAACACAGGGAACACTATGTTATCAATTACTTTTACTATGTTAGATTATGAATCATTTGTTGTGCTTGATTATGAATAGTTGACAATGACAATTTAGGAAACCACTGGTTATAGTAAATAACAATCCATAGGGAAATATTGTGAGTAGCGTAGATTGGATTCATAATCATGGTAAAAAAGAAAAGGTTGAGCTAAGTCATTAGATAACTTTGTAGGATAAATTGTTTTAACCGAGAATACACTCATAGATTCCTTTAGTATATCATAGGATTTAAACTTATAGATATGTGCACTTCAGTTTAATACTATCTCTGGATATATTTATTGTCGAGGTGTATTTGAAAGTCACCAAGGTGCATGCACCTAGATATGTGCAACGATTTCCAAATTATTAATCATACTTTCCAGCACCAGAGATATGTGTGTTAAATACTTCTTAAAACATTTTTAAAGGACAATCAACCCCTTATTTACACAGAAACTTAATACATAGAGTTGCACAATTTGGTAGCGTGATGATTGTTTCTTAACATGAAGAAGATGATTAATTGATCTCTATATAAGATCATTGATTATGTTGCAGAGTATTAACACATGGTTGTGTTCAGTCTCAGCTTAGAACGCAATAGTTAGATCTCACTTCGTTGAGCATGGAATTATGATGGATATCAATCTGGTGAAGATATTTGTAGGGGAGTACTGATGAATGCAATAAATATTAGAATTATGATGGATATCAATGTGGTGAAGATATTAGTAGGGAAGTAGTAATGAATGCAATAAAGATTATAATTATGATGGATATCAATCTGGTGAAGATATTTCTAGGGAAGTAGTGTGATCAATTAACGAAGGAAGAAAATTATGTAATTTGAAGATGTCATCCCACAAAATGCATATACTTACCGATAATTTGACAGACTGTCGAGAGGGTGAAATGGATTCATAATTTGAAAATGAGATATTGATGTAACTAGCATGATGAGATGAACATAATGCCATTGATTTTGCAGCATGACGAAGTTGTTAATGGAAAAAATTACAAACTTCACATAACCATGATAGGGTAATGGGAAAAATGTACCTAGAAACCTATCGAAAGGACCCAATGGAGGAAGTCTTTGTAAAACAAAGTATGAAGATGATCTACACAACCAATTGAATGTAATGATGCCAATCACCTGACAAGGTGAAGCCTAAATGAAGGAACAACTACTCATTATGATGAGACTCGATGTGATTAGAATATGATGAGGATGTGACTTGGAAAGTATGTTGAAGGGGTCATAACATAACATGAATGGTGAAATGAGATAACGAAATGATGAGCTCCTTGACCTAGACATAATGATACTAAAGAAATGGCTAGGAGAGTAAATGTGATAACTTCGCTTCAGTCACTAAGTCCCGACACTTAGGAATTATATCTAGTTGATAATTAACTTGATTGAAATTTTTATGGATTTATAAATAGTCTTATGAGAACGATGAGTAATATATGTATTTCTTTTGACTACATCATGGTCACTATTGAGTTGGAAATTCACGATGGAAAGTTACTAATATATATTTGACTGAAGATTGTATGATGTTTCATTAGAGGAATTTTGGGGTTTAAAATGGGCCTCCTAAGGAAAATAATAAAATAATAGTTAAAATAATATTGATTAATTTTGGAGAAAGAAAGAAAAAAACTACTTTTTGTGTTCATATTTTCGACATATCTCCCTGTGTTTTTGCTCAAATTTCGATTGGGAGAGCTCGTTGGATGCGGAATTTTATTCCGCATCCAACGAGTACCCGCACTGCATACTTTTGATGGACCCCACTACCCCAAAACAAGAAATACCAGAAAAAACGTGATGATGACATCATCATCACGTTTTTTCTGGTATTTCTTGTTTTTGGGGTAGCGGAGTCCGTCAAAAGTATGCAGTGTGGGTACTCGTTGGATGCAGAATCAAATTGCGCATCCAACAAGCTCTCTCGATCGAAATTTGAGTAAAAACACAATGAGATATGTCGAAAATACCAACAAAAAAAGTAGTTTTTTTTAATGAAAAATATGCCAATTCAACCATTATGGTTGACTTGTTTTATTGAAATTCTATTGTTTCTTGAATTCCAACTCACAAAAACTTATTTTGGCACGTTTTCTTATAAGGCCCATTTTAGACCACAAATTTCCTCTAATGACCCTTTTTCTCCTTGGAAGGGAGGGTAGTTGAATAGAATTTAATCCTCACTTAAATTTTGTTGTGCTAAAAGAAAAATGATTTGGTACCTATTGTGTGGCTATTGAGGTGATCCGACCCATAGTTAAATTTGATATCTCCAATCTTTGTAGTGTTGGTAATTTGAGTCGATATTGACAATTATTGAAAAGTATTATTGGATTTTCATTATGTGAATTCACTATTGAATTATTGAAAATGTGTTGGAACCTTGTTCGATGGAACACAAAATTAATGATTGTAGAACAACTAGTTCTCATGGCCATGGTTATTTGATGAGAATAGAAGAGAATGACATGAAGACTTGAATAGGAAAATAAAGTGAAACTAGCGTTGAATATACAATAAAAACTAACTTTGGTACAAATTTTTTGTAAGATGGGGTGTATGTAATGCCCTATTTTTTACTGATAAAAAGTGAGGGCACTTATTGAATTAACTTGGCTAAATAATCTAGAATAAATGTTGTTTGTGTGTTACCTTGAATAAATTGCTAACTAACTAGCAAAATATGATTGATATTATGACTATAATGGTTTATTGACTAGCAAATATGAATGAAGTATGATTATTTCTCTCAACATGTTATTAATTGACTAGCACATGTGAATAATTATGACGATTATTGCATTATGTTGAATGAATCAAGGGTGTGGAAAAATTAAATAGTTGAATACCTATGTTATGAATTAAATGGACAAGTTGTTTTTTAAAATTGAATAGATATTGCTTAATGAATGGAAACCGATGAAATTGAATAGTATATGATGATCTTTTGTAGCAACATTACTAATACATGCTCAAAGTGTGTGTGTGTGTGCAGTGGCAAGTAAGGCATTTTATTGAATGACTTACAAAGGGATAAAAAGGGGGTCATAGAGGACGATAAAAACACACATGAGGGTACAAGGATGGATTGTCGACTCCCAATAGAACTCCGTGCACGAGTGGGAATTCCTTCCATCTTTTCCTGGGTGATGTGATGTTAGAGGGGTGAGACCATAATGACTTGGTCATGTACAAGGTTGTTGAGGGGAATGAAATAAGGACAATCTTACTCCTCAATGCCATTAGTCTCACATGGAGTGTAGAGGATTCATGTATGGTATCGATTCCTACACCACTACATGAACTCTCTGCACAACAAAAAGAGGAAATTATTGTCGAAAGGGCCCATATATGTGGAACCTAGATAATCATAGTTTGGTGTATGGTAAGGATTCCTTCACAATAGAAAGATGAAATTATTGTCGGAAGGGCTTGTATATGTGGTACCTAAAAAATCACGAGAAAATAATTTATGTAGATATTTTGCGTTGGACATATAGTTAGGCATTAGTCTGTTTGTGCATAAAATGATTTATTGTAATTAAATCAATGGGGAATATTTAGATATGGAGCAAATATAGACATGGGGACATTATAGAGTTAACTCCACTAGCACCCACTGATTTGGAGATTGGAATCCTAGCATAAGGTGACATCTGGGAGCAAGTTGTGGGATATGTCTGTACTCTCATGTGAGATCAGCACATGGAAGGGTGAATAATAATAATGAGAAATTGCATAAAAATATTATTTTTGCATGGATACAAATTTCTTAGCTCCCTAATGCTGGATGAATTTCGTAATTCCATTTGAATTCTGAAGTGTAATCTACGTGAGTTTGGCTTGAAAGTGTTCTGGTGAGGGGGATCTCAATTCTGAAACTTTGCTATTGTGTGTACTCTATGACTCTTATTTCTCAGGGTACTAGGAGGAAGAATATTACTCCTAGTATGGTAGGGAGGTCAGCCGAGGGGTCAATTAGTAATTTGGCAAGATCTCAAGACTAGATTGGAGAAAAAACAATTTCAGCAATCTTCATCATTAACTAGAGTCACCATCGATAACAGTTTCATTGTTGTGTAAGTTTTTTTTTAATATTTGAATATGTAGAAATGAATTATTTCATATATTATGCAAATTCAATGAACTACAGAAGAGTCATTTAAGTTTCATAGTAAATATACATGAATCATGATTTAAATTTCTTATTTGAATGTACATTAATTGTTATTTAAGTTTCATATTTCCATTTACCTTATGCCAAAACCTGGAAATAGTTTTATCTAGGGCCCATAAGGGCCACTACAAACCAAAAAATCACAAGCTCATATATGGCATTCTATAGTTATAATGTCAAACATCCCTCTCTCACTACCTCCTTCAAAAATCGAATTAGAAGTTACATAATGGAAGGGACCTCTTCCAAACCAGTGAGAAGAAAAATCCTCCTCTCCTTCACACGAAAGTAGTCTATACACAAAGATGGGAAGGAAAAGGATGGAGATGTTTCAACTACCATGAAACAAGTCACTTCCCTTACTCCCATTTTTTAACTTCTCCAGAAAAAACCATGTGGAGAGATTCATCTCCTTTTTCCACTCGCTCCCCTTTTAAAAAAACGCATGTCATCCTCTTCGAAACATGGTCATTTCTTTATTTCCCTTTAGGTTGAATGTTCATTATAATTGGCCAACACAACAAATATATGCTAGTGAGAGGAATTTCATGCAATATCTAACCTACCCCATCACACACCAGATCTTGTACCATAGCATACCTTCTGTAAACTTGACATGGGGATCCGTAGCATTATCATAAATAATTTGTGGCAAGAACAAAAAGCTTTTATTCTCCAACAAAAGCTTCTACAACAATTTTTCAATGTCCTTATCCGCACTTTCAAAATGGCCTAATGTTATTGCATCAGACTCCCCATATTAAAGAAAGCATTCCCTCATTCTTTTGAGGTAAAATCTACCAATATAACTTCCATCACTAGCTTCCCTTGCTATACACTTCAGCTCTATGAGCGATATCATGCATCACCTTTATATTGTAATTCTTATGACTTGTTGCTTCTATATTCATGCTAATTTCTATGTATTTTCCCACACCAATACAACTCATGGAAATCTCATATTTCCATTATATTCCTATCATGTGGGCCACTACTGCCAAGGATAACTCACTTCAACATGTACCTCTCATGTGATCCTCAATCAAGTAGTACCTTCACATCTTGGATCGCGTCAATGCCACCATAGAGATATTCCACTTCCCCCTTTCCATGGAGCATACCAAGTGTCATGTATCCATCTACTCATGATTTAAACCACAAAACATGGAATCCTCAACATGTTACGCTTCATCGGACTCAATCCACACACAAATCTCCTCATGGATCACACATTCACATTTGCAAAGTAAAGTGAGACGCAACTTCTATTGTGTTCATGTTCTCTTCCTCAATTAGATATTTCTTGATTAGGTTCCATTGAACATCCTCTCTTCATACTCATCAATCTCCATGATCACTTTAGTTGTGAACCATCCCCTCCATTGAGAAATTTGAATACATCCATCCTCATGAACATTTGCTGCATAATCATGCAACATCCTCCATTACCACTAACAAGAATTACCACTATTGGTTCTTCCTTTCACCACAGGAATTTATCCAACTGTCATGCTACAAATTTCCAAGTAGCTTGCACTCTACGACACTACAAATTTAACACGGTCCCTCTTTGTTGTTCTGCTAAAAGTCCAACATAGCATCTCTGCAATTGTTGGTGTTTCTCCCTTCGACCCAGGTCTAGACCTTCTTTGTATGAAAACAAAGCCCATGATATTGGCCCGACAGAGCAAGGCTCATTCGACAACACCTGCGACGTAGATGGAGTCTCACCCGAGATATCTTTTATGGGTAACCGCCAGAACCAAGTTTCTGCAGTTTTGTGGGGATTGACACCTTACTATCTTTCTCGATCAAAGCCATTGGATGTATTCCTTATGCTTATTATGCACAATCAGGATATTATTGTACTTGTCTGTCAACATATATTTACAATAGTCAATATAATTCCTAATGCACAGTTTCGACTAACAACAAAGTGACAGATGCATAAAAATACTTATTCATAATCAAACACACATAGAGTAATTCAAAACATGCATTCATGTGACATAAACACATTCACCAAGTACACATTAACATAATATTTAATGTGGAAACTCATCCAAGAAAAAACCACAAAGACACTCTTCATCTAACGTGAGAAATATATGGCACCTTTCGTTTGCGCACTCAGCTTGCATACTATGTTCTGTATATTCTTCCTTTATCTATATATACTTATCTCTACCCTCATAATATTTAAATATTTAAAAATATTTTGAATTAACAATTTTTGAAAAAATTTAAAATGTTTTTATTAAATTTTGACTTTAAAGATAAAAGTAAGAGTTCAATCAGAATAAATAATAATGTTTTCTAATTTAACTTTCAACAATTCCATTATCTATTAATTATTAATATAAAAGTGGAACCATCGTAAAAAAAATAATTGGCTACATTCGTGAATCACCCATATTTATTAAACTTTGTTTTAACATTATTATATTATATGATAAGCATCTATTTAAATTTTCTAAAATTTATATAATATATGTTTTTCATATTTATGAGATGTTACTTCCATATTTTTGTAGTATTAATTTTTTTCCATACCAATTGGAACTTTTATCCCCATTCATACTCAAATTTTGCTACTATAATTACCACATTAACCAAATAAAATATTGTCTAAAAACTCTTGAATTTAATCCCCTTAAAATAAATTGAATCTTAAATAGTATCTATTCAAATCTTTATCATTGTGCTAAGAAGATATGTATAGTGCTTCCTATCAAGATCCTTCTAAGTGACATCAAATAATAAAAATAAGGAGGTGTTAAGGCATTTTTTTTGTCAATTGTCTAAAAAGCTCTTGAATTTAATCCTCTTAAAGTAAATTGAAGCTTAAGTAGTAGCTATTGAAATATTTATCATGGTGCTAAGAATATATGTATAGTGCTCCATATCAAGATATTCTAAGTGACATCAAATAATCAAAACAAGAAGAGATGCTAAAGGCAACAAGTCCCTCCCAATGGAATTTGAATAATATGCAATAGTTGTAGTTGTATTCAACCTAGTAGACCATGCTCCATCAGATTTTGTTCACATTTTTTTTGAAATTGAGTTACAGTAGTGAACTATAGGATGTAGTAATGTTGTGATGTTTTTGTCGAGGACAAGACACCATATATTGACACATAAACCAAGAGTATTGTTCCATATATGCAGGGGAGTGTGACCAAATGTTTGATTTTTAGGCCCAAATTTGTTATTAGAATTCAAGACAGTTATGCTTAATTGTTGAAAGTATGCGGGGATGACTATTCACCAAAATTGATCATATTTTTTGTTTTTTTATTTTCATCTTAAAAAAAGAGCGGTGTTTATGATGTAACTCCCCAGCGAAGGCATCTACCTGGAAGAATTTTTTTAATATATAGATAGATAGATAGATAGATAGATATTAACCTTTTTATTTTTGTGCTTGTTATTTCATGGAAAGAATCATTGCATATTGACCCATGTCTATACGCATGCCCATTGTCAACTACATGCCCGATTTAGTTTAACAGGTACCATGCTTGTATTAAATGTTGGACATAGTAAAGAAGATAGATTTGTTGGCATACTAGTAAAATACCATAATGGCTATGGGATGTTACACATAGTTGTTATTTCATGGACAAAATCATTGTGTATTGACCCATGTCTATACGCATTCCCATTGCAGACTACATGCTTGATTTAGTTTAACAGGTACCATTCTTGTATTAATTGTTGCGCATAGTAAAGCAAATAGATTTGTTGGCATACTAGTAAAATACCATAATGGCTAATGGAAGTTACACATAGTTGAAGGAGGGTTTGATCTGGTTAAGCTTAGTTGGAAATTCCCTTTGTCTATTTCAGATCAGGTAGTAAATAATAATTGTTCTTTTAAATTAAATTTCATTGCTTATTACCATTCAGATTCAATATCATTGTTTATTAATTTCAAAAGTAAAAGAAGATAACTTAATAGATTACTTTGCTGACCTTGCCTTTGACCTCTTAGAAGTGAAGTTTGATTTCTTTATCAATGAAATATAGCTCACTAATATAAAGCATAGAGCAGTATTATTATTGAGTTTCTTTGGAAACCAGAACTATATTGATGGCTTCTGCGCAATCTAGTAGGCGTATGGATACTCTTGAGCATATATTCAAAATGATAAAGAACTTCAATGGACATCAAAATCAAACCAAGCACAAACTAAACCAGGAAATATTACCATGTTCCCATCATTGCATAGATCTGAAAATATTCAAATAATGATGACACTGACCAAAGAGATCTAAATTGGAGACTTGAATACATCATACATGTATTGAATCTACGTTATTGTTATTTCTTTGAATGTTTCCATATGATTATTGTCGAGGAGCTGCTGATAGTTGATCCCAGGTATCGAGCTAGGAGTCAATGCAATTGATCTCTCTAATTGAGCACTCTATCCAGGATTCTTGCCACTATAGTCGATACAAGAGTTGATAATTCACCCACACTGAATTCGATCCAACCAATGGTAAAAGAAAAGATAAAGCAATCATTGTGATATCAGCATTTGAGAGCAATTCCATCCAATGGGATACATTGATGGTATTTGGTACCTCTTGGTGTTCGGTGGGGTATTTAATCATCCAATTTACAAAGAAATTAATTATCTCAATTCAATACTTTAATTAATATTTTTGTTCCTTTAAATATACAAGTTTTGTATATTGCACGAAACCAAACCTAATACAAACACACTGCCCTAAGTTGGCATGAAGATTTAAGTGCCACTTGTGGCAAAAGCACATCATACTAAGTTATCATTTATAAAGTAACAATCAATGTGACATCAAGAACGCATGCATGCTACTTTACATTTCCCATGATTATAAGGAGAATAGATGCCTATACAGTTAATATGAAAGGCTACCTTTAAAAGCTATCATGTTTAATGGAGTCCAATCATTCCCATAACTATGAACGAGTGGTTCTTATGTCAGTAAGCTTAAGCTTTTGGGTTGATAAAGTACAATACATGACCTTTATTACTATGTACTTAATACCATAATATAAGCATGTAGGCTTTGTATTCAATTACTCTAGTTATGACGAGGTTAAATTACCATTAATAAATAGTAACTAATGAGGGAAAGATGGGATACTGGTTCTCCATATTCATATGTTAACACAGTATGAACAGGTAAGAACAAATAGAATCTTAGTATGAGACCAGCGTGATTCCATACTTTAATTAAGATTTTTTCTCCTTTAAATCTACAAGTTTTGTATATTGCAAGAAACCAAACCTAATACAACACACATCCCTAAGTCGGCATGAATATTTAAGTGCCACGTGTGGTAGAATCACATCATACTAAGTTATCATTTATAAAACAACAATCAATGTGGCATCAGGAAGGCATGCATGTTGCTTTACATTGCCCATGATACATGCACAACCGCTGATATAGCCCATCCCGAGAACCTGGTCGAATTTAGTTTGAGTAATTTCGTCTTTAGCGAGTCATTGTGTTGTGCTTAATGTCCATATCAGCGCTATCATTTAATCCAAAGTAACATCATCTTGTATCAGTTGCAAAAGGTTCAATAGAAGTGGTCATATCATATGTAAATAGAAGTGATAAGTTGAAATCAGAGCAAGATACCATCATTGTGATCTTCATTGTAAAGACATGTTTTTAATGGTTTCCTAGGTTGAGACTAAGGGAATGGGTGGCACATTAATTTTTTTCCATACAATGCTTCGAAGGAAGAAAAGGGCAGACAATGCATCCATAGACACTCATGCGGAAGACCTTTGTTTGAATCCTAACAAGAGTGCCTAGTTTTTCTCCCTTTTCAAGCCTAATTACACTCCATGGATAAGAAATTTATGTCCATGAAAGGTCAAGGGTTATTAGGACCTACAGCTTCTTAATTGTTCCTAGAGAAAATGGCAAGCGCAAGTGATGATATAGGTTGCATTTTATTTTATATATAATGTATTATAGCAAATGGATGGATTGTAAAATTATTTTGTTATTTCTTCTCATCAAAATGATTGCTTACAATATTAACGTGAATGGGTTATAAAAATCTTTTTTGTAAATGAAGTTAGTGTTTTTTTTAGCAGGAGTGCAGGTGCTCTAGTTGCTACTAGGTACAAGAAAAAAAAATTATGTATTTCTATTCTGAAACTGAATAAAAAAGGAATCATTATTTGTCTAGCCCATTTGTAGTATCTACATGCATGGATGCTAAAACATGATGCTCTTTTTGAGGTGTCAAATTCATATTGCAAGGTTCTGTGATCCGCCCATAGATGCATTGATCGCGCCAATGAAGCAAATGATGGACGAGAAAGATGCTTTGATTGCACCTATGAAGAAGATGGTGGACGAGAAGAATCTTCTATTTGCAGCCAATACCTGATAGCACACAAATCATAAGTTGTTTAATCAGCAAAAAATCCCACGAGAATTATCAGGACTTTGTTATTTTTATTAGTGCTTTTGCAGTTAAAAGGCTCTTTGCATTTTCATTTTTATTTCACGAACTAGCCGACAAGTCTCCTTTTGAGCCTCTATCTCTTTGGCATCTACAAATAGTGAAAATTCCTACATCAAATGGACCTATGGACAATTATTAGATAGTAACAGGTATAATTACAAGTAACTCTACTGGTTTTGGTTTTGCTAGTACTGAAGACTGATTAATTTAGAAAATAGAAAATATTTGTGATATGATAATATAGAATAAAGATTGCTTCTCTCTGCAAAAGTAAGATTTTCTCTCTACTATTTTCGGTTCTCGTAATTCTCGTCACCTGTAGAAAATTTATGTTCTTTTTGCTATTTCTGGTTCCCGTAATTTCCTCTACATGCAGAAAATTTTATGTAGCATTAAACAAAAAACCTTAGATTTGGAAGTAATCTAAATAGGACAATAAATAGTCTATACTTACATACCTGTCTATTTTTTCTCTTTTGTATTTGAAAAGTTCCTCATGTTTATTTTTGCTCTTTTGTTTAAACCAATGTTATAAGGGTTATCCATAAAGATGTATCACTTTTGTTATCCCTATTCGGTTACAGAGGCATGTAAGGAAAATGCTTTCAAAGGGTGTGCTTTTGCGCTTCATTTATTGCTAATTGAATCCCACTTTGGCATGAATATCCATAAGTGCATTCAAACCACTCTTGGAATGGTTCAAGGTAGACGAAGTTAATAGAAACCCATTGTTTGAGCAATAATATATTTGAGAGCACATCACCAGCAGCACTTATCACCAGCAATTTCCAGGATATGCACCTTGAGGATGTTCGAATGTTGATTGAGAGCGCCCTACACCTCAACTCCTTAGGAAGGAATGGTGGTGCTCCTCAAGAAGGACAGGAATAGGAATAGATAAAGGAAAGGAACGTGAATAATTTGGGGATCTAAACATTTTGATGAGGTGGAAAAAGAAACATTGGGCATAGTATTATCTAACGAAATTTGATCGCAGTAATAGCTTTCAATTATTAAAATCACAAAGAAATAAAGAATGACACAATGGGGATGGTAATGTCATTACCAGATGTTATCGTATCAAAAAGGAAGAGGACATTGGAGATTCATTGGATTCTTAACTTCATAAAACAATCACTAGTTGGAAATCGTTGATTGATTTCAGGAATCATGCCCTTCATTGTGTGATTGTTTAATTTTTTTTTGGACCAAACGCAAAGGAATCACTGTCCAATATTCAGACTAAAATACTTCATAGCGAAAGAATGCAGAGCACTTCTTAGAACCAGTTGATGCAACTAATCCCGCAAGTCAGTTAAGAACAAAGGGAACCATCTTGGAAGAACATGAAGAAATAGAATCGGTTAACCATCTTGGAAGAACATGAAGACATAGATTTGGCCCTGACAGATACAGAATGACAGCACATTTACATGCAAATTGCCACCAACTGATTTCACATGTACGATATGCATGTTGCCAACAACAACATAGTTAACTACTACATATGTTTCACCTAATTTATGATAAGTTATGCAACCAAGCATTAAATGCCATGAACCACTGTTGAACTCATTTAAGCATTAATCAACTTGGAATGAATTCGAATTAAATTCACTTCACATCGACACCAAAACATTGGCCAAAACTTATCAAAAATATTGCTTTGCCTCGAGAAGAGGCCAAATAAGAGATCAAAATGTTTGTGTGGTTCATCAAAAGGATTCCTTGCTTCATGAAAAGGCATATGGAAATGGACCAAAGACAGCTGGAAAATGAAGTTGAGAAGTTATACTAAAATTTTAAAATTGGTTTGGGTTCTCATGCAGATTAATGTAAACAACGGCAAGCCAATTACAAGAGTCCCTGCTACCTAAAGGCATAGACTAATAAGGAGGTGGCAAGGCTTTTTTTAATTTTATTTTTTCATTTCAAAAGAATGATGAGATCTTAAAGTAAGAATAAGAGCATGTCATGAAAATTAATGAAATATGAGGTGAAAAATAAGAGTAAGAGTATATCAAGAAAACTGAAGTAGGAGAAGAGATGAGCATTCCTACTAGTTACCTGTAAAGACAAAAGGAAGAGAAAGACATGAGGAAGAAGATTGTTATTATATGGAGATTTTTTCATTTCTTTAATTAAATTAATTTTTATAAATAATTTTTTAATTAAAAAATAATACAAAATAAATTTAATTAATATTATGTTTTATTAAATTAAAAATTTAATTTATAAATAATTTAATAAAATATATATAATAAACATAGTATAAAATTTAAAAATATATAAAGAATTAATTGCATTGCTTTAGAATTTTACTTGTATATTCGAAAATATTTCAAACAAGTTTTGAATTAATATTTAATGTAACTTTAGTATTTTTTTTTTTAATTTATTTTTCAATATAAAAATAATATCATTTTTTTTATAAAAATATATTATATTTTTAATAGTTTTCTTTTATATAAGAGATATTTAAAATTTTCAAAGGATTTTTACAATTTTTTTTTTTCAAAATAGAAATTTAACTTTGTTTTACCAAAATTCCAAAACTTCATAGTCTTACTAGATTTTTTTCAAAATAATACCTAAAAAA